>CAHIKZ030001093.1:57500-117500 GCA_903632075.3 Acanthosepion pharaonis | reverse complement strand
TTCTTTTCTTTTTCTTTTTTTACTTGATTTGTTCCTTACCTTCTCTCCCACTTCTTGTCCAGTATCTCTTCTTGATAATTCTGACCACGCTGTAGTATTTATTCATATTTCTTTTGAGTCGTATATTAGAAAGGGACTGTCTATTCATAATACTTCTTAATGTTACCAACATATTGATTGTAATTCATTTCCTGAATTTATTCGAGGCGCTCCTTAGGGTGATATTATTGACGTTCCTATTGAGAATTATGCCAAGTAGGTTTCTTCTTGGGTTAAAGCCGGCCTTAATGCTTCTGTAACATCTCTCAAGTATCAGATAAAACCAGCCTTCTTCTTGGTTCGCTCCAGGCTATTCAACCGCCCACAGGAATCACTTTTTCCAAGTCTACCACCGTGATAATTACGATCGCAACAGATGCCTATCTGTGCCTGCTCAAAATAAGTTTAAACATGTCCTCAAAGAGGCTAAGTTTTTGTTTGCTGATAAAATTAGCCACCGTATAACATTGAACAAGTTTGATTTTCGTGAGTACTGGCCGCTCTGGAATAGGGCATAAAATAAGAGTAAATCTTCTATTCCTCAATTTGAGGTGTCATAATCTGCTGATAAAGCAGAATGTATTTCGAATAAATTCACTTTCAATTATAGTCATGACTCATCTTGAATCACTTAGAACTGGATCTCTATTGAGTGATATGCATATAGGACCATCCATATTTTCTGATATCATCTGTAAACTGGATCCTTAAAAAGCACGTGGACTTGATGATATCCCTGCGATAAACCTTAAGAAATGTGTTCCTGAACTGGCTTCTGTTATTACTAAACTCTACAATAAATACCTTGCTGCTTCTTGCTTTCCTGCTTGTTAGAAATTCTCTTCAGCAGTTCCAGTCTTTAAGAATCCAATCGAACCATCTGATCCTTCTAACTCTCGGCCTATTAGTCTTCAACCTCCTATTGGCAAAGTACTAGAGGATCTAATTAACTCTGAATTGGTTAAGCATCTCACTTCGAAGGATATTCTTTTAGATAAACGAAATGGTTTTCGCTTCTTTAGGTTAACTGCAGATGTATTAATGATTATTGCTAAAAGAGTCTCTCAAACTTTAAATAAGAATGGTGAAGCTCGGGCTGTTGCTTTGGATATCTCGAAGGCATTTGACAGGGTTTGGCATAATTGTCTTCTTCAACAGTTGATGGGTTGTGGTATTTCAGGGTGAATTTTTAACTGATTCAGACTTTCTCATCAAATCACGAAATGAAAGTTATCTTGAATGGCCACTCTTCTAGATCTTGTTGCATAAATACACAACTATTTACTCCTGTCTTGAATAGTAAGTCTGATTGGTTCGATAAGGTCAAATTGGCAGCTGATCTTAAAAATGACCTATATATCTGTTGTTATATGGGACAGGGAGTGGATTGTTCATTTTAACGCCTCTAAAACAAAATTGATCTCTATTAATCGTCTGAAAGAACCCTTTTTTCCCTTACATCAACATAGCTAATGCTAACCTCCAGGGGAGTGACACATTGTGCCTTCGACTAGCGTTTTCTGTTGATATGAAGTGGAAAGGGTATATTGAATCAACTACTTGGTCTGCAGCAAGGAAAGTTGGTTCACCGTGTCAAGCTAGATATTTAGAGATTCTTGACAAATTCAAAAAAAAAAATCGGCAATTTATTGGTCCTGACTTCAGTCACTTTGCTATCGACATAACGTAACTTCCCTGTGGTTTATCTATAAATACTTTCATGGTAATTGTTCTGATCAACTTTCCTCCATGGTATGTAGACTTTAAGCCCGGTACTAGCGGAATAACTCATCATTTACAGTTGAAATAGCTAGATGTAATCGTAATTTCTATGCTAACAGTTTCTTCTATCGCACTTCTTGCTTGTGGAACCCTCTTCCGGCTTCTTCTTTCCCTGTCAAATTTGAAATTTAAATGCAATATTAAACATTATCTTCGGTCTTCTTAATTATTGTTCTTTTATTGTATTCTCCAATTAATAGTATATTTTTCTCGTATTCTATAACACTCATTTATCCCTTAAGTCTTAGTGGCTTTATTGCCTTGCTTTGGGTGAAATGATTAAAAATCATTGCACTATCTTTAGCATCAGTCATCGAAAGGCATAATATTCTAAGGTAACATTTCACCGCATATTTACTTTGTGATGATGCAAAACCAAAGGAGTCTGGCTGAGGACTGTTTGGGTTTGTTTTTTTTTTTCATCATTTCACCTCAAATAAAGCGATAATGTCACACGTGGTTACTGAGAGTGCAAGAAAATGAGAAAACTTTAGAAAACAACAGAATTCAGGAAAACAGAAGATTGATATTTACATTCTTGAAAATACTAGTTGGCAGGAAGAGTGTTCCACAAGTGAAAAGTGCGATGGTTACTTATGGTTACATCTAGCTAATTCAACAGTAATGACACTTAGTTGCTAATCTAGAACTATGCTTAAATTCATGAGGTCGATGTAACACAAAGGAAAGCTCATTAGAACAATTCCATCAAAAATATTTATAGAGAGGACAGAGGAAAACTACGTTACAGCAGTAAGAAAATAACTGAAGCTGAGATGTCATTCCAAGAACGATAACTTTGCAGATTCTTGATTTATCTGAGAAGATCAAATCATGAGATTCCATCGAAGATATCAGAATGTAGTAATGCAAAAACTACGTACTTTTATTTATTTATATATATATATGTGTGTGTGTGTGTGTGTGTGTGTGTGTGTGTGTGTGTGTGTGTGTGTGTGTGTGTGTGTGTGAAAATATATAGAAAATAGGAAATAGGATTCAAAAAAAAATTTCGCTTGAAGATGGAACAGAGCTTACTTTAATTCAATTTAATTCAAATAATTATATTGAAGTTTTCGGCTCTTGTTTTGAAACATGAGACCTCTTATGTCGCGAGTTGGAATCATATTTTAAATAAATAATTATATATATATATATATATATATATATATATATATATATATATATATAAATTCAATGCTGAAAATTAATAATGATATAATGATAAGTGTATCTTTATAAGAAGGCAACGGCATATTTTTTTCTTCTTTCAGGAGGCGCTTTCGGAGATCCACATATTCAAACAATTGATGGTAAACTGTTTACCTTTAATGGATGGGGTGAGTTCGTTCTAATGAAACTTTTTCTAAAAGACAATCCTTCGCAATGTCTTTTTGAGCTAGAAGGGCGAACCGATCGAACAAAAAGTCCTTCCGGGTCCCTTACTGATGCAACTATTTTCACCGCTTTCGTCGCAGTTGACAACAAATATGGCAACAAATTTCAGGTGGAAATGATGCAAGACAGAGAAGGTAAATATTTTTGTACATTAACAAGTTTTATTTGTTTTTAATTTCAAATGCAGTCACGAACGACCTATTTCGCCAGTTTGTATAAATTATATTGTGAAATGGACAAAGTCCGACAATTATTTTAAGACATTTTTTATGTTTAGATATATAGATACAAATATTTAAGTAAATGCTCTGTTCATAATAAACAGTATTAACGACATTTACCAGCCTGTCCGAGAAATTTTCATAGAAAATATGCGTCTTTCGACAGGAATCGAACCTGTATCCTATACGGAACCGTCATATAGCCTGACGTGCTTTTACCGATTTCACCACAGAGGAGCGTTTCGGTTAGCAAGGTCGATTTTACTGTTTTTAAACTACAATTCTCCATGATTTTCTCGTACATTTTCTCTGCCTATGTATTCTGATGCCAATTATTTTCACAGGACTCGTGGTACTGGCTAATGGCATTGATTTTACCATCCAATTCAAGGATGAAGAACGTTTTTACCAAGTTATGGATTATATGCAGTTGAGAAAAATTAATGGCGGAGGAATTCAAGTAATATTTCAACTTGGTAAGAAATATTCCTTCATTCTTAAACAAATAAACACAGTATTAAAATTATAATAAATGTGTCAAAATAAAATACCTTATGTAATCTTATAAAAATCCTCTGTTGAATTTGCTCTCAATTATCTTACGATTATATATAAATTAAATTAGATATAAATAGAGTTTTTATCACTTACAATCAATTTAACAAGTCATATAATGATTTTCCAAGCATAGCTTAGATGTGGCACAAGGCCAAAAGTATGGGGCACCCAGTAAGGACCGAACTCACTACTCAGTCGTAACTGTTCTAGCGAGACAAGCTTGTTAACCATTACACCGCATCGGGGTGTCCCATAGTGATTTTCTAAGTTTAGCTTAGATGTGGCACAAGGTCGATAGTGGGGAACACCCACTGAGAATTGAACTCAGTATTCAATCATAATTATTCTAGCGAAACAAGCTCTCTAAACCTTACACCGCCTTGTGGTGCACAAAATGACTTTCTAGGCGTAGCTTAGACGTGGCACACGACCGAGAGTGTGGAGCACTCAGTGAGGATCGAACTCACTATTCAGTCGTAACTGCTTTAGCGAGACAAGCTTGCTAACCATTACACCACGCCGAGCTGACCTAAGAAGTAATATATATGTTGCAGGCCGGTGTACGCCTTAAGAGATAAACACATATGTCTCCTGGAATTTCCTACAACAAACATGGCAGACTCAGGGTATTAGAGCAACTAAAATTATAAGAAACAACAAGGACCAATATATATATATATATATATATATATATATATATATATATATGTGTGTGTGTGTGTGTGTGTGTGTGTGTGTGTGTGTGTGTGTGTGTGTGTGTGTACAAATAAATGATTATGTAATAAAAATAAAGGGTTACATTTACAATAGAATATTGTTGTGTTACTAAACAATGGACATTAATGGAGAAAACATTTAAGTTAGTGAATTCTTTGTGAATGTATAGTTTGGTGTAAGAGAAAGTCCTAGAAAAACTGAAGTGTAAGGTGTTTACGTACGTGTTTGTATTGTTCATGCGTATCCCAAAAGGGGAACGCGTTCTTCCGCTGTTAATTTACATGTTGACTTCTATGCGGAGAAATGAGAAAAAAGAGCGAGAAAAGATATCGCCTAGTATTTACAGAACCGGAAGTAGCGCTTTCGAAAATTACGAGGAGGTAAACCGACATATGTTTTTCTTTTCATTTGTATATTTTTTTTTCAATTTCATGTCTCACAGAATTATGTCTGAATTATTTTACTATCATTCATATTTTCCTGGTGTTTAGGTTTGACACTTAATGTCCATCACTATAAAAGAGTGCTGGACATTTCTGTTTCTTTTTCTCCGGACCTCATAAGGACAATGACCACAAGCGGCCTTCTCGGCGTTGTGGACGGGAATATTGATAACGATTTCACGGCTCCTAATGGAACATTATTTTCTCCCAACATGACAGATAAAGAAATCTACAACTACGGTTTGCTTTGTAAGTATCCCTTTTATGACGAATAATTTATCCAGGATCTGATTATAATTGCATTCGAAGTTCACGTTTAAATTGCCTATTCAATTTTTAAAGTAGCTGCCTGTAGACAAGTCAGACTCTTTTGGAACATATTCCTGTTGTGTCTTTAAGCATTTGGAATTTTAAAAAAGGTAATATTTTTTCAGAAAATATTATTTTGTCGGTTTTATAGATATTAATAAAGAATGGTAGATTATACATTTTATAATAATAAAATCTTTATCTTAATGAATATAAAACAAAGCAAAAGTCCTTAACACTTTTAAATGAATTACACATTTATTTGAATCAATAATAAGACGATAATGACTCCTTTTTTTGTATTTTAAGGGAAGGCAAATAAAACTCATTTTATTTACCAAGCTGGAAATAATGCTTCGAGCTATGATCATCCAAATTTTGTGCCAAAGTTCATCAAACGCAGTGTCTTGATGAATGATACCAAAGCAAAACAACTTTGCAACAAGAGTATGGAATGTATGTACGATTATCTTACCACTAAAAATGATGACATTGCCAAAAACACCAAAATTGTTATGGAAATTGCAGAAGAAAATACGGAGTTCAGAGGTAAAAATGGAAGATTCCTTCTACCAAAAAATATCTTTTACAGAAAGAAATTATTGAAAACTTCCTATAAAGTTGAATTTATTTGAAGAATTTGATTTCGTTGAGTTGAGCTAAAATATTCTGTTTTTCCAATCTAGATAATAGTATATTTTTTTTAATTATTTTTATAAGAAAGATTATTTCAGTTTTATATTTATACAGATAGAAATACACATGCACACATAAATGTACAATTGTATAAGAAATGTATGTCTGCATGTGTCTGCGTTGTGGTGTCCTCCCTCTAAAGTTTCTATGTTGGGCTCTTCAGCCTACTATAAGATTAGTAGAAGAGAAGGCCTTGGTGAAACATTCGACCAGATTGTTCAACTGTCGAACTCTCTGCCTCGGCAGAGAGGAACCCGGACAAGGCTTTGCCAAAGTTTCGTCTGGGGAGGTAGACAGAACCTGATCCCGTTTATACGGGTTCTAAGGGAATATTTTTGGCCGAGTCTACGGTAAACTCGGCCTTGTGCTACATACATACGTCGTGGGGGCGCTGTTAAATATAACAGTCGACCAGATTGTTCATTACTATCGAACTCTCTGCCTTGAGCAGAGAGGAGCCCAAACGAGGCTTTGCCGAAGGGCAGGGTTTCGTCCGGTGAGGTAGACAGGCCATGAACCCGTTTATGCAGGTTCTAAGGGAATATTTTTGGCCGAGCCTACGGGCTCGGATAACCCACGGTAAACTCGGCCTTGTGCTACATCCTACCTCGTAGGGAGGCTGATAAATATAACGGTCGAATAGATTGAACGCTGGGTCAAACGACATCCACTAATTAGTCGTGTAATACTTTTCTGCTGTATTTACTGTTTAATATATGATATATCTGTAACAATTGCTTTGTTATTTCTTTAACCATTTACTTGGTCACAAAAGTTTGCTGTCATTTGTTTCTGTCGGCTCTTTATTGCCAGAAAACCAGCCTCCTCTGATTGTTGGTTTAAAGGTTATTCACGTCAAAGTGAACACTTCCGCAAAGCTCAACTTTGAAGTTGTAGATGGTGATTCAGCGACGGCTTTCCTCGTTAAAGATTATCCAAATGTGAATATAACTTACAATGATACGAGCAAAAAGGGTATTTTAACCTATACACCATACAACACCAATCCAGTTGAGATTGGGTAAGTACAAATCAATCATATCGAAACAATCTTTTTTCATATATATATATATATATATATATATATATAAACAAATGTTTGGAGGTACAAAATTTATAAATAGTTTTAAAAACAAGGAAACCATTGATTTTAATTTTAAAAGTCTCTAGGGCCCTTTCAGCCAACATCTCATCAGGAGACAATCGTTGGATTAGCGAAAAGAATATTAACTATATTGAAGAGCAAAAAAGAGGGGGAAACACACTAAAATAACGAACAAGTATATATACTTGCAACGAGGGAAGGGATCGTGTAAATAAATTAGCGAGGGACAGTTAAAATAAAATATCCCCCAACAGATTCAGAGACCTTATAAATTCTTTCTGCCGGCAGAGAGAAGGTTTTCTTAATCCTATACAGACAGATTCCAAAATCTTCAAATGATTATTGGAATCGGCTGTATGTATAATTAAAATCAATGGTTTCCTTGTTTTTAAAACTATATATATATATATATATATATATATATATATATATATATATATATATATTGTGGTACAGAATTTAATAATAGCTAGAAAAGGCGAAATTTATAAGTCATTTTTTATAAAAAAAAAAAAAAAAAAGATAAAAAAACAACCGGTTTCGTCCCAGGACTTTTCAAGTTTAGTTTTCTGGGAATAGAAAATTTATAAAAGAGTGGAAATTAAATTAACAAATGGAATGGAAGAGAGAAAAAAATGAATTTCAAGAAACTAGAGTCCAATAACATTCAGACCCAGTAAGCATTCCCTCTATTTACAAATGACTTATAAATTTCGCGTTTTCCTAGCTAATATATATATATATATATATATATATATATATATGCCAGAGTAACATAAAGAGCAAAATATTTGTTAAAACTGAACGTATTAAAAGTGCTCAATACAAAGTCGGAAGACCAGACTTGCAGAACTTTTTTTTAATATCTAAAACCGCTGTAGTGTGCTCTGGTCAGCTTTAATAGCTGACCAGAGCGCAATACCGCGGTTTCGACCTCTACGGTCTCCTCAGGTGATTTGTTCAGCAAATCAACTGCATGTAGCTCAACAACTTAATCACTATCGAAACCGGAAGTAGTGGTGGAAAATAGAAACTTTAATCGGGTTCGAATAACCGCAAGCTGAACTTCTTAAAATGTTTGCATTTGGTCTTGATTTCTGACTTCCCGTTCAGCAATTTTTTGCTGTTTTTATATCTAGCTATAGACAGTTTCGCTTTTTGGCATAACCTACACGTATTCTTGACTATTATGTTAGTCTTTGAAAATTCTTAAAATGCTTCATTTAATGCTTGGACTTTTGCTATCTCTCTCCCTAAATCTCTAATAGTAGCTTGCTAGCTTCATGCTGTACCTATGCTACGGAATTCTAAAAGATGAGGTGTGATTGTACAAATGCTTCAGCTAAATTTTGTTACGTGTTTGCCAATTAAAGCTTTGTTTAAATATGGTCATGAAATTTTGTCTAGCTAGTATTTAACCTAATTTCCCAGTATTCAAATTTTCCCGATTAAATGCTAAAAAAATTTTTCATTTCATTTTTCTTAAAGCTTATAACAGGTTTAAATAATAAAGATTTACTACATTATTTACATTATTCGGACTATTGTCCTCATCTTTGTCACCATATTTATTACAACGTTTCGACCGTTGTACGCTCCGGCCTTCTTCAGGTGGTTGGAATGACGAAATGAACCCTTTATTTCCCTCACTGGGGTAGACTGTTCTAGTTCCACGTGCCATGTTTAATGGATGTCAGTTATCACTTATCTCCTGTTAATTCCCAATCTCCAAGTTCTCAACCGGGTATTGAACTCACACTCTTTGGGTCCTGTCATTGTATATAACTAACGCCTTTATCCACTGTGCCATGTGTCCTTGAGGACATCTGTGTATGGATTTCTGGGTATTATAAAGTCTTCATTTTTTACCAGTGCTCATATTGTAATTTGTGCTGTTATCAAATCATATTTTTACCAGAGCTCATATTGCAATTTTTGTTGTTATTATCACTTTTTCTCTGACACTCCTTATTACTGGCTCCTCTATTATATTCATTTATATGCTTGGTCGGCTCAGGAGATTTTTGTGGCCTAGCATATGTGCTGATTCCTTGGCACATGGAACTAGAACAGTCTACCCCAGTGAGCGATATAAAGTGTTCAGTTCGACATTCCAACCACCTGAGGAAGGCCGGAGCGTACAACAGCCGAAACGTTGTAATAAATATGGCGACAAAGATGAGGACAATAGTCCGACTAATGTAAATAATGTACATAATACCTCATCTCAGAAATATAGACAAAGATTTACTAATATAGTATATTGAGGTGATCTGTTTTTATTTTAAACAGTTCATGATTTTGAATTTGAAAAACATATTCTGAGGCATATTCTAGCTTTGATTCCTAAATTTAGTATATTTTGGAATTTTTTTTTTTTTATCTAATATGACTTCAAACCGAATAGTTTAAATACGTTTTTTATGTTAAATATATTTAGCTTTTTATCAAATCATTTAATAGCATCTTCTAAGATTAATTCATTATGATTGTTAATATCTCATTACAAGAATTTATTTGAATTAAATATTTTCAATATTTTAGAATCGTGGCAAAAGACAGTAAGGGAGCTGTGGCACCAATCCATGAAGTTCAAATTATTCTTTGTCCCGATTGCAAACATGGTACTTGTGAATTCGATTCGAACTCAACTGAAAGATTTCATGAAGTTCGCTGTAATTGTGATATCGGTTATACAGGTAAGATAAACATATTTACTCGAAATGCTAGGATGACACTCTGGATCAGAATTCTGATTCTGTTCTACCCGCATTCCTGGAATTGATGGCGTGTTCGAAGGCAAGATTTCCAAATCAAATCAGGAAAATTAGTATAACAAATGTGTATATATAATTTTTGTTTTCATGTTAAGTTTTTCAATGTTATACAATAACGTGAAGACACGTATAATAATATAAAAACCATGTTGATGTTGATGGGCCATAAAAACCAGCATTTAGTATGGCCCCAGTGGGTAGCTAAGGTGGGGGAGGGGATCGGACCGCCCCGGGTGCCAGCACAGGAGGTGTGACACAATGTCACCCCCCCCCCCAACATAATTTTTCAACCAGCTAAGGTGCCAAAAATAGTCTGAAAACAGTGGTGGAGACACAGGGTTTCGCAGGCCGGCATATGACCCCCCCCACGAAATAATTTATGACCCCCCAGTTTTGTCCACCCATCAGAAATATTCTAATAAATTGTCGTGAAATTTGTGAGTAGCAATGTTTTCAGCTTTTGATTTGAACTGATTATTTTGTTGTATTCGATTTTGTCTTGGATCATACATGTAAACAGTAACGTACCGGTCAGTAGAGTAAAGTAGAGGTAGAGCATGTATGAAAATTTAGCTACAGCTAACCATTCAGCATAGAGTGAATCAGGGTCATTGGGGTGACATTTGAGCGGACCGCCCCGGGTGACGTTTACTGTAGCTACGCCAATGTATGGCCCATCTTCTCATTCTATATAATCGGGAAGAATAATGGATGTAAACTTCTATAAATGACATTTTGTTGAATTTTTTTTTTTAAGCAATTCACCCCAAGCAAAGCGGGAGTGCTACTAGTACGTAAGGGGTTACAGAAAGTGAAAGCAAGAGTAGAGAAGGTGTTTGAGGATAGGATATAGGGAAGGTCAGGGATCAGGATCAAGGCATCAGAAGATGTCGATTGATATTACATTTGAATATTATAGCTATCAGGGAAGTAAATAAGAGGGAGGGAGTTCCACTGTCGGGAAGTGCGAGAGAAGAAGCTGTTGGAGTAGAAGAGTCGGTTATATTTAATTGTTTCGACAGTGAAAGGTTGGGACCAAGATGCCAATCTAGTAGCACGCTTAAATTCCTGTAGTTGGGGTACCAGTGAAAATAGCTCGTCAAAGGAGTCACCATGAAAATATTTGTAGAAAAGACAGAGGGAAGCCACAGCCCATCTGTGAGAAAGTGACTGTAGACGAGATGCCAGATCAGAACCTAACACATTGCATATCCGTATATATATTGAGGACCTCGAGATGAACAGCGGGGAAGCCAGACCATATATGACAACAGTATTTAATGCAAGGACGAATTTTGACTAGTAGATTTGAAGGATGAACTCAGTCGAGAAAAACCTTCTGGCGCGACCCAGAGTACCAACTAGCTTTGTATATTTGTTTCGCTATTGGTTCGTCTTTTTGCTTCTTGGCTTCATAAATTGTTTTAAATGTTTTTTGCATCTCTTATATTTATCGACTTATACTTTCAGGAAAATCTTGCGATATTGATTACGATGGATGTGCTTCGTCACCCTGCCTTGGGGAAGCTCAATGTATCGATAAAAAACCACATGAACAGACTTCACTTGGTCTAACCTACAGTTGTAATTGCACAAAAGGTTACAAACTCTATAAAGATAAATGCGTTGGTGAGAATTTTTTTTACTTGATGATTAAGTTTTATTGATTACTTTCATTTATCAAAGGATATTTAGCAGTTAATTTTTTATACTTTGTATAACTTACTTATTTTTAGCGAGTGGTACTTGGATAAAAAGTATATATATTAAAAAATAAAATATCATTTTTTCGTATTTTATTTTTTTTTAGCGAACTGTTACTCCAAATATTAATTTAATAACATTTAATATCGAAATAACTATTTAAGTATGCCTTGGCACACAAAGCATTTTCATATATATATCAGTCGTGCTTCGATCCCGGCTGAAGGTAATCGGATATCTAGTCACACTGATGAGCGAAACAATCTGTCTGTGGATGATAGTGCACATATATATATATATATATATATATATATATATATATATATATATATATATATATATATTGTAATTCTGGAGAAAACCACTTTTCGACTAAATTTAATTTCAACTTTTAATTTTACGCCTGCTCTTATTTTCGGACATACACTGATTACCTCCCTTTAACCAGTGAAACGATTTTTACCAACAGCGTCCATTGTTCAAATTTTAAATTTTAAGCATATTTCAATTCCCATTTTTTTCTCTTTTATTTTATTATTGACTCATACCTAAACTCCATTTACTGCACTTAAACTCCAGTATTGCTTTAGTACTATTTGTGTACTATTTTAATTTTTAACTATGAATCTGCGTCCATCCCATGAGCATCTGTATACTTTTTTAAATAAACAATAAGCTATATCTTGTGCCCGATGAGTTGGGTAAACACGAAATTTAAGTCGTACACCAAACGTAGGTATATGTGTATTTATTAGTATATATATATATATATATATATATATATATATATATATATATATATATATATATATATATTATTATTAATTTATTATATTTATTATTGCAGATGTTGACGAATGTACAGAAAGGATATCTGAATGCGAACAGGGTTGCACCAATACTTTGGGGAGTTACACATGTTCCTGCTGGCCTGGTTATCAGTTAACTGACGAAACAAAATGCTCTGGTACACTTACCCTTTATTTTTATTTGTTATTTTTACACAATGATGTTCAACCTCTATAATGCGCAATAAATACTTGAGGTAGAGGGTTGCATAGTAAGATAATGATTATCCCTAGACTTGAACAGGTTACGATTGTAGCGACCCGGGAAGCATATTCTTGCGATCCGGTTCCAAAAGTAGTGTTTCATGTTGCTCAAGTGGAAGTTACATCTCATCAATAAAATACAAAAGGAATGAAGGTTGTTTGCTACAATGTGAATGGCATGCTGGGTCTTGGATTAGAACTGGTGGAACTAAAGAACGTAGTTCGTCTGAACATTTTCCATGGAGATACCTACGAAGTTTCGTCTGTGGGAAATGACTTGTAGGGTGGAAAATAATTGTTTAACCACAAGGACACGGTGACAGTTTTGGACTCTATCGAGCTTGGAAAGTGAAGACTGGGCAGCTGCTGACCATATATGGCAGCAATACTCCATTTTCGGCTTGATCTGACTCTTGTAATGTTAGGGAATAGCAGCAGTCAACTACTTACTGGAGGGGTCCAGGGAACCGAACATTTTCCCAGCATCTTTAGCGATGGATCATATGCATGAGTTCCACTTGAGGTATTGTCGGAGTTAACTCCTCCTTCAGTTCGTAACCCTTTCACTAGGGGTCTCTCTTCCCTGGCTATAAATAGCCGCTGACCCTTCGCCTCTTTCTCTTTTTCCCTCAGGCCTGTGCGCCGACACCTGGAGGTAAATCTCTCTTTTTCCTCAGTCTTTCAGCTTACAACCTCGAAATGTAGGCGCTAACAAGGGATAGCGTTTCCCAAAAATGCTGGGAACACGCTAAGCACAATACACACACACACACAAACGCACATATATAATATTCACACACACACTTTGTCCTTTGTAACTGTTTTCGTGTAACTTGTTATTAATGTATATTTGTATACATATATTATCGGTCTTGTGTTTTGTTTGTTTTCTTTGCATTCTTTGGACTTAATTAAAAGTCCAACCTTCTCGTGTAGTTGGGCCGGCGAGCAGGAGAATCTGAACCCACACGTGTTCTTCTACGTCTACTCAACGACATAACAGCCACGGTCCACTACAGGTCAGGGTTCAATTTAAGTCCTAACATGTGTCCAAGGCATGGAATATCCCTGCGAACACATACGTTCGTCGCGACGTGTCAACCATTTTTTTCATAATGATTCAATTAAAATGTGGAAATAAACTAAATACCAATTAATATTTTCCAACAATTATTAACCCCTGTTACTTTGCTCGTAACTTTTTCACTTGATTTTTTTTCTTAAATAACTGACAGTTTTCGTTTTTTTATAGTTATTTTAAGTACATTAAAAAATGAAACCCTGTTTTTCAATCATTTGAATTCAGATATAAATGAATGCGCCAGTCCTGACAATGACTGTGAAATTAAGTGTGAAAATACAGATGGAAGTTACAAATGCCTTTGTTCAGTTGGCTATGAGCTCAACCCAGATAAGAAATCGTGCCAGAAAGGTAAATTAATTTTGCTATTTTTATTATCATTTAATTTAATTTCATCTGTCATGATTTGTTCAAATCATTAAAGTACACTTACTTAAAATCACTAAAAGATTAATCAAATGCTCAATCTGATCATACAAGAAAATACAAGCTCTAATTTTAAAAGTTTTGACAAATAGATATATTTAGCTGATTACGGATTTATTTTCAAGTACAATTGTCTATCCATTTTTTTCACCATACTGTCAGTTTTAGACCCACTGGAGTGACAGAGTGTAATCGATTTGTATTTTTTCATCGGATTAGTTCATTTGTAGTGAATCTATTTTCGGGGTGTATCATGAAATTTGTTTGGCCTTGAAAAATATTGCGTCATCTGTCATTGCATCAGATTTTCATCACGTCCAGACACTATTGTCTCAACTGTTGATTAGTTGTCCTGTGGCCATTGTCTGCGATGGAGGTTATCCAAGGAAGCATAGGAAAATTGTAATGCCGCACGAACACACTAGCAAGGCTTACCAGTGAGCAAATCAAAGTACTATCGACTGGCTCGGAAACTCTCCTGATTTACATCCAATCGAGATTTTGTGGTCAGTCTGCAAGGAACGACTTCGTGGTATGAACAAACGAAGTATTGACATGTGCACTGGGTCATGTTTCATTGGAAAAATACTAAGAAAAGTAAATAATAGCGGAATTATTTGTTTTGTTTCAGTTAATTTGCACAAGGTTTAGACTCGTTTACAACGAACATTTTCCTTTTGATACTGATTAAAACATTAAAAATACAAAATAAGATGGAATCAAATTTAAATTGCCTTTCATTTACAATTATTTCCGAGTTTCTTTATTTTTATGCTTGAATATATATTTTACAGTAACTGATTATTGCGAACGATTTAACATGACTCAATGTTATTATGGTTGCAAAATGGACAATGGAAAAGCAAAATGCTTCTGTCCAGCTGGTTATAAATTGGCAGACGACAACATCAATTGTGTGGGTAAATATCACTGTTGCTTTATCTTTTGAAGTACTTTTTATTTATAAGCTTTTCGATTCACTATAAAATTTTGAATGCCATAAATTTCAATTTATATATACATATATATATTCTATTTGATAACCTTATTTTTTTCTTTCTCATTCCTTCCGTCTCCAAACACTGTCTACTTAATATCTCCAAATTTATTTTTCTCAATGCATTAGACGTTGATGAATGTTCTGAATCTGTCAGCCGTTGTTCATTTCTGTGTCGCAACAAAATTGGTTCATTTGAGTGTAGTTGTTACCCTGGATACAAACTGAAAGAAGATGGCATCAACTGTGAAAGTAAGCAAAATATTCTTAATCTTTTACACTTATTAAACATTTGACTGATTAAACCTCTCATTGATTTAAATTAATGAAACATCAAAATTACATTCAAAATTTATTTCTGAATTAATCCATCAAAAGTAAAATGTTTTATACATTTTCCCATAGGTTATTTTATAAAAGTTCTTACCATAGTGAATAATTAAACTAATTTAATCTAAATTATAAGCAGTGATGGCCAAATTGACAAGAATATGGAGGACCAAAATCAGCTTTCAAACAAAGTACAGACTGTACAAATCGCTGGTAGTCTCCATTCTCTTATATGGATGTGAAACGTAGACATTGTTGGCAGATACAGAGAGAAGGATCCAAGCGTTTGAGAACAAATGCATGAGAAAACTCTTTGGCGTTTTCTATTGGGAACAAAATACCAATGAGTTTGTGCGGAAAAGAGTTGAAATTTTTGTGGGACATCAGGAACCTCTCCTTGACACTGTCAAACAGATAAAAATGGCGAGGTTTGGACACATTACAAGACAGGAGAGTCTGTGCAAGACCATCATGCAAGGCACCGTTGAGGTGCATGTAGGAAAGGACACCAACGCAAAAACTGGTTGGACAATGTCAAACAATGGACAGGTATGACTGCACCAGAATTGCTGATGGCTGCCGTTAATAGATCTTTGTGGAAAAGAGTTAGTGTATCTTCTGCATTCAGATCCGCCCTACGATTAGAAGAGTCAAAGGGAGGAGGAGGAGCAGTAAATATTCCTTTCGATTACCTGGGCTCTGAAGGAGGCACGGTGGTGTAATGGATAGCGGCTCGGATTAAGGAAACGAAGAGCCCTGTTCGAATTCCAATGGAATCCATTACATTCGTTTACGTGCTAATAGTTACAACTTGGAAAACGTGTTAATCTTTTTTTTCTCTCCCCATCCCCCTAGCTACGTTCTATAGCCCTGGGCGAGGACTGATCTAGGAGAAGGACAAATGATGTGCAGTTAACAACCTACTCACTTAAAAGATGGCTTGTTATAAAAATCTCAACGATATCTTGAGGCCGTATGTTCCTCAAAGAATTTAAAGGCATTATATATATATATATATATATATGTGTGTGTGTGTGTGTGTGTGTGTGTGTGTGCTTGGCAAAGACTTTTGTTGCTTTCAAAGTAAAAACTTTGTAATTTGAAAGTAATGACACTTAACGTGATAATTATTTTGTTTAATTTTTATTTTATTTATTTAAGTGTTTTCTTATTTTTTTAAGAATGCGACCAGTTCCACTGGGGACCCAACTGCCAAAATAAGTGTGATTGCCATGGCAACGAACTGAGTTGTAACTCAGTGCATGGATGCATTTGCAAAGAAGGCTGGTCTGGTCGAAACTGTGATGTGGATATTGATGAATGCGCAAGTAGTGAAACACATAATTGTTATAGATATGAAAACAAAACTTGTGTGAATACTCAAGGCGCTTATCATTGTATTTGCATGGATGGATATATTTATGATGGGTCAAGATGCGTAGGTAAGTAGCACTAATTAATTTGGAATTGCTATATTTCCCTGTTTGTTCTTTACTTAACTTGCATAGTAATCTAATTTCCAATACACCGGAAGTACTGTGTCCCCAAATATTTTTTCCCAGACTTTATGTTCATATTGCTAGAATAGTATATTTTAAAGAAGTATAAAAATTTATCAATATTCGTTTATATCTCTGAGATGAGGTATCATGATTACTTACATTATTTACATTATTCTACCTGTCATCCTCATCTTCATTGCCATATTCCCAACGTTTCGGCTGTTGTACGCTCCGGCCTTCTTTAGGGGATTGGATGGCATAGACGAGGTATTGATTACTTGCATTATTTACAGTACTCGGACTGATATCCTCATCTTCATTGCCATATTCCCAATGTTTCGGCTGTTGTACGCTCCGGCCTTCTTCAGAGGATTGGATGGCATAGACGAAGTATTGATTACTTGCATTATTTGCAGTACTCAGACTGATATCTTCATCTTCATTGCCATATTCACAATGTTTCGACCGTTGTACGCTCCGGCTTTCTTCAGGTGATTGGAATTTCGAATCGAACTCTCTAGTTCGCCCACCAGGGTAGATTGTTCTAGTTTCACGTGCCATGCCTCTTCCGGATGCCTCAATTATTTCTCTTTAACTCGACCCTCCAAGTTTTGGTTCACAACTGCTTGAACTCACAACTCTTTTCTCTAGTCACTGGATCTAACCAATGTCTTTACCCACTCGGCTATGAAGAAGGCCGGAGCGTACAACAGCAGAAACGTTATGAATATGGCAATGAAGATAAGGATAACAGTCCGAATAATGCAAATAATGCAAGCAAAATTTATCAGTTTGATTACTTGCGATATTATCTTCCCTTGTCGTTTAATCAACAGGGATTTCAAACTAAACGTTTGTAAAAATTACGTTTTATAGTCTTCCATAGAACTTGACTGGCAATTCTCAATCTCTATATTAGCCATTTAATAAATTTCACTTAATTGATTTCCTCTTATTTATTTTTTCAAAAACTTTATTATCGTTTTGACATTATTATTTTGAATTCGTTGAGTTTTCATCCCTGACATATCTGGTAGCTTTTGTTGAAAATTAAGTGAGAGTTTGTCTCCGCAAAACGCCAGCACTTTCCATTCATACAGATTCGAATGATGATGTCTTGATTATTTTGATACTTCTAAAATCTTTTCACAAGGATCTTTGGGACCGCTTGAACTTCACTCAAGTCTCAAGCACTTTTACACCAGCAACAGTCTCAATTCATTAGGGAATCTGATTCAGTCAAACTCGATTCGAGTGCGTTTGGCATGCTTTTAAGTGCGCCAACTATTATAGAAACTTTTGTTGAGGGAGACAAGAGTTATCTCCCTTTGACTAACCCCTAAAAAAGCTAAAAACAGATATATAGATAGTCACGTGAACTGCCCGGGGGATCGTTAGGCGCGAAAGTCAAACATACTCTTTGGTTCCTGGCAGTCAAACTAGTAAGACGTATTTATTCAGGCTCGTGACAATCGACATAAGATAAGTACTAAAGATTACTTTTTTTCGGATATCAAATATCATACAAAAACACATTCATGTATGAACAGTTCAGATATATATATACACACACACACACACACACACATATATATATATATATATATATATATATATATATATATATATATATATATATATATATATATATAATTCAATTCAATATATATATAAATTCAATAGCACATTTTCTCGCACAATACTTCCTTAATCTTTATCGTTCCCAGTTTTTATGTTCACTAATGAAGTACTGCTATTTTCGATTTTTTCACTTATTTTCATCATACCCTTGGTAATTTCGTCCCTTGATATAGCTAGAATGACATAACAGATTCTCCTTGTCCATAGTTCTCCGTCTACAAGAGTTTCTAATTAAATTCTAATTAAACACGAACTAATTAAACACGAATATTAAACACGAACTAATTAAGCACGGACATTAAACACGAAGTAATTAAATGCGAACTAATTAAACACGAACTTTAAACACGCACTAATTAAATATGAACTAATTACACACGAATATTAAACACGAACTAATTAAACACGAATATTAAACACGAACAAATTAAACACGGACAGTAAACACGAACTAATTAAGCATGAGCATTACACATGAACTAATTAAATACAAACTAAGTGTTAATGTAAACAATCTTACGGTAAATAACCGAAGTGTATTAATCATTTTGTCCATTTAATTAACATCACAAGTTTTAGGTAAACACTTGCTTTTCTAACAGCAGTTTATTAGCAAAAAACAACAGAATAATTTCTAATATTTATCCTCCCATCATTACGTCAACTACTATATTAATCATCATAATCCTCGTTCTAATAAGGATATGCATTTTATTTGTAGATATTGATGAATGCCGTGCCAACACACATAATTGTCCTCAAAAATGCATCAATCTTCCTGGAAGTTACAACTGCGAATGTCATCCAGGTTTTCAAGGAGATGGTTGGAACTGCGAAAGTAATTTTTGTTTAATTTTTTTTACAAATAGCCTAAACTATTTATTGTGTGTATAATATATCGATGTTGTTGTGGTATGTTAACAAGAATGGACCATTTGTAGATGTCCGTTTATTAAGATGACCACACGATTTATATTTAAGGTAAAATACCACAAAATATGAAACAGCAAGAAGGAATAAAAATTGTTTTTATAACAACACTTATATTTATTTTTGTGTAATGCTATACAGGCGTAGAGGTTACTATTTTGTTGGTGTTATGTCCATTTGACTGAGTAATATTTTTATCTGAGCTCACAAAAGTTGAAGGAATAAAAATTGTTTTTATAACAACACTTATATTTATTTTTGTGTAATGCTATACAGGCGTAGAGGTTACTATTTTGTTGGTGTTATGTCCATTTGACTGAGTAATATTTTTATCTGAGCTCACAAAAGTTGAAGGAATAAAAATTGTTTTTATAACAACACTTATATTTATTTTTGTGTAATGCTATACAGGCGTAGAGGTTACTATTTTGTTGGTGTTATGTCCATTTGACTGAGTAATATTTTTATCTGATCTCACAAAAGTTGAATGAATTATAAAGCTGAGAAATGCTGAATAAACTGTAGCTTTAGAAAAGTATTTCAAAGAGAAAATTCCTTGTTGCTTGTTTGGAAATGTTTCGTATGTTTGTAATTTCGTACGTACGTGCATGCGTAAATATGCTTTTAACGTCTGACCTCTCATGGTCGAGACGAGATCCTTAAAGTTTACATCTTCGCAGGAAAAGGGAAGAGAAGAGAGAAAGAGCAAACTCGTGTCTGCTATTTATAATTAATGTAACCACGTGACAGGATCGAAAGAACATGGCGTAAAAACTTGACGTATTTGTATGTGGGTGGATTTCAACGGCCACTCGTGTGTTTATTGACCAATTAGAAGCTGATATTTCCTTAAAAATCTGTATGAAGCTGGGTACGCTCTGGATCTATTTTTTGCACAAAAACAGTACAAAATTCAACATTGATAAGAAAGTGATAGCGGGGTGCTAAAATGTGTTTGTTTTTATGCTTCTATACATATGCTTAGGAATGGTTGTCTCGAGTTTAATATATTGGATCTATTTTAGTGCAGGTAAATACATTTTCATTTACCTTTCTGATAGATATCAATGAATGTGAAAATGGAATGCACGAATGTTCCCAGAAATGCAAAGATGTTGAAGGCACCTATAATTGCGATTGTTACAATGGTTATCGATTAAACGATGATAGAAGAAGCTGCAAGCGAATGACAAGTAAGTTACTAACGTAGAACTAAATATAATAGTCACTAATATTAGTATATTTGCTTTACTTTTTGAGACTCACTGTTTACTACTACACTTTAAAAATGTTTCTTTATTATAATTTTTGCTTTACTTTTTTAATAATAAATTAATTATGATATATTTTATAAATTATTAATATAAAGTAATTTACTTTTAAATGACATTAAACAGTTTTTGCTATTTTTCTTTAAAAAGGATTGAAAAAAATTTTATTATAAATTTTGAATTAAAATGAAATTTATTTATAAAATGAAATTTATTTATAAAATCAAATTTATTTATAAAATCAAATTTATTTATAAAATTAATGGAAAATATTTCAATTGATCATATTCAGATTTTTTTTTTATTTCATTTTCATTCACTAAGCCAAAAATAGATCTAAATCTGTTTAAGTATATTGAGTACGTAACATTTATTTAATTTTCAGTTTCAAAGATGTTCATAATTCCCTCGTAAATTCTTTTCCCAGCCTCTATTATTATTTCCTGATTCAGTAATTTAAATACACTAAAAAAAACAATATTGACTGGAAAAATACAAAACTCATCGCTACAATGATATTTCTGTTATATTATTTAAAATTTTTTTTTTCTTTTTTTCAGATAATGAACTGTGTCGGGAAGCAAAATGTTCCCAAATTTGTGTTATCGAGAATAACAAACCGGTCTGCTATTGTAACAAAAGTTTTGAATTGACTGAAAACAAAAAAAATTGCAAACGTAAGTCCTTAAATTTTAAGATATGTTAAAAAGTTTTCACTGCTAAATTAGAATTTCTAATAAGGTATATATATATATATATATATATATATATATATAGCTGGCCACTCGTATTCGAGGATACCCGTCTATTAGAGCAGCTAACCAATCCTTATTGCAGACGCTTGCTCAGGCACATTTGTGTTTATTCAACACCCACAGACCCCCACCTGTGGTTTATACTGCAAATATACTGAGCAGACCTTAGTTATAGTTTCTGGGAAAGAGCATGTTATCTAGTGTGATCAAGGCCAGCACGTCTACCTAATTTCACTCACAAGACTTGGGTAGAGCCGTGGTATGGTTTTCAGGCAATTTCCAAAGGTACCGCACGCCAGGATCGATCCCTCCAGACAAAACGACTATAGTGAGATTCGAACCTCGGTCTCATGGTCCGAATGCGAACGTTCTAAACACACTCTAACCATATAAATAATAAGGTAATATAAAGAATAATGCATGATATACAGTCTCTTCTGATATTTTGAACAGTATGTCGAAATAATTATGCTTCTAAATATGAATTACAAATTTTCCCAATAAGACTGCCAATTTGATCTCGTACAAATTCTGTAGCTGAAAGTTGTGAGCTTGTAAAGATTATGCCTATTTAATGTTTGCGCATAAAGTTATCGACAGCAATAATACAATCTGAGATTTATTCTAACCCATCGTTTTCCATGCAAAATATCTTTTACTCAAGAATTCATTATTTTACTATAAACGGTAAGAGAATACCTAATATTATATAAGATGCGAAGATCATCAGTTCTTAAGATTTTTCATCAAATATTATAAAAGACCAAACATTTTTTGCTTTCTTCCGTAGTTCATGTCAAAGCATGATTTATTGCAGAAAACTTGTAGTGATTTTTAAGTTCTTACATCAATAGCATTTTAATTATCTCTTCTCTTTTATTCCACCTTCTTAAATAACCTCAACTGTTTTAAGAACATCAATTTCATTGTTCAAATTAAAAGCCCATTAGAGAATTAATCCTTCGTTGTTAAACTAGAAATTGTGTAAATTTGACATAAATTACCAGATAAATACCATGACATTAGGGCAAAAAATAAACATTATTTTATCTTCAGTTGTTAGATTAAATTAAGCAAATAAGATGAGTAATTTTTATATTTAAATCGTTTCAAGAAAATTTTTATACATTTCTTCTGTGCACAAAATTATTTTCATACTTAAGTAAGTACAACCTTGTACAAATTAATTGAAACAACTGCTTTAGTTTTCTTTCTTTCTCCATACGGTCAGTTTTAGACCCACGAGAGTGACAAGGTGTAGTCGATTCCGATTTTTTCCTCAGATTAGGTCATTTGCAGTGATGTGCAGTAATATGAATATATTTTCGAGGTGTATGATGAAATTTAATTGGCCTTGAAAAATATTGCGTCATCTGTCATTGCATCAGATTTTCATCACGACAAGACACTATTGTCTCGACTGTCGATTAGTTGTCCTACAGCCATTGTCTGCGATGGATGTTACTCCAAAGAAGCGTACGAAAATTGTAACGCTGCACGAACACACTGGCAAGCCTTACCAGTGAGCAAATCAAAATACTATCGACTGGCCCGGAAACTATCCTGATTTAAATCCAATCGAGAATCTGTGGTCAGTCTGCAAAGAAAAACTTCATGGAATGGACATACGAAGAGCTAACATGTGCACTGAGTCATGTTTCATTGGAAAAAGTAAATAATACCGGAATTATTCATTTTGTTTCAATTTGCATAAGGGTGTATATGTCTTACTACACAAGATTTCGAAAACACTATCACTTTCACCAATGCCTAATACGCTTATCAAGCTGCAGATACGACTTTATATGAAAATTAAGTTTAATTTTATTGCGCACTAAGCTAAGCTCAATAAATATCACGATTAGTAGTGTGTGTCTTGCTGTGAAGCTAACAGAGTAAAGACTTACTACTCTACTGAATTCAATATTCACAGGGCACCCTACATTTGTGGTTGTGTGTCTAAACTAAACTTAATAAATAACTGTAGAAATAGAACCGTATTTGTGCATATAAATACACGATACAAATCATGATCAACACAGAAATAGCCAGATTGTACAAGTTTTCCTTTCCTTAAATTACAGGTATAGATCCTTGCTTAAACTCTCCATGTGAAAACAATTGCACACAGAATACACAGGGCAGTTTCCGTTGTAGCTGTAAAATCGGCTATAAACTCGAGTCGAATGGATTCAACTGTTCCAGTAAGTACAAAATCATATCAGTTTTAATTAATCTTCGTAGTCAAGAGATAGTAAAGATGTTATTCATGATATAGCCAAGGCAAAGGGTTTAGTTAATGATACCAATCCCATCTACAACTAACATATGACAATTATTACAAGTTTACATTGCAACGGTGGCAATTAAGAATAATTTAACTGGCTGTATATCACTTTTATGAACATCAATCATTCCAATTTCTCCTTTTTTATTCAGTAATTGTTATGATTCTCAATGTAAAAATATGTTTTAATAGTATTATTTTTGTGGTTAATATTTTTCGATATTTCTATATTTTCCTTTCTTGTTTTTTGGTTGGTTTTTTTATTTTTCTATTTTGTTAAGATGTACTACATATGACCATGACTTAGCTAATTCAAAAATATAGCGATTATCTAAATTTGGAAATATTGGCTGTTTTTTTAGAAGTAAAATCATCTTTAATAATTGTTAATTTTATTTATTTATTTATTTTGAATATATGCCATTCGGTAGACACTATTCAGTAATGTCTTTCCAATCTAACAGATTTGATTCGATTTAACAACATACGGAATCGTCTTCATTTGATTTTATTGTACATGAACACATTAAAACTAAATTATTCAACATTTTAATTCCTAAGTTGTATTAAAATATATAATGATATAATGAAATAAAATTCTTCTAAGTATTTTGGTAACTTGAAGAACTCCTCCTGCTTAGTTGTTGAATATTGTAACGCTAGATTTCAATAAATTATTTTAAAACATCTTTCGTCTTATTTACATTATTCGAACTGTTATCCTTATCTTCATTGCTATAATCAGAATGTTTCTGTCTTTGTACACTCCGGCCTTCTTCAGGTGATTGGAATTTAGAACCGAACTTTTTATTTCGTCCACCAGGGTAGATTGTTCTAGTTCCGCGTGCCATGCCTCTTTCGGATATTATTTTCCTTTAACTAAACTCTCTCTCTCTCTCTCTCTCTCTCTCTCTCTCTCTCGTTGTGAATATGACAATGAAGATGAGAATAACAGTCCAAATAATGTAAATAATCATAATACCTCATATCTTTTGTTTTGCTTTCCTTCGAGAACAGAAACTCAAATTAAAATTAAGCAGATTTTGCCAATATCTACAAACATGTATAAATTTCGAGATAAGGATAAATAAAACAGATTAATGCAAACAATAAAAACTTGAATATATATAATGAAATTTAGCCGCTAATATAAAATCTGTAAAAGGTTTCAAGTGGTTATAAAACAATATAACTAGTTGCGTGTTCATGAAATAAAACATCCCCATAACTCTAGAAACATGCACACAACCCATGCACCCAGTTAAAAAGCAAAAATAAAACCATCCTTGATAATGGGTAAAAGAATAGCCGAAAGCGCTAGGAATTACAGAACATTTTGACAGTTTCTACACACTTTTTTTCCAGGAAAGAAAATTATTGTTCGAACACAAGAACAATTAAATAAAATGCTTAATTGCAGTACTTTTTTGTCTGCCGTCTTTGATGAAACATGTAAAATGAAGGACTGCTGCTAAATACACAATCAATATATATATATATATATATATATATATATATATATATATATATATATATTATATATATATATATTATTTATATATATGCGGTAGTTATTGGAAAGTGCTCAATATCAGTAATAGAGCTAACATATTTAGTTGGATTAATGTGAGTTGGTGACCCTGGGTTTCACGCTATTTGCGATCGTCTGAGACAAACCCTGAGTTTATCTGACGATCGCAAATAGCGTGAAACTCAAGGTCACAATCTCACATCAATCCAACTATATATATATATATATATATATATATATATATATATATAAACCCGTGGACAAATGTATCACAGCATTGGGTGGCTGTAGTCTGTTCCATGCTTAAACAAAATCATTAGGCCATAAGAGTGGAAGACTTGCTCAACTATTTATATATGTTTGTTACTAGGCGATTATGTATATAAAGGCTGGTTATTACTATTTTATTATGTTATTCTTGCTGCTATTGGATACGAGTAATTATATGCAGAAGATTTTCAAGTTTACTATATTTTGTAGCGGCGGTTATGTAGAATTGTTTGTTATTAACTATCTCGGTCATAGATAAGTTTAGGGTTTGTATTTAAGTTACTTGGCGATCAGACGTAAGCTTACAATTTGTCTCTAAGTCACTTTTCTCTCCTAAATAACCTTTCATTCTTACTAGTTGTTTTTAATTATTTTTTTCAATTATCTGTTTATTTATTTATTTTCTTCGAAATATATTCTGTATACTAATATTATCTACATCGTATTCTCCTGATTTATTTGTGTTTTACTTATTAATATTATATATATATATATATATAAGACATTTTTATGTTTATACATTCTTTTTATAGATACAAATATTTAAGTAAATGCTATGTTTATAATAAATTTAAAGACAGTAAAATCGACCTTTCAAACCGAACGCTCCTCTGTGGCCCAATCGGTTAAAGGCACGTCAGGCTATATGACGGTTCCGTATAGGATACAGGTTCGATTCCTGTCGGAGGACGAGTATTTTCTATGGAAATTTCTCGGACATTCAGGCCGGTAAATGTTGTTTAATACTGTTTATTATAAACAGAGCATTTACTTAAATATTTGTATCTATAAAAAGAATGTATAAACTTAAAAATATCTTAAAATAATTGTCGGACTTTGTACATTTCATAATATATATATAATTTCTCATGTTTTGTTTCGTAATTCGTGATGGCCTGGGAAAATAAGTATAACTATAATCTCCTCTAAGCAAACTTGTGTCCACGCTGCTTTTATTTACATACACTATATGCCTAATATTGAGCATTTTCTCCCATAAATATAGCGTACCTTAAAAATTATATTTTATCATAGATAGATAGATAGATAGATGTGTGTGTTTATTCTTCACGTTTAGTTCACTTTTTTGGTTGTTGTTTTTTTTGTAGAATGTGACCGCTATCATTTTGGAGACAATTGTAAACAATCCTGTAACTGCGTCTCTGGCACTTGTGACAACATAAAGGGATGTATATGTAACACAGGCTGGGAAGGTTCACAATGTGACATCGACTTGGACGAATGCAAAATAAACCCTAACATCTGCAATGGAAGAAAAATTTGTAAGAATACTATTGGAAGCTATAAGTGTCTCTGTCCAGATGGCTACGAGGACAAGGGTGGCATATGCAAAAGTAAGATATTTAAATTTGGAATTTATAAATAGATAAACTGACACAAACTAGCAAAAGTTTGGTATAAAAGTTTTCACATTTGTAAACATTTACATATTTGTATCAGGAAATGCTGTATATCTCTTTTGGGCACTATTTACTGTATTCGGACTATTGTCCTCATCTTTGTCGCCATATTTATCACAACGTTTCAGCCTTTCAGTATCTGTCTATATTTCTGAGATGAAGTATTATGTACACTAGTTACATTATTCGGACTATTGTCCTCATCTTTGTCGCCATGTTTATCACAACGTTTCGGCCTCTGTACGCTCCGGCCTTCTTCAGGTGGTTGAAATGTCGAACTGAACCCTTTATTTCGCTCACTGGGGTAGACTGTTCTAGTTCCAGGTGGCATGTTTAATGGATGTCGGTTATCAATTATCTCCTGTTAATTCCCTCTCCAAGTTCTCCACTGCCTTAACCGGGTATTGAACTCACACTTCTCATGTGTCAAGGACACATGGCACAATGAATAAAGGTGTTAGTTAAATCCAGTGACAGGATCCAAAGAGTGTGAGTTCAATACCCGGTTAAGGCAGTGGAGAACTTGGAGAGGGGAATTAACAGGAGATAACCGATAACTAACATCCACTACACATGGCATGTGGAAGTAGAACAGTCTACTCTAGCGAGCGTAATAAATGGTTCAGTTCTACATTCCACCCACCTGAAGAAGGCCGGAAACGTTGTGATAAATATGGCGACAAAGATGAGGACAATAGTCTGAATAATGTAAATAGTGTACATAATACCTCATCTCAGAAATATAGATACTGAAAGGCCGAAACGTTGTGATAAATATGGCGACAAAGATGAGGACAATTGTCCGAATAATGTAAATAGTGTTTATAATACCTCATCTCAGAAATATAGACAGATACTGAACGGCCGAAACGTTGTGATAAATATGGCGACAAAGATGAGGACAATAGTCCGAATAATGTAAATAGTGGACATAATACCTCATCTGAGAAATATAGACACATTTCTGTTGGGTTTTTCGATTTGTAATTCAAATATAATAAACCGGCAGTTAAGTTTTCAAATATATTATTTTCATATTTGAAATATACCATTTTACATATTATGTATAATTCAGTATATTATTGAATTTGATAGTTATTTTATTTCTTCATTTATTCATTATACAGATGTCGACGAATGCGCAACCGGACGAAATAACTGTTCGCAATTGTGCAGAGATACGGACGGTGGTTACCAGTGCTACTGTAGACCCAAATTTCGTCAAGTTGGAAATACATGCGAAGGTAAGTATATTGTATGGTAATTCTAAAAGATTGAATGTATACACAGATGTACCAAATATTAGATCGCATTATGTAAAATGTAGATAAAGCTTTGCCATTATGGAAATGCCCATGTAGTGGACCGTGTGAGTTTGAGTGTTGTTGAATTAGGAATACGTGCTGTTTATTTCCTGCTAGAAGAAGGTCCAACTACAAGAACAATGCGGGACACGAGTCCAACCGAAGATGTAAAGAAGACAAACAAGACCGATATATATATGTCAACAAATATATGTATTAAACAACAAATTTACAAGTGACAAAGACATCAACATTTGTGTTTGTGTGTGAACATAAAGAGTTTGTATTTTGGCGAATGTTCGTACGTAAGTGTATGTGTGTTTAATGTTCACGGCGTCTTCCCACAAGTGGGGAGACGCTATCTTCTAAGAGAGCTTACATTGTAGATGTGTTCGCTGAAATGAAGAAATGAAAAAGAGAATGAGGCAAGAAGTTGCCCAGTATTTATAGTGTGAGGAGAGCGACTCCTAGTGAATAATTAAGGAATTAAGGAGGAGCTAACTCCGACACCCCAGGTCTGGATTACCCATTAAGCAAAATAAGCACGTTCTTAGGACATCAAGGATAGAGGTACTACAGAAATTGTTATGATTTTGTTGTACACATATAGAATAAGTTGAATGTGCCGGGCGCCATTATGAACGAGGAGACAACTAAGCCGCGGTAAATCTCTACTGCGATTGGTTAATAAAGGAATGGACTAAGGGAGATAATCAGGTTTGTATTTACTCAATGTATCACATCTACCCTCTTGAATAAGTTAGTATTAATAATTAACTTCATGGGATTTCATTTTTGTGAGTAATCACAAGGGTAGACTACCCTGATGTTTGTTTGGCATTCAGAAGGTGAAATTGTATGAAGGCCTAAAATGTGCGTGTACATTATGCATTTATCCATATATATATATATATATATATATATATATATATAACATACACAAAGTGATGATAGGCTGCTTGTTAAATGTGACAAGTGAGATAAGATTGCAAAGAGTGTGCATGCAAAGATTTGGTGAATGGATGTTGATGGTTTAAGTTTGTTTGTGAAATTAAAACAGTTTGATTTCTGCAGGGTAAAATGTCAATTGTGTGAGTTCAAATAATAGTGTGTATGTGTGTGACAGTTGTAAGTGTTGATTCAAGTTATGAAGAGTTGTGTGCCTTTGACTGATATGCTAAAGTTGATTAAATGTACATTTAATATTTCGTAGTGATAATGTCACTTTTTTAGTAAACTGTAAGTTAAGTTTCTTCACGCGGCAATAATAGTGCGAGTTGTGTTGAACTGATGAGAGGCTGGTAGTGTTATTGAGTCAGTGTGTTGGCACGCGTGGAGTCTGCTGGCATCTCTCGAAACTCAATGTCTGACTGACTTGAATCAAGTCGAGCGATCCTTTTTTTTTTATAGATTTTTGTATTTTCAAATAGGCTCCAGACAGCTGCGCGGGAAAAAAGAATTTGTCTCAACTTGCTACATTTTTGTGTCCTTTTAACCAATGGGAAGTTGAGTTTGGAAAAGTGAAGTGATGATTGGTTAAAGGTTAATTTAGGGAAGAGTGCATCTTCCCGTAGAGGGTGACAGGCAAGTATGGAGGATTCCATAACCTGATTCTGTAACGTACTGGTTTGTTGATTACACGACCCATTCTAGTCACAGTTCTGTTGACAGTGGGGTGAGATTGATTCTTTCTGGCTGTGATCCCCAGTGCATTGGCATTGTTCTGGGTTGAAACTGATGATTCGCCTCTCTCAATGGTCATATGTGCCTTCGGTTCCTTCTATATTTCTTTCCAGCTGGTATATGTTCTCGGCTGATGTCTCCACGTTAGCATACTTTACTCGCAGATGTATGAGGCACGAAAATATTTTAAGTGCTTAGGGCCCTTATAGGTTTTAATCCGGTCCTAAAATGCCCAAACATATATCAGTTGTGCTCTGACATCTGTTGAATCAGTATGAATACCAGATGACTTCGCCTGAGAAGATGGCGTGAATTCTCAAAATTCGACGGGGCACGATTGTCGCTGCCAGAAGATGGGAAATATCATTTCTGAAATTTGAGAGACATTAAATATCTACAATTTCACGTGTTTACAGGAAGCATTACAGCTAACTGTCTATAGCACAGTAGCCGACCACAAATCTTTTAGGATTGTGACGTGAGGTATGTTCCTTGGTAATTGACAAGTGAAAATGGCTCAAATTATTTCTATATTTAATGCGGAAGGTACCAGACGAATATTCCGTAAGTCAGTTCAGCGTACCTTAATTTCCATGGGAACAAAAGATTCAATGAGTAAGGTTCAAGTATGGCGCAAATACCATGAATCACTGGGTAGGTTGGTGGTCATTCGTTAATGTGCTAGGATATATTCACATGGCATATATTGTCCGCTTATACGGCTAAAGTTGTCATTAACCGGTAGCCACTACTTTGCAATGTTTTGTGACCATTAGCACCCTTAGCACTTTATCTACCCCGAAGTTGTAGTATACCTACGGACGATAATGGGTATATCCCCATTCACATAAATACAGTAGTGAATACTGTACGTTGGTCTGCCGTCGGAAATTCGTCTCAAGCTGTGTTTGTCAAACTCTCTTCCCAGACAAGTCTATGCCGGATAATTTTTGGCCGAGCTTACGTGCTCGGATACCCCACATTAAATTCGGCCTTGTACCACATCTGACCAAGTGGGGCGGTTGGTAGCTATCCTGCAGTTGGAGATTCGTCTCCAGCTGTGTTGGTCAAAATCTCCAGCCAGAAAGCATCCCCAGACAAGGCTATGTCGAAGGGCAGAGTTTCGTCTCGGGAAACAGCTATCCGACCCCGTTTTATACGTTGTCTACGGGGAATTTTGGGCCGAGACTACGGGCTCGGATACCCAACATTAAATTCGGCCTTGTGCCGTATCTGGCCGTGTGAGGCGGTTGGTAGATATCCTACAGTTGGAAATTCATTGTGGAATTCACTTGACTCACTTTTTGGCTTTTAGCAGTTGACTACTTCTTCTACTCGTCGCTGTCGAATCTTATATGTGTTGTTCTTGTCCTAAGTATTATCGTTCATTACCAACGTTTGTGTTATTATTCTATTCAGTAACCTTCCCAAGGTTTCAAAACCCGACAACGCTGGTGTATTACTCATAACGCCCTCATTTATTATTTGACCGAATAGATAACACCAGAACATTATATCCAGATATAATTTTAGCCAGATAATTTATTTTCTCTCTTTACTAAATTATTCTCCAAACGCGAAATAAAACAATATATTGCAATACACCTTTGGGCAAATTAATTGAAACACAACGAATAATTCCGTTATTACTTACATTCTTTCGTATTTTTCCAATGGCACATGACCCAGTGTACATGTTAGTACTTCGTATGCTCATTTCACGAAGTTGTCCCTTGCAGACTGACCACAGATTCTCGATTGGATTTAAATCAGGAGAGTTTCCGAGCCAGTCGATAGTACTTTGATTTGCTCACTGGTAAGGATTACCATTGTGTTCGTGTAGTGTGACAATTTTCGTACGCTTCCTTGGAGTAGCGTCCGTCGCAGACAATAGCCATAGGACAACTAATCAACAGTTGAGCCAATAGTGTTTGGGCGTGATAAAAATCTGTTGCGGTCACGGATGACGCAATATTTTTCAAGGCCAAACAAATTTCATCATACAACCCGAAAATAGATTCATATCTATGAATATATCATAAGATTCATATCTTATATCATGAATATTCACACCACTGCAAATGACATAATCTGATGAAAAAATAGAAATCGATTGCGCCCTGTCACTCCAGTGGGTCTAAAACTGACCGTATGGCGAAAGAACGGAAATGAAAGCAGTTGTTTCAATTAATTTGCACAAGGGTGTAGATACCAGTATTAATTATATGTGAAATTTCTACAAATGCAACTATTCGTTAATAATTTTAAATAATTTGATGTCTTTTTCCACAGATATCGACGAATGCAAATCTTCAACGCATGGCTGCAGTCATATTTGCCAAAATCAGGAAGGTTCATACAACTGCTTCTGTTATAGCGGTTTCATACTTGCGAAAGATTACAAATCATGTATAAATGGTAATATCAAATCCATTATATTCTTTCTTATAATTCTTATGGGAAGTAAAATAGCAATCAACATAAGACGTAAAGATTTTAAAATGAATAATAAAGGTCCATTCTTCTATAAATTTGAACAACAATGAAAGTAATCAAATTATTACCATTATTATTAGTAGTACTATTTATCAATGTGTTTGTGCTTAAACATTATCTAGCATTTTATTATTTTTAACATTTTCATTATTTCTACACTCCCACGAACTACATTGATTAAACTCCCTCTAGTTAAATCATTGGATCCCTTAAGAAATCAAAAAATCTCTTTGTACCATTTACATAATATGTAGTCAAATAAAGTTGCAGTAAACATGCCACAACCATTCTGTGATACTGAATGAGATATTTACTGCAGAACTTTTAATTCTCTATAGCAAAATATGTGCTTGTTAACAACTCCAATCAATTAAGATTAGAATCAAGAATCATTTATCAGAGTATTATTATTTTTATTTTCTTTGATTTCTGACGTTTACACATTTCTTCCCGTGTCCCGCCCAGAGACCTAAGGTTAGAAATGGCATCATGACATTTTCCACTGACAAAAAAAAATGTACATAGATAAAGCCCTTCGTAAAGTGTGGGCTGTACTTGTGAGAACAATTTTTAGTATCTCTTTGAGGCATAGATTATTATTACTATTATTATTATTATTTCCTTTGATTTCTGGCGTTTACACGTTTCTTTCCGAGTCCCGCCCAGAGACCTAAGGTTAGAAATGACATCATGACACTTTCCACTGACAGAAAAAAAATATATTTTTACATAGATAAAGCCCTTCGTAAAGTGTGGGCTGTACTTGTCAGAACAATTTTTTTTTGTAGTTCTTTGAGGAATGGGCTTCCAGAAATCCTTTTAATTAGTCTACTGGAATCTTTTCCAACCAATCCTAGAGCTACAACAGGGATTGTTGATGTTTTCATGTGCCACATTTTTGAGATTTCTATTTCAAGGTCCTTGTATTTCGACAGCTTTTTGAATATCTTCAAAGATACATTGCAGTCTGCAGGGACTGTCATATCAATAAGGAAGCACTTTTTTTGTTTGTGATCTTTAATAACAATGTCTGGGCGGTTGGCTTTGATTGTTCTGTCAGAATGTATTGTGTAGTCCCATAGAATTGTAACAGGTCCTGTCTCCGTAACCGGGTCTGGGTGGGGTTCATACCAGCGTAACCGGATCTGGTTATTATTATTATTATTATTATTATATTATTGATTATAATTATTATTATTTTAGAAAATAATTTTTTCTTGATTTGTTTTATAATCACATGTCAGGTTGATATCATGACCTTTGATCTAGGTCAAGCGAAGTATGTGATTTTTGTTGTCCCCACTTAATTAAACGAAAGACAGCTATTAACAAAAAAATAAATAAATGGACAATTCTCTTCGCAGGATATACGCTGTGTATGTTCATTATTATTATTATTATTAATTTAGAAAATTTCTTTCTTCATTTGTTTTATCATGACAATTAACTGGACATCATCTTTCATGAAACGATTGAAAATTTGACTTAATGGATTTTTGACATTAAAACTAATAAATCTATGGATGTTAAAAACGTTTTAAAATTATGAATAATATTTTCCTTTTTTTTCCCCGCTTTTATAAAACTATTAATTGTGTTCTATTTCTAAACTGAAAAGATGAATCCGATATTTGGGGAGGTTGTGATTCTTCTTCTTCTGCTGCTGCTGCTATTATTATCATGTTTTTAAAAAACATCTTTTTGGCCTGCATTTGATTTATAATCACATGCCGGGTCATAACCTTTGACCGAGGTCAAGCGAAAAGTGTTATTTTTTTGTTGGTTCCACTTGATTAAACAAAAGACATCTATTAAACAAAAAACATAAATGGGCAACGTTCTTCGCAAGATATGCTTTTTAGAATGTCTTTTTTAGGTGGGGATTTCCTAGGGATTTTGTTGATTTGTGCTTAGGTTGCTTTCTTTATCAAACACAAAACTGCAACTAAAACAGAAGCAGTTTTAGTTTTTAAGTGCCACATTTTTTCTATTTACATCTGGTCTTTATATTTTCTTAGTTTTACAAAAAACTTCGCAGCCATGTTTTTGTAATTTAGTACGCTCAGAGCATTAAGTCATTTTTCTCTACCACTGTTCAACCGGTGGCTGGGCATAACGTCATTTTTCTCTACTACCGGTAAAGCGGTGGTCAGGGCTCAAAGGGTTAATATATAATCCTTCAATATCGTCTTTCAGGTGTAGAACTGTATTCTTGTCCTGAAATTCAATACTTTGCAGTAGGAACTGCTCATTTTATCAAATTCATTCAACTATTTTCTTGTCCTGAAATTCAATACTTTGCAGTAGGAACTGCCCATTTAATCAAATTCATTCATCTATGTTTGACATCTAATAGTTTGAACGTTAATATTTTTCTTGTTTTCTGCGGTATTCATTTCCTATTTTCTTCTTCATATGTTTCTTTTGGATATTATCTGCTATCAAAATACCCAGATATTTATAGCGCCCCTTCCTCTTTGCTGTTCTAAAGATTTTCTAGTTAGGTATTTATTTCCATTTCTCCTGTTCGTTTTCTTTTTAATTTCTAACTGTCTTCAGATGTCGAAACCCGGGACTGAAGAGGGCACCATTTCATTATCACTCTATTTTCCCATTTCTTTTTAGCATACATAAAAGTGATAATGCAATTGCACGGTAATGTAACCGACAAAAATGGATTGAAACAACAGGTTTGTTGAAACCTTTTTTTTTTATTCTTACTCGAATGTACGCACATTTTCACACATAAGTTGGTACATCAGTGAGTAAGCAGCCTCACAATGAAAAACGCATTTATTTTACGCAAGATATTCACTCTTCCTTCTAATGCAGTGATCATTATTAATCGCATAGAATAAAAATTATCAAGTGAGAATATTAAATAAAGATCCAGTTAACAAGTTGTCAGGCTGCTGAATTACTGATACACCCCTGTACGCCATATATATATATATATATATATATATATATATATATATATATATATATATATATATATATATATATATATTATTAATAGAAATCTTATAAGTATAAAAACTATACTCGCTCGAAAGACCTTCGGTGTATTGATTTGCAAATAAACAAGCCAATACCAAAGGGAAAAAAGGATAAAAAAAGAACCAAGAACATGTACGTTAACCGAAAATAATCGTCCAGCATACGAGTTCAAGGCCCAAAGAAAAAAACCCGATGCGAGTACCCAAAACTAACTAACTATATATATATATATATATATATATATATATATATATATATATATATATATATATATAATTATTCAGTAAAGTTAATGTAATTAATGGTGAAATCATTTCACTAACAGATTTAATAAAGCATTAGCTTACTAACTACTCGTTGAATGATGCGATCCTTATACTTTAATTTGTAAGAGGGATTAGATATTCCGTTGCTTGTACTTTCGAAAACATTCACGTTTTCATCCTCAGGCTGTTAGCGAAGTTATTTCGCTACTGATTACATTAACTTTACTGATTCTATGTATCATTACTTCTTTATAATATTATATATACAGCACCATTTATTATATATATGTGTGTTTGTGTGAGTGTGTGTGTGGCATATAACACCAGTGAGTAATTGAATGACAAAATGGGAAGATACTATCTTATTCAAGTTGCAATCAGTTCACATTGACGTAATTTTTAACGGTTAAATGGAAAACCAAATACTGAATACCTTTACGTGCTCTCTTTCTTTCTTTGTTATACACACTCCAATATCTGCTACGGAAAAAGATATTATATTTAATGATATTTGTTTCTTTTTTTTTTTGCTATAATAACTTCAAGAATTTTGATTTTTTTTCTTTGTAATGAGTCCTGTATAATATTTTGGTGTTATCTATTAAAATTTGTGTTATGTCAATAGTATTTTGGTTGTTTGTGGTGTGCTGCTCGATACGAGAGAGTATGGCGTATGTGTCCTATGTAAAACTTCAATGTTGCTTGTTGATTATTATTATTATTATTATTATTATTATTATTATTATTATTGGAAATACAATCTACCAAAGAACGTGGGAATCCATAAACAACATTATTTTAACATAGGGTAGATTTTTGAGATACAAGGAAAAGTAGTAAACTACTTTGTGATATTTATCCTCCATGTATGGCAGTGAGTGCTGGGCAATCTTCTCAAAGGTGTAGAGGGGACTTCAAACAACAGCAAATGTGGTCCTACAGAAGGATGAATATCATGTTTAAAATGATATTATCTTTTGAATGAGTCCTGTATAACATTTTGGTGTTATCTATTAAAACTTGTGTTATGTTAATAGTAATTTTGTTTGTTTGTTTGCGGTGTGCTCATCAATATGCGCTCGAATTGCATTAAAAATTAACAATCAAACAACGTGTTAAAGTTTCAAAAGTGCAATTGAAAAAAATTGTTCGTAAATTCAAACAAACTGGATCGGTGGCAGTTGTGAAAACACCATTGCGTGCTAGTTTACGCCGTTCAGCTGAAACATTGCCGCAGTGCAGGTGAATGTGGCCAAAAATCCAGATCCTTCTATTCGCCATAGCACGCAGGAACTGAACCTCTCCACAACAACGTTACATCGTTACACTAGGTTGGTTGATTATGTTGACCCAAAATATCGCGAAGAGCGCGAAATGCATTTCTGTTTGAACGTCCATTTTCGTAATAGGCTTCGATAACTTTAACACGTTTGTTTGATTATTAATCCTTCCATGGTTGACATTGCCAAAGACTTAAGTTGTTAAATCTGAAAGAAAAAGAAAAAAATCATTAGACGTTTAAACTTAATTCACATTTAAAATCAGTCCAAGTTATTGGAACACCCTTTATAACAATCTCACTTTTGTATTCCAGTGCAAACATTTGCGTGTTCGTACTGTAATATAAAAGTTTATTGAAATTTGAATTAAAGACGATGAATTTGAATTGACCGAAACAAATTGAATATCTATGTATTCATATTATTTTCAGCTCGAAATATTGTATAAAAATATGACAGATTTTGCATCTCTAACTATTAACGACTTCAAGATAAGGTAAGTTTACAAAATGAAAATAATATTATGGGTAATTTGCTTTTAAAGCCCCGCGCTAAATATGTAATAAAAATTTGCCGAATATATATATTTAGATGTAAATGTATATGTTTAATTCGAAAATAACAAAGAAATTTTGATAAAATCTACCGTTTTAGAATTATAGGCAATAGAAGTTCGGACTCACTCGCGTCGCGGAAGCCATTAATGGCGTTGTTTGCAGATATTTGCTGCGGAATAACATTTTTATTGCGCACGCAATGAGTCCTTAGTTGCGCAGTAATTCAGTCAAGTAAGAACAATATAATCTTCCGCGCAAATCTAATCAGCAGCGAATGTATGCAAACAACGCCAGTAATGGCTGCCGTGCCGTAACGCGACTAAGTTCGAACTTTTATTGTCGATATCTCCAAAACGGTAGATTTTAGCAAAATTTCTTTATTTTCGAATTAAGCATGTAAATTTACACCTAAATATAGCTATTCGGTAAATTTTTATTATATATTTAGCGCGGGGTTTAAAAAGCAAATTACACATTATTATATGTTATTTGGGGGAAATATTTATTTTTTATATATATTTTTTAAAGTTTATTGCAAATATTACGATCAATATATAAAAAAAGTAAAACTCTAAAGAATAAAAATAGTGCTTATTATATGTTCGTGTGTTCAAGAAACAGAGAGAGATGCATGTAGTAAGATTTTCATTGTGTAATGTTTTGTTTGACGGCCATTAAATATTTCGTTTCGCTGCAATTTTATATTATGACTGGTTAAAGTTTATGTATAAATTTTGAAATAGAATATACTTCGTTTATCTAATTATAAATGTTTACTTTTCAGTGTCGAAGGAAATACCTTAATGCAGCAGCATCTATTTTTTCGCTCTGAAATTGGAGACCATCACTTTGAAAATCTTCGAAAAAAATTGGAGGCAATTTATAAAGAAGGAAAACTTGAGACGGGAAACAATACTTATTTGCTGAGCAGCGGGCCAACATACATCAACAATAATAACGTAAAAGGTAATTTCTGTCTATATCCCTGAGATGAGGTATTATGATTACTTGCATTATTTGCATTATCCGGGCTGTTATCCTAATCTTCATTGCCAATATTCACAACGTTTCAACTGCTGTACGCTCCCGCCTTCTTCAGGTGATTGGAATTTCAAACCGAACACTTTATTTTGTCCACCGGGGTAGATTGTTCTAGTTCCACGTGCCTTGCCTCTTCCGGATGTCTCAGTTATTTCCCCCTCCAAGTTTTCGTTCACCACTGTTGTGGCCTGGTATTGAACTCAGAACTCTTTGGGTCTAGTCATTGGATCTAACCAACGTCTTTATCCATTGATCCATGTGTCCTTGAGAACAATCTACCCCGATAGACAAAATAAAGGGTTCGGTATGAAATTCCAATCACCTGAAGAAGGCCGGAGCGTACAACGGCCGAAACGTTGTGAATATTGGCAATGAAGATGGTGATAACTGTCCGAATAATGTAAATAATGCAAGTAAAAGGTAATTTGTTTTACGTTTAATTATGGACCATCGCATTCAAAAATCAACACTTTTCATTTTCCAAGTTCGCAAATAGCAGGACAGTCTTCTTCAAATGAAATATATTTCAGTTTTATGGCAATCTATAAACATCATGATTTTTTTTTGTTATTCGTTAAACATCGTAAACGTTTTATTAATTTCCTTTTGGGCTTACAGATTTCACCTTTGAAATTTAAATATAGGAAGTTATTTTAAATAAGGATTCTAATAAGAGAATGTAGGATAGAGATAATTTTCAGCATGATGAAAATTGAAGAAGGTCTATTCTAAACGTTACAATTTTCTTTTCAATTTTTACACATTCTGTCGTGAACAGAATTCCTTAATTTTTTAGACTTATTTCACAGCTGATTTGTTCGAAATCCCTCGTCATATTTTTACATAAAAAATATATTTTGAAATGGCTTTCACAAAAATCGTCGACAGAAATATTGTTCTAGTAACTTTATGCAAAGTTGGTGGTCAATAATAATCATTTTAATAGGATGCAATGATTTTTTTTTCCAGTGATGGTTGGATGTCCTTGCCCGGCTTCAGACTGCTTTGAAAAAAACAACCAAAAATTATGCAGGTAAAGTAAAAATTCTAATTCTGATGTAATCTAAGTTCACTGGAAATCTATCTTCGCTTTAAATACAAAATGTGGAAATTAAATGCATTTTTCACTATTTACATGCGGATTATTTTAATTTTTTGTTGTTATCACCTTCAGTCTTCATTAGATGTATATCAATCTGGGTAACCTACAGGGAGTTCCTTTATTTAATCTACGTGTGTAGAATCGTTATACTACCCTTGACTAAAGATATCTTGTCTAGTTCTTATTCTTAGTACTATACAGTTATTTCTTACCTTGTACAAACAGCCCTGGTGCAGGGATTGAAATAAATTCACGAACATCATCATCATCAAAACTTTCGATTTGAAGTTATGAATTAACATGTTCTCTCATCTTCAGTGACATTATATACTGATTCGATAATATTTTGCCAGCCTTCTATGTCCTCTGCGAGTTTGCGGATTCGTTGCAGAGCTTCCTTGATTGTAAACTTCTCCAAAGGAAAAGTGGGATCTTGTAGTGAACAAAACAAGATCTAGATTTAAAATTCAAATGCTAAGCACTGACTCATTGATTTTGTTAGAAATTAAAAAGACTCGAATTTACAAACTTTGCTTAACACACACACAAAAGCGAATCCAAAACAAAACTCATGAATTTTCACACCTTGATGCGAAATGTTTTTCGGCCAATAGAAAACTAGGAAACATTTAAAAACAAAATTCAAATAATCTTCAATTCTCAGAAACAAATTCTTTTACAGACCTTTTCGCAAGCCGACGCGAAGTTTGCTCGTCGTCCAATGGAAAGGCTCGAATCATATCCGAGAGTGAATTTCCAAATGACCTTTTCAAGCCCCACAAACAAAATAAAAGACGGGCAAGTTCGCCTGTCACCAGAGAGAAGGAGACGAGCGTATTAACACATCAAGCGATCGTTATTATTATCTCTACCTTTCTCCCTCACCTCTTTTATACTTGATAAACGAACGGAATATTTTAAGACTGAGCGATTACTTCATAGACATTTCTACCCTACGAATACGCTCATACATACATACATAGGTTTCTGGCTACGTACACATAAACTCATTCTTGCAAGGACTACTACGAACATTTTGACGACCTTGTATCAACCAACATACATTAATTTTATATGAAGAGGCCTTAATTGATTTATATGTATATAAATTTGTTGTTTCACTTTACAATTTGATTTTCTTGTTTTATACCCCTCTTATGGTGGGCTATCTAACTAAGGCCAAATAAAAATAATCTGTTTCAACACTCATACACTTCACTATAACTGATAACCCATTATAATCTTTCTGCCTTTTTCTTTGAATGTCTTGGTTCAGCGTTGTGATTATGATAGTTCTTGGATGACCGCTGAACTTTTTAAAGACAGTCTTTTCGAAGTAAAACTCCATGTTTTTTTTTTTAGCTGGGAAGTCTGGATCCATTCTGCTTGTTGACATTCGTATGTTTTTTCTTGAACAGTGAGCTGTATTTCAGACACACGGACACACATTATTCTTCCATTTACTGTTGACAACAAATCCGTTTCCATAATGTTTGCATTCTGTCTCTAAACATGTCAGATGGGGTTTGTTTTTGCTGATATTACTGTTGTTTTTGCTGATATTAATGGTTTTTTTTTTTTTGGCGGGGGTGCTGATATTACTGTTTTGACTTTAGCTGCAAAGGTCAGAATTGGTGGAACTAAGAAATGTACCTCGTCAGAACATTTGCCATGGAAATAGCGATAGAGTAGCGAGAAACTTGCGACGTTTTGTCTATGTGTAACAGGGTTGTAGAACGGAAATAATATTATCACTAACGCTTTTAAACTCTATCAAGACTGGCCAGCGAAGACTGGATAGTTACAGCCCAGATATGCCAGCAATACCCCACTTTTAGTCTGGTCAGGTCTGGCTCTTGTAAAGATAAAACATAGCAGAAGATTACTTTCCGGTTAAGGCTGTCCTGGATTTATATACTCGTAATAAATTCCTTTTTATCACTGTGGCTCTCTCGTCTAAAATCACTTTCTTCTGTTTTACTATACTGAGCAAGAACTCGGAAGATGTTTTTAAACGGTGGTCAGTTTTCGTTTCTGTAAATTCAAAATCCATTTTTGTAGCTTCAAATTTTTTCCTAAATCTTATAAATTATGCACAATACTTGACTGATAACAGCAACAATAAAAAAAATGAATAAAAAATACTTTTAAGTTTTTCCAACATTGTGCAAAAACCGATGAGTGTCTGCTTAGATGGAGGAGATGTTTGTAGGCAAGTTAAAAAAAAAGTTTCTCAACAGGAATTTTTCCTAATTTTACATTATATTAAGACCCAAAATCATTTGTTATAAAACGGGGTTTAGATTTCGGCAGTTTTATTTACCCCGTTGACCAAAAATAAGGACTGGAGATTTTCTAAAGAAATGTATTCTAGTATCATTTGGGAAAGTGACTTGTTTTTCTCGTCTAAATTTGTTGTACGCCAGTAAGGAATTTTTCGTTGTATTTAAATCAAGATTGTATGTTTTATATCAATATTTTTTTTTTTTCCAGGAAAATCCTATTCAGTCTTCGACCACAACATCTCCAGATCTTGCTATCACGTCAAGCACAAGTAAAGAATTTGTGAATAGGTATAATTTATTTCTTATTACTAACATTATTGCTTTTGTCAATGGTTGAGAGTATAGCAATTTATGTTTTAGTTTTGACAATGTAAAAAGTTGGACGAAATATTTTTTCATTAAAATTAATATTTCAACAATGCTTCATTATTCTGCATACGGGCACATATTTTCAGAGTACTTTTATTTGCTATTTTATTTTACAGGGAAACGTACGAAAATTACCCCACTTTAACACCTTCTACTTCCAACACATTTTACCAGCTTGATAGTACGACAAATTCGATTTTCGGTAAGACAATCATTTCAAGAACAATTTATTGGTTTATATGTGAACAATGCTGACAACTGTATAATTTTCGATTTATGTATTTCTGTTCATCTTATTTCTTATTTATTTATTTGTCTACTTCACAGAAAATGTACTAATTCGGATGGAATTTGAAAACATTGTAGATAAGGTCAAATTTAAAGTTTTCCTTAGAGATTTGGTAAGTTTCTTAATGTTTTTTTCTTATTTAGTTAATATCATTAGCATTGCTTCAGAATATTCTAGACATTAGTTTTTTTGTAAAATGAATATATATATATATATATATATATATTAAAAAGAAGAGGGGTGCCGCAAACGTTTTTGGTTGTAATGTGGATTTATTGAGAAAAAATATTATACTTTGTTTTACATAATTTCACGACACGTGTTTCTGGTCTGGTCTCGCAACCGTCTTCAGGTGAAAGTGGAGATTTTTACATATTATTAAAAATAATTAATTTTCTTCATGTTCAATGTGGAATATTCTCGATATGAGACATTCTGTTTGTGTGTTGGCAATCCGAATTTTCTTTCTAGAATTGTCAATGAAGAGTTCTGCGTGAAGGGTCATAAAACAATTAAGGTTTGTCCAGCGAGTAGTTATCGGCATTTAATCTTTTAATGTTTTAGTGACCTCTATGTGCTCTTGGATCTGTTTCTATTTTGGCGTGTTCCTGTCAGCATGCGTGTATATATGCGTGCGTATATTTCCTTACTACGAGGAATTCGTAAACTTATTTGTACTTATACACATACACACACATACGCACATACACACTATCCCACCACAAGTAGTCAGTACACACACACATATACACATATTTCCCCATTTAGATATACTCATTAGAAATAAAACAACCACATAATCACAGATATCTACCACAAACCCACAGACACCCAAATAATACGTTCATTTCAAGAGCCATCACCCAAAAAAGCTGCCTAAAATCCATCCCCTATTCCCTAGCACGTAGAATTTGTACAATAGTGACTGATAAACATCTCCGAAAAAAATCTTAGAAGAACTACATAAAACTCTCAAGAAACGAGGCTACCCCACAACACTAATAAACAAAGGTATTGAACTCATGCGAAAGAAATTCCTCTAGACCAACTTAGAAATAAAAAGAAACGTAACGTCGAACAAACTCTAGCATATGTCTCAACGTACAACAAAAAACAACCCAGAAATATTCCCAGAAATCACAAAAAATCTAGATTTACTTAGCAAGAATAATAAACTGAATAATATACTAAAACAACCAAAATAATTAAGAGCAAACGCCAATCTAGAAACCTAAAACACATATTAACCTCATCTAAATTTAGTCAACACAAAAATACAGGAGTCACAAAATGCAACAAAAAAAGATGTGGAGTTTGTGACATCATTATAGAAGGAAACTCCTACACTTTTGAAAACCCAAAAAAACATTCACAATAAACAAAAACTTAAACTGCAACTCCAAAAATGTAGTTTATGCACTTAAATGCACAAAATGTAAGAAGTCATATATAGGCATCAGCCAACAACTGAACAACAGGGTCTCCCTACACAAAAAAGCAATATAAAATTGACAGACAACAGAAAACTTTTTGTATCACAAACACATTTTCAAATGTAACCAGGGTAAGTTTAATATCATGCCGATATATCAAACAGACAATTACTCGTATCTACAAATACAGGAAAAAACTTTATAGACAAATTCAAACCCGAACTGAATAGATCGTAAACCCCCCACAAAAAAAAAAAAAAAAAAAAAACATGCACACAGGGTGACCAAATACAATGATCGCTCACATACATGGACGCACACTCATATACGGGAGACACGAGGAGATATATATATGTGTATGTACACATACATACATTTATGTATGTATATGCGGATGTTGACAACTTAAGAAGTACGTGTGTGTGTGTGTGTGTGCGTGTGTGTGTGTGTGTGTGTGTGTGTGTGTGTGTGTGTGTGTGTGTACTGGTTCCATGTATCTTGGGAAATATATGTGTGTATATGTGTGTGTACTGACTACTTGTGGTGGGATAGTGTGTATGTGCGTATGTGTGTGTATGCGTGTATAAGTACAAATAAGTTTACGAATTCCTCGTAGTAAGGAAATATACGCACGCATATATACACGCATGCTGACAGGAACACGCCAAAATAGAAACAGATCCAAGAGCACATAGAGGTCACTAAAACATTAAAAGATTAAATGCCGATAACTACTCGCTGGACAAACCTTTAATTGTTTTATGACCCTTCACGCAGAACTCTTCATTGACAATTCTAGAAAGAAAATTCGGATTGCCAACACACAAACAGAATGTCTCATATCGAGAATATTCCACATTGAACATGAAGAAAAATTAATTATTTTTAATAATATGTAAAAATCTCCACTTTCACCTGAAGACGGTTGCGAGACCAGACCAGAAACACGTGTCGTGAAATTATGTAAAACAAAGTATAATATTTTTTCTCAATAAATCCACATTACAACCAAAAACGTTTGCGGCACCCCTCTTCTTTTTAATATACATACTTTTCTCTCGTTGGAACCACTACAACATATTTCTTTTTATATATATATATATATATATATATATATATATATATATGTATATATGTATGTATGTATGTATGTATGTATGTATATATAAATAAAAAGAAAGAACAGTATTTTTTCTGTGTCTTTAAAACCCAGTAATTTTAAAAGTTACTCCAAAATTCGCTTGAGGATGAAATGGAACTAATGTCTTTGATTTAATTACAAAATTAAATTCGGAGCTTTCAGCTTCCATTTTTGAAACATGGTTAGAACTGTGTAGCAAAAAAAACATATTTTAAATCAATTAATTTATAATTTTCGACAGTCGAAATGAACTTATACCCCCATATGAGTTAATTTTGGATTTTATTGTGTATAAATTTCCAAGCAATGACAAACTCTTGTATACGAGAGGCGGAAGCGAAAATCGCGTCACAGCTCTTAAATGCCTATAATTGATAACAGAAGCCATTGGTTTATACCAACGGCTTCCTCTACTTAATACTTCTCGTTTTCACTCTCGCGTGGTCATGTGTGACGTACGAGCTGTGACGCGATTTTCGCTTCCGCGTCTCGTATACAAGAGTTTGTCATTGCTTTGAAATTTTTCATGCAACGAAAACAGACTATCATTATTGTTTCGTCCGTGTGTTGTTTGATATATTGAGATATAATTGTCATCTTAGATAATGGCTTATGTAAGCCGAAAGCTTAGATTGGATTTAAACATGCATCAATATGGTGATTTCCTTTCATCTTTCAATGATAATGTTATTAAACTTATCAGACAATATGAAAGGAACTTACTTAAAATAAATGGACAAAACTTGTCTATATATATTTAATTTAATGAAACATGTATGAATGAAAATTGTTGACTAAATATATATATATATATATATATATATATATATATATATATATATATATATATATATATATATATATATATATATATATATATATATATATATATATATATATATATATATATATATATATATATATATATATATATAATATGTATATTTTATAGTTCACTGAATTCTAAATGTGTGACCTCATACTTCACTCAAGTAGTTGTCAAAGGTTTGTATTCACAATCGGATAAAAAACAATACAGTTTATTATTCTTCATGCATGAAGAGGTTAAGATAAGAATATAATTAGTACTTTAAATATATACCTAAAATCAATAACAATGATATCTATTTCATTTGATGTTGTCTTTCATTATATTTATGTTTTGTATCTATTTATTTTATCAATAATAAAACAGATGTTACAGGAAAATTCTTTTAATAGTTGAATTTTTTCTTTGAGTTTAATCATAAGTATATTAAATCTCTACCGATAATACATGAGCCAGTAAGGTAATTATGAGTGTGTCAATTATCCAATTATAAATTCACCTGTTTCTTTCACTGTCAACCAGGGGGAGCATACCAGTAAAGAAACACAAGTTTTAATTTGATGCACACACAATGAAAAACTATCTAACATAATAACAAATAATGACAAATTTACATGCATTACAATGTTCGAATATTCACTTAGAATATTAAATGCTTTCAAATATACCAAAAACACATAATGACATTTCTTGAGGCACAAAATGTTTTCTCAGATATTTTGTTAGATTGTAATTATATGTAAGTCTTTGAAATCTTTAAACGAGAAGACTATTTCCAGTGATGTCTACATTGTTCATTAACCAACTAATAATTAAATCATTTGCTTTGGCATAATTGGAAACTTTGTGCTATGCAATAACCATTCATTTAACTATAGTAGAATCCCTCATATCTGGAGTGCCTATATCCAGTTGTCAGGAATTCTACTGTATAATGATAATATACAGGATGGTCTGAAAGTCTTATCACCCCCTAGAGGTTGGAAGAACCTATGCCATGACAAGTCTTTCAGACCATTCTGTAGTTCATACACTCACATAATTGGAAACTTTGTGCTATGCAATAACCATTCATTTAACTATAGTAGAATCCCTCATATCTAGAGTGCCTATATCCAGTTGTCAGGAATTCTACTGTATAATGATAATATACAGGATGGTCTGAAAGTCTTATCACCCCCTAGAGGTTGGAAGAACCTATGCCATGACAAGTCTTTCAGACCATTCTGTAGTTCATACACTCACATAATTGGAAACTTTGTGCTATGCAATAACAATTCATTTAACCATCAAAATATGAATTCTGACATGTTATAAAATTTCAATATAATATCAATTGACTATCATTAGTCCAATTAGCAATAGTGATTAATAATGATCTTTTTCATCCAATTCATTTCTCTAAGTTTTCTTTTTTATTTTGCAGCTAACCAAATTCTACCGCAACAACACTTTGAGAGGTTTAGCAGGAGTTGAAGATGTTCAGTTAGTATTGTTTGTTGATGAAATAGATGTGCAAACATTCATTGAAATGAATGGAATAAAAAATTACATTATGTGATTTCTTTTCTGTATCACAAAAGAAAATCTCAACCAATGAAAGTTTTAATTACTACCGTATTTATGTGAATGGGGACATACCCATTATCATTTGTATATATGCTACAACAATAATAAAATCTGATAGAGTGTATGCACTTAAGGATCAATTCACTAATCATCTTTTTACATTATCATCTCTGAAAATAAATGTAACTGCATACAAACATTTACATAGTGAAACAGGATGATATAAATATTCAAAAATTTTCTGTAGCTGAAAAATAAGTCTTCTCACTTGCCTAATGTTTTATTTATCTTTCCAGGATCTCATCCAATGTTGTGTTTCATCGAGTTGAATTTACCACAACAATCAATGCAGACCTTCTCAGAAAATTAGCAATAATCTTGTACAATTTTTATAAGAATGAGAATGCTTACCTGCCAGGAATGAGATTTAAGAGTATCCCACACCTCCAATATTCAAATGTTAGTGGTAAGTGTAAATTACTTATTTCATTCAAATTATCTTTGTAAAGAACGGAGACCGATGGTAATGTATTGGATTATTTACTTTAGAACTAATGAAGCTGAGACATTTTTGTTGCAGGTTAACATATGAATCCATTTTTTCTACAGATCTTTGATTTTTGAACATGAAAAATCTTTGCTTATTAGATGATGACAACCTCATATTTTTTTTTTAAATCTCCAAGTGTCAATCTAAAAAGATAATCTTTAATTATAAACTTTCAATAACTATTATATATATTTATTTATACTATGATGAATTAATTTTTCACAGTGAGGTTCACTTTTTACAAGGCCTGGGGACCACTCAAGATAGAGTGTCATGTTTGGAGGCTATTTATATGTATAGGAGTGGAAGATAATGGTTAAGATTAGCCTTGAAGGGGTTAAGATTGTAGTTATCAGGGAAACAACTTGTTGGGAGTCAGTTCCACAGGATAATGGTTTGCAGGAAAAAGCTGCAACCCTATTTCTATTTTCTTTCTTATTACTCTTTCTACAATATCTTGTGTGATATATATGATCTGAACATCATATTGATGTGTGAAAATGACAGTCACTATGCAGTGTTAATTCTTATATCCACATTATTCTTATTATTATAGTCTTATAACTTCTCTTGCATTAATATCATTAATTTGTTGCCTTTGAAAACATTTTGGTTAACATATGTAATATTCAATTTTTGTAGAATGTGAAGATTTACTGTCATGTATGAATATACTGTTTAGATTAAAGTTTCTTAATTGTAACCTGTATCACACAAAAACTTATTACCCATGAATATACTGTTTAGATTAAAGTTTCTTAATTGTAACCTGTATCACACAAAAACTTATTACCCATGAATATGCTGTTTAAATTAAAGTTTCTTAATTGTAACCTGTATCACACAAAAACTTATTACCCAAGGACGTACAATAATTCTTTGCATTTATTTTAAAACTATCATCAATTTTGAAGAGACCTATAATTTTAATGTCTATAATAAAAGCCAAAAACATTCCTTGAGCTCAAAACCATTGTCTTCTCAGTCATTTTGGTTGACTAATTCCATTGTCATGAAGGACTTAACGTCTCATCCATTTAATGTATATCTACATCCCTCAATAAAAATTGTATTTTCTTCCTTATTACTCTTTCTACTTCCATCTTGTGTGATATATTTGAAACTAGATTTTTAGTGTTCATATCTTGACAATGTTTCCAATTTCTATTTTGATTGTTCTTTTACCTCTGCTTTTGCAGTTTTCAAAGTTGTATTCCCACCACACAATACATTTACAGTATTTTTTTTTTTTTAAGTTTATATATTTCTTACAACCCATAGAAGAGATTGATGGTAATGTATCAGATTATTTACCTTAGATCTAATGAAGCTTGTTGCAGGTTAACATATGAATCCATTTTTTCTACAGATCTTTAATTTTTGAACATGAAAAATCTTTGGTTATTTGATGATGACAAACTCATATTTGTTTTTAAATCTCCAAGTCAATATGAAAAAATAATCATCACTTCTTGAAAAATTATTCATTACTAAATGAGTTTATTTGTAAAGCATCCATTTTTGAATATCTTGAGAATCAGTTCTGCATCTTTGATGTATTTTGGCAACCAATCAGAAAGAAGGTAATAAGTAAATATAAACACTTCTGGGACAAATCTAAATTGGTAGAGAGTCTATTGAGTGAGTTTGTTTATGATATGTTGTTTGCCTTCACCGTGAATATGCGTAAAATTTTGCATCAACAAAATTTATTTGAATAACCATAAAGAATTTTTGGAATGACTTAAGTAAATGAAGCCCAAATTAAATTCAAGTTTCTATATTTCATATATATATATATATATATATATATATATATGTGAAAATAGGAAGGAACTGGTTAGGTAAATAATCCAAAGTCCCTTAGTATTTTAGTTATTATTTTTAAAAAATAGTGCTCGATACAAAAGTAGAGCATAAATATAATTATTTATTTAAAAATATGATTCCAAATTGCTACATAAGAGGTCTCATGTTTCAAAACAAGAGCCGAAAACTTCAATATAATACTTTAAATTAAATTGAGTTGAAAGTAAAATGGGCTCCGTTCCATCTTCAAGCGAAGATATATATATATCCATGGACTTGGATTTATAGAAAGCAATGCATTCTCATGTGATATCCTGTCAATACTCCCACATTTTCTTTAAAAACAACTAGAAGAAAAAGCTTAGTAAGTATTGTTGTAAACTGATGCAGGATATAAAGAGGTTTCAAAAACGAGAAAAACATGCATGCTGCATCCCATGCCATGGTAGGATTATCATCTCATAGTTGCATCTCAGTTGTGGCCTCTGTCTGCAGATGGAGTTGCAGCCAAGGAAAATAATGCTTTGAGGTACCCAACCCTGGGAAAACAGCTGCACAAGGCTGCACCCTCTCATTGCCCTAGAGAAAGAGATTGGTGCTCACCACCGAGGCCAGCACAACAGACAGTTGCTTTTGTAACTTGCCTGAGTGTACACACTCGGGTTCCCCATGTTAAGCCAGGCCTTGTATCACATCCCATCTTAGTGGAGAGACATGGGTAAATAGCTGTGCTCCATGATCCAGATAACTAGGAACAAAGAAGCAACTGACCACCTACTCAGGGCTCCTGCTATCAGCAGCAGTTCCAACTCAGAAATCACACAGCCATTTAAGAATACTGATACAGAAAAGCATCAAGCCCAGCAATATGGTCCATTCAAAGTTATCAGCCAAGCTGATAAATACAGTCAATAAATAAATACAGTCAAGTATAACATTACAGAAGTCATTGCTATCGACAGGACCAAGTCAGCATTAGCTCCAGACCAATAACATCAGATGCACCTCTCATGAGACAGACAAAATCAGGAAGAAAAGTCATTTCTCAGAGGCATCTTGAAACATACATATGTTATTAACAATTATCTGGGGAGAGGGCCTTGTCATATCCTGTCAGTACTCCCAAATTTTTTAAAAACAACTGAGAAAAAAAAACTTAACCAGTATTGTTTCCAGACTGCTGCAGCATATAAAGAGGCTGTAAAAGCAACAGAAATGAGTCTTCTGCAGCCCAGAGGCTATGATCAAGTTGTTGTATCTGTTCCGTGGCTTTGATTGCTAAATCCTGCTAAGATAAGCTTTGTGCCCGATCCCACATAAGTGGGAGCTGAGTATATTTTATCCAGTGGCCTGATCTTGTCTCAAAACTAAACCCAGTCTGGTGATTCTCTGTTAATTATCGATGTCATGATCAAAGTGTAGTATCTGTTTCATGCCCATGACTGGCTAAGAGAAGCTTTGTAACTGATCCTACACAATGATATGCAATAAACTGTCCTTTTCAGAATATCCACTCTAGTGATATTTAGCTACACACCCACGAGGGTTACATGTGGCACAAGGCCGGGTTTAACATGGGATCTCTGAGCCTGTAGGCTCGGCCAAAAATATTCCCTCTTTGAACCCGCATAAATGGGCTCAGGGGCAGTCAACCACCCCGAACGAGACTCTGCCCTTTGGCAGAGCCTCATCCAGGTTCCTCTCCGCCCGAAGGCAGAGAGTTAGACTTCACTCTCTAGTGGCCACAAAACTGTCCTCCTTACCCTCAACCTCTATATAAGCTTGCAGTGTTATCTTTTGCTTCAGTCACACTAAAATTATTTTTGTTTATGTATTTTTCTTTAACAAAAATAAACTTGACAATATATTTTTTTTTATTTACATTATTCAGACTGTTATCGTCATCTTTGTTACCATATTCACAACATTTTGGCCATTGTATATGCCAGCCTCCTTTAGGTGATTGGAATTTCAAACTGAACCCTTTATTGTGTCCACCGGGGTAGATTGTTCCACATGCCATGCCTCTTCCGGATGTCACAGTTATTTCCCTTAAACTTAACTCCCCAAGTCTTGGTTCTTCAACGTTCTTATTCACTAGGCCATGTGTCCTCATTAGAAGTAGAAGGCTGGAGCATACAATGGCCAAAATGTGAATATGGCAATGAAGATGAGGATAACAGTCCAAATAATATAAATAATTATGATACCTCATCTCAGAAATATAGGCAGATATTTTTTTACTCAAGTCTTCATTTTGTTTGTTGTTGTCTTCAGTCATTTGATATCTGTTTGTTGGTCAATATACCACCGACAAGAGTCATAATAGTATTAAATTTCTGCAACTATTATTATATCTGTCTATATTTCTGAGATGAGGTATTATGTACACTATTTACATTATTCGGACTATTGTCGTCATCTTTGTCGCCATATTTATTACAACATTTCGACCATTGTATGCTCCGACCTTCTTCAGGTGATTGGAATCTCGTTCACTGGGGTAGACTGTTCTAGTTCCACGTGTCATGTCTAATGGATGTCAGTTATCAGTTATCTCCTGTTAATTCCCCTCTCCAAGTTCTCCACCACCTTAACCAGGTATTGAATTCACACTCTTTGGGTCCTGTCACTGGATCTAGCCAACACCTTTATCTACTGTAACAGGTGTCCTTGCAATAAATATGGCGACAAAGATGAGGACAATAATCCGAATAATATAAATAGTTTACATCCATCATGTTCATCCACTCTATCTCTACATTCATAAATAAAGATTGCTGTTGGGATTTAAAATTTCATGTAATTTTTCCCCCAACTTATAAATTCTTCACCATAATGTTTACTTAAAGGTTGTAATTTGGTTACTTTAATATCTTTAGCCAATGTTTTTAATATTCTACATTTATTGATTACACACACACACACACACAAATAACATATATATATATATATATATATGTGTGTGTGTGTGTGTGTGTGTGGAAGCAATATATAAATTTTTATTATCTGCCTATATTTCTGAGATGAGGTATTATGTACACTATTTACATTATTCAGACTATTGTCCTCATCTTTGTCACTATGTTTTTCATGTTTCGACCGTTGTACACTCTGGCTTTCTTCAGGGGGTTGGAATGTCGAACTGAACCCTATATTTCACTCACTGAGGTAGACTGTTCTAGTTCCACATATATCAGCTGAAACGTTGTGATAAATATGGCAACAAAGATGAAGACAATAGTCCGAATAATGTAACTAGTGCATTTTCTTGCTCACTGAACAATTAAATACATGAAGATGAAAGCACATCTTAAATGCATGTTCACAGAAAATCAGCATCTACTCATTCTTAAGCCAGATAACACATAATATGCAGTATTCCTGAAAATGGTGAATGGAATGAAATTAGCACTTTTCAATAAGAGAATTAGAAAGTTTGGATGTTGCATGGACAGCCAAAAAATATCCCATCATTCTGAATATCTTTACTGTTCATTGTTCACATATTTTTTTTCTTTTTTGTTTTAAGTCTTATACATACACATTTAATATATTTAACATCTTAACTCTATTTTTCAATTTTTATTTCTTTTATTTATAGATTTTGTATTCTGCATGTGTCTTGGTCAGCAGTGTATGAATACTTCTGATTCATTCACTTGTCGGTATGTATTAATATTTTTTATTTCAGAGAAAAGCATGAAAGAATTTATGAATTGATGTATACATAGGAATTCTTAAAAAAAATATGTATTAATGAAATGAATATCTCTAATTAGGGTTTAGTTTGGTTTGTTTTTGATGTAATGAATATGCATACACCTGGGTTCCCCCTCACAGTAATATGATTGGCTGGTGTCAGCCATAAATACAGACTGATGTGGAGGTACAGGGAGGACGCCTATTGCCTACCACTACAACGAGGACCAGTCAATTACGGTTACCTGTTAGATTGTCCTACCCAGTTACAGTAGTCAACAACCATCTTGCTACTTCAAACAAATATATCCCTTTCCGTGACATATCAGTTTTGTTTTATGGCATATCAACCACAATGGGTCATTTAATGCCGACAACTTTTTTTTCCTGGTAATATTTTTGTTTTGTCAAAAATCTATTTCTGGTAATATTTTTTTTCCTCAAAAACATATTGCTGGTAGTAGTTCTTTACTTCAAAAATTTATTTCTGGTAACAATTTTCCACAAATTATTTCTGGTATTAAAACCTATTTTTACACTTTCATAATGCTTTTTACCTCAGTTTCAGGGTTAACTATTTGCCCATAGCTGGGACCCTAACAGGTGCTACCACCCCAGGTCAGGATGGACCTGGGAACACCAGCAATTAAGAGATGGTTCCACACTCCTCAAAGCCTCCTGATCAGAAGCCTTGCTGTTGGACGTAGTTTATCATCTTACCCTGGACTCGGATGTAGTTTATCGTCATACCCAGGACAGTCTAATTAGGGTATTCATAATTTAGAGAATTATCACTTAAAACTTAATCCATAAAACTTCATATGTTTGATATTTAGTTGGTCATTTTCAGTTTGATTAATTTGAGGTGACAAAGATTACTGTTGTTTGAGATTCTAACATATATTTAAATAAATTATAAAGACATGTAAAAAGTAAAAGCCTAAAATTAAAATTAATTGTGCCTCCATGCAATATATATTTTTGGTAGCTGACTTAGCAATAGATTCAATATAGTCTTTCCACTTCAAGTCAGCCAAGAACGTTAGCCTGAGAAGGTGCAATGTGTCACTTTCCTGGAGGTTAGCATCAGCCATAATGATGGAAGGCAGGGAGGGATCTCTCAGGTGATTTATAGACAGAAGTTTAGTTTCAGAGGTGTTAAAGTTAACAAGCCTTCCTTTGCCCCAGTCAACAACAGACTGAAGGTCATTTTGGATATCAGCTACCAAAGTAGGGCTAAGGATGGAGTCCTGGGGGAGACCTGCATTAGTATAAAAGGAATTAGAAGAGTAGCCATTCAGGATTACTTTCATTTCATGATTTTATAGGAAAGATTGGATCAGTTAAAAACTTTGTCTGAAAAAAGGGCCCTGCGAGATTCTTAAACAATTTTTATTGATTAGGGCCTCTAAGAGTTTCCCAAAAAGAGGTAGATGGCTAATAAGTTGATAGTTGGATGAATCGGACTGTTCACCAGAGTTCTAAAAAACTGGAACAACAGATGAGGGCTTCCATCAGGCAGGAAAACAAGAAGTGGTGAAGCATTTATACAGTACAGAGAGAAAAATATAGTATCTTCTTCTTTGGTATATTTTTCATTGGTAATTTGAATAAAATTAATTAGATTTATATCATAGAGTTTTATTTAGTCTTTCTGGTCATGGTGTTGAAGCAAATTTTGGATGATTTCCACAAAGATGAAGAAGAGTCTCAAGGTGACAGGGATGTGGTTCTACAGAAGGATGCTAAGGATATCATGGACCAAGTGTGTGAGCAACGATGAAGTCTTAAAGAGGATGCAAACAAGGAGGAGGCTTATATTTAACATCAGGAAGACGCAGATGAAATTTCTGGGACACATGAGGAAGGAGGGTTTGGTGAATCTGATACTCACAAGTCAAATAGAGGGAAAGAGAGACAGAAGGAAACAGCACATGACATACCTGGCAGGCTTAAGCAAGTGGATGACAGAACATGGTCTGAGGGAGATGGCAGAGGGAAGGAACTTGTTAAGAGCTGCAAGGGATAGGAGGTGGAGTGCCATGATCGCCTATGTCCTGAAATCACATGGCACATAAAAAGAAAGGAAAGGTCATGGTGTTGTTCTTAGTAGCATAATAGGAATTTATTTTTTTTGTCTGCATGTAGAAATGAGCTCAGACATTTTTTAGAAATTTATCTTGTTCCAGAAAGATAACAATGCTTTTTGCCAGTACAAAATAAATAAATGTGTACGGTAATAATAAATACATATATAAAAATGGGATTAGGACATTCCGACATAGCGCATTTGGCATCACTGATTCAGCATGGCCGATTCGGCATAGCCGTTTCAACATTGGAATTTTTTGGCAGAGGGATGATTAGATGCCAGATTACTACTGCATTGTTATAGTCAAATTTTCTCTCTCTCTCTCTCTCTCTCTCTCTCTCTCTCTCTTACACACACACACATTTAGTAGTCAAATTAGTACTTTGTCATTATATGCTCCAATAGTCCAGTTTAAGAAAAAGAGTAGTTGGAGACATTATTATATTTAAGAAAAGGGTTAGTTAGAGGCATTATAAACTCTAAATAATGAAGATTGCACCAACAATCATGCTGAAGCTGCCAATTGATGTTTTTAATATGAAATAGGAATGCATCCTCCTTCAATCTGGAAATTTATTGATACCTTACATGAAGTTCAGAAAGGACGTGATTTCATTTTTGAAAAGTTGATCGCTGGGTAGCCACCCCCCAAAAAGCAAAAAAATTATAGAGATGCTGACGAACGAATCAAAAAAGTCATAATGGAAGTCGATTCATTAGATTCTATTGAATTCATAATTACTAAATGAAGAAGTAATTTCTAAGATTAAATAGCTTTACTAAGTAGTTTTTAATTTCTTTTGAAATACAATATTTTTAATTTAAGTTTTTAATTTACATTATTCCATTAGTGTTTTAATAGGATCCTTAATTACCTAAATGAATAAAAAGTCATATTGAAATTTTGGGTATTTTCAGTGATTTTATCCTTTTTTTTTTGGTGGGGTTGCCTCCAGTCAAAGACAGTGACGTCGAAAGAGTCTGACAGCTAAACGGCTGTGCCAAATAGTCCAATTATTTTTTTGATGCCAAATCAGCCATGCACAATCAGCGACACCAAATGGGCTATGTCAAAACGTATGAAACCCATAAAAAATAGTTTTCTAGAGATCATGACCATTAATAACATTAATTATTAGCCCTAAACAAAACAACTGGGCGGAGCTGGCTTCTTCTTTACCTTACTTCCCTTTCTCCCCAATGGTTTATATAGAGAGCCTACTAAACGAGTAATGGCATATGATCTGAAGATTATATTGATGTGTGAAACTGACAGTCGCTATGCAGTGTTAAATCTTATATCTACACTATGTCTATAAACACTCACTACTGAGAACTGTTCTCCTATGAATATAGCAAATTGTAAATATATATATTAACTATTATTATAAATTAATTGATTTAAAATATGTTTTTTTTTCGCTACACAGTTCCAACCATGTTTCAAAAATAGAAGTAAAACCCCCAATTTAATTTTGCAATTAAATTAAAAGCATTATTTCATTCATTTCATCTTTTTAAAATTACCGGGTTTTGGAAAGTTACTTTTAAAATTCGCTTGGTTTTTAAAGTTGCTTTTAATTTAATTGCAAATTCAGGGTTTTTAAGTCTATTTTTGAAACATATTTGAACTGTGTAGCGAAAAAAAAAACATATTTTAAATCAATTAATTTATAATATTAATGCTCTGTAAATTTACATTGAGCACTATTTTGTAAAAATAAAAATATCTATAAGAACATCGGATTTTATATCTTACTGTTCTTTCTTTTTATTTATATACATATTAACTATTATAACTATTTAGTAACTATTATATGTATTTATTTATACTATGATGAATTTTATTTTTTTTTTCACAGCAAGGTTCACCCTTTACAAGGCCTGGGGAGGTAGAGGGTCATTTGAAGACCATTTATGTGTATAGGAGTGGAAGATAATGGTTAACGTTAGTCTTGAAAAGGTTAACATTGTAGTGATCGGGGAAACACCCTGTTGAGAGTCAGTTCCACAGGACAATAGTTTGCAGAAGAAAGCTGCAACCCTATTTCTATTTTCTTTCTTATTACTCTTTCTACAATATCTTGTGTGATATATATGATCTGAACATCATATTGATGTGTGAAAATGACAGTCACTATGCAGTGTTAATTCTTATATCCACATTATTCTTATTATTATAGTCTTATAACTTCTCTTGGATTAATATCATTAATTTGTTGCCTTTGAAAAACATTTTGGTCAACATATGTAATATTCAATTTTGTAGAATGTGAAGATGTACTGTCATGTATGAATATACTGTTTAGATTAAAGTTTCTTAATTGTAACCTGTATCACACAAAAACTTATTACCCATGAATATACTGTTTAGATTAAAGTTTCTTAATTGTAACCTGTATCACACAAAAACTTATTACCCATGAATATACTGTTTAAATTAAAGTTTCTTAATTGTAATCTGTATCACACAAAAACTTATTACCCAAGGACGTACAATAATTCTTTGCATTTATTTTAACACTATCATCAATTTTGAAGAGACCTATAATTTTAATGTCTATAATAAAAGCCAAAAACATTCCTTGAGCTCAAAACCATTGTCTTCTCAGTCATTTTGGTTGACTAATTCCATTGTCATGAAGGACTTAACATCTCGTCCATTTAATGTATATCTACATCCCTCAATAAAAATTGTATTTTCTTCCTTATTACTCTTTCTACTTCCATCTTGTGTGATATATTTGAAACTAGATTTTTCGTGTTCATATCTTGACAATGTTTCCAATTTCTATTTTGATTGTTCTTTTACCTCTGCTTTTGCAGTTTTCAAAGTTGTATTCCCACCACACAATACATTTACAATATTTTGGTTTTTTTTAAAGTTTATATATTTCTTAATAATTGAGTCCACCCATATAGTGAAAACTTGTGTAAATAGCAAAAAATGGCAATTTTTACTGTTTTCTTTCATATTTTCATTGATCTTTCAACTAATTTTCATCAAACTTAACAATTGCTTTATAAATGTATCCTCTTTTACATCCCTGTTAGCACACTGACAAACTGAATTTCAAAAACTCGAAAATAATTGTGGTCTGAAGTGGGTCTTCATGTTGTTTGTTTTACTCCCTCGTGTACTCGGATAATTTTGATTGAATAAATATAGATTACTTCTGTTATACCAGTAACTTCATTCATTCAAAATGTTTTTTAATGAAAGTACTTTAAAGTAATTGAAGAAGATAAACTGTTAAACAAAACATGGTCCTCCATTCTAAGTGAACCCTTTTTTCTGAATGACCAGCTGGGTATGGCTACTAGTACAATATAAAAAAAAAACATGAAAAATAAAATTTCTACCAAATTACCAAATGAGTATGGTGATGCTTATAATTTTCATTTTTTTTTTCTTTTCAGAACAAAAAGCAACACTGCAAATGCAAACTCTCCAAGTAAGTTCACACTATTGCTTGTTTGTCACTAAAAATTAAAAAAAAAATAACAAATATTATGATAAATGGATGAAAATGCCAAAACATTAAATTAACTTTGTAATTAGAACATCAAATTTTGGTGACTACATTTTAATTATATCAGAACATGAACATAAATTTATGAGGTTTCTTTCACAAATATTGCAAGTCATCTGCAAATATTGCAAGTCATTTGCAAGTTTGTAGGATTGAGAGAAGAATTTGCATGTCTGCTCTTTTGAACTTTGAAACTGTAAAGCTGCACATTGCTAACATCACCTTATATAACGGGTTCACCAACCATTCCCATGCAAAGCCAATGATGTCAAAATATCATTAGTTTTCAGTTGAAATTTCCTTCTGGGTAGATGACCAAGCCGAATGTGAAGATCCACCACTCCTATGATGGAATATATGATTACACACAAATAACATATATATATATATATATATATGTCTATATTTCTGAGATGAGGTATTATGT
>CAHIKZ030001093.1:0-55000 GCA_903632075.3 Acanthosepion pharaonis | reverse complement strand
TGCTTGGGGTGAAAAAAAAGACTTTGCTTTTCAGATTGCTTTTAAAGTTTACTTTGAATAGGCTTTTTCCATTTATTCCACTGCTTACCACTTGCAATTTATTTTATTTCTAAATACATAAAAACGTCAAGAATACTGATATCTTACTTGGGTACCATTAGTTAATTAAAAATATATTCAAGATGTTAAGCTATTTTTGTTGTTTAGGTATGACAATCAAAAGGTTTTAATATATTTTTATATATGTGCATGAATGTATTTGCTGTTAGTAAAAACTCTGTATATGTACATTTGGATATTAGTGTTTACTGACTTTTCCTTTTCACTTAGAGATAGAGATTATTTTTGAATATGATATAATAATTCATTCTCAGATAATTTTGTAACATGAGTAAATTCATTTAAGTTTTAAAAAATGGTTTTCTTATTTTTTTTTTTCAAACCATTTAATTTAATACAAAATAAAAAAATTGAAATACATGCATGAAAAATTCCAAGCTGGAAAATTGCCGGTGGGGAAAATTTCCATTGAAAAAAATTGCCAGTGAAGAAAATTGAAAGGGTTTTTAATCTACTTACCTGATACTGATTTAGAACAAATTCAGAAAAACAGAATGAGATTTTATTAAATGAAAGCCTTAAAGTTAAATGTAAAATTTTATTGATCAACATTTCTTATATATAAAAAATTTAAGAAAAACAGAATGAAAATGAGAAAAATTCAAAAATTTATACAAAAATAAAGAAATATATATAAAAATTTTCTTTATTTTCTAAAGGTGCTAAATGAAAATTTTACTTTATTTGAAGGGGTTATTATTATAAGGATTCACAGGAACAAAACAAATAAGTTAACACCTACTGTTTAAAAAATAAAGGTACCCCTATAACAAAAAAGCATCAGATCATCTGTAGGTGAGTTGATGCTCACCATTTTTTGTACCAATTTACCACTTGTAGTTTTAGTTCAGAAAGCAATTATAAAATGATTAATGGATAGTTTTCTTATCTTACTAATATTCCCATCATTTAACTTTAACTTCAAATAATAAACTAAGCCCTTATAAAAAGAGAAATGATAGTGTTATGCTTTGTACATCTCTCTGTGTAGTAGTAGTCATAGTACAAGTTCTCCATGTCCTGAATAGCAACTGGGTTTGCTAGGCATACCCCTATGTTTGCCAATTGTTCTCTATTTATACTTGTCTATCTAATTTGCATACGATATTACAGATAGTTTTTGTTAAAATTAGTAGTTATAAAAAGAGAAATTAATTTTTTTTTTTTTATTTGTTATCTTCATTTAGATTAGATTCTCTGGCCTCAATCTTTTAATTTGTCAATGGTAATATTCCACACTGGCAATTTTTTCAATAGGAATTTTCCCCACTGGCAATTTTACAATTGGGAATTTTTCTACAACCATTAAAATTATTCTTCACAAAATATTTGTTAAATTGTATTCTACAAAATGGAAAATGTCCTTTAAGCCATAAACATTTATTTTTCTCTCAATGAAATAGCAGTCTTCAGTGTTTTGTATTTTCATAAATATCATTTTTTGCAGAATTTTTCATTTATTATAGTTGCTATTATTTTGCATAAAACTCACACTGCTTTTGTAAATTTACAATGTCAATATTATACAAATTTCAGATATGATGTATCTTCAGCCTTTGGCTCAGATGCAAGTTCATACAGTCACCTCCGGCTGCCATTAAAGTATAAAAAGAATTGGAAAGACCTGTCTTTAGATGGAAGCCTGGGGCAGAACAGCCAGTTCTTCACTGGAGATGGAGATTACATATTTTGTCCCCCAAATAATGGTGATTATTTTAAATATTTAGAATTATATTAGGATGTACATTTGCTAAAAAACATTAATAAAATTTTAATCATACTTATTATAAAATCCAGATTGTGTGTGTGTGTCTGTTCATTAATATATTGGATCGGATTTCCTACATTTTTCAACCGATTTCAACAAACCTTCACAGGACTACGCAAAATTACCTTGTGGTGGTTCTGACAGTGCCAAAAATTGGAAAAACACAATTGTTTTTGCATGAAATCAATTTGAAAACATGATTAAGAGGCATCACTGTCACAAGAATGAAAGGGGGACAACTCATATCGAGTTATACTTATAAAACCCAGGTTGTGTGTGTGTGTGTGTGTGTGTGTGTGTGTGTGTGTGTGTGTGTGTGTGTGTGTGTGTTCCTTTATATATGGGATCGGATTTCCTACATTTTTCAATCGATTTCAACAAAACTTCACTTTTTTTTGGCAGGTAGTGTTTCTTATTGTCTTGCACACTTTTTTCTTTATTTTTACATTCAGAATGCTTTAAAAATTCTATTCAATCGATAGACTCATAACAATTGAAAGCAATGTTTTTGTTTGAGTTTGGGTTTGACCAATTCATAAAAAAAAAAAAAAAAACTAATTAAGACATGCGTATCCGTCAACCTTAAACAATAATCTTTGTCAATTTTATTTTTCAGTCTTTATGATGGTCGATACTTGATCTATCTCTTACTGTTACATCCCCAAGCAACGCCGGGCTCTACTGCTAGTTTTTAATAATAATGCATTTAATTTGTTAAATATATATTTCTTCTCATTTACAATACAAGAGAATTGATATAAAAAATTTCATTTGCAGTTGATATATTATGCAATATCATTAAGATCTTTAAAAATTTAATTTCAATTTTTTTTCTTTAGAAAATCCGTCTATTTCATATACTCAAATTATTCAGAGAACTATTTGTATCTGAATCACTAAATATTCACTTATGTTCATGTAAATATTGCTAAATAATAATTTGCCTGCTTTGTTCCTTTAACAGTTGTATATTTCTTACCAACACCAGAGATCAGTTTTTGTGATTAGGTAAAAATCCAACACTGTGAATGCTAATGATCAAAACAGAAAGGTTTTAATCCCTTCAAGCCTTGGTGCAAAACAATCTTCCTAAATTCTTTATGCCTTACTAAAATAAGTTTAGTAAATATCAGTAAGAATATCTTGCTATAAAGTAGTGGTTAACAAGCTCATCTTGGGCCACATTACTATTGTTGGGTTACTTCTTCCGAATTTTCAAAACTGCAGCTAGGGGACACTTTCCAGCACTATAAATACTCTGCAGTAATTATTTGAAGCCTCTTCTTACTTTTTATATAAACATGTAATTTTCTTACAGAACACATTCCCTTTTTGGAAAAGGCATGAACAACACATACACACACATGTACATATGCACCTTTCACTTCATTTTTTTCTAGGATTTTCTCCCACACCAAATTACACATACACAAAAAATTCACTAGCTTAAATGTTTTCTTTATTCATGTTCATTGTTCAGTAAAACACAATTAGTACACTACACTATTGTCAGTCTTGATGGTGTGTTGCCTTGACATGGCAGGGTGGCTTGCATGCTTCAACGACCCGCAGAGCTATGTGGGTGGGGACTTCAGCTCTTAGCAGATCCAACCAATTTCAACAGGTCTGTTGAGTAGGAGCCAGATAAAAGACACACCAGGTTGGGGGTTGTGCTAACAAACCACTCACTTAAATACTAGCTTGTTACACAAACTTCAACAATATCTTCAAACAACGACATAAACGAGGAAGAGTCCTCGGAGTATACACTCTTCTGTATATATATATGACGCATGCTGGATAATATCCCCCAGGAAAGCAGCTGGTATGACCTGGGCCAAGCTGAAGAGGATCACCCAGAACTGCATCCATTGGGGAGGTGTTGTTATGGCCATATGTTCCCCAAGTAATTAAGAGGTATAATGAATGAATATTGTCAGTGAGTTAGATTCTAATTAGATGACCCACACTTTATCCTTGTGCCAAAGTAATCTCAGTTTAGTAGATATCAATAACAATAAGAAAAAATTTGTTTTATTTCTTCCTTATTTTAAGAAATACTAATTACTAAAGGAACAATGTAAGTCAATAAAAACATGTAATTGTTGAAAATCAAAACTTTATTAGAATGCATCTCTTAACAGATTATAATAACAATTTATTGAAATGTTTTGTTTGAAATTATATTTATTGTGAAATTTCTCTTTCTTTCAGCTCAATCACGAAATTTGATTCATCGTTCCAGTGATGCTTCTCAAAAGAGCCATGATGGCATATTTTCTTGGGACTATCATTTTTCCCTTTGGAAATCTTAGTATTGAACTAAATGGAGCAGACACTCTGCTCTCATAATTTACTTGGTTGGAGTGAACACTTCCAGGAGTCCAAATGGATGTCAACAGAGCGTTCAAAATCCAATCCAAAAGTTGTGCACAGAGTAAATTACTCATAGCACTGCTTGCATCTTGCTGCAGGCCGAGGTTTCAAGCTTCAAATGTTTTTAGCCATCAACAGGATGGTGAATAACCTGGCAGAAGCAGAGGGTGTATGGATATTCAGAAAGGTGTACAAAAAACCTGCAAATTTACATGAAACCACAAAAGCAGCTGAAGCTGTGTAACAAAGATGTCTGAATGAAGAGAAGTATTGAGTTGACTAAAGACATCTACCTTATCTACTTCAACGCAAAAAGAAAATTTTGGATATTGCCACTATGTCTGACGTCAATAATTAACAACATTAAAGTATTAAGATTTGAGCATACTTTCACTGCATCAAAGCATTCAGCAGGAGCCCTTTTATTCAAATTACACAATGTCCTTTTCAGATGTTTCATGCTGCTTAAATGATTTGCTCTCTTTTCAATAATTGCTGATGTTGAAAGATTTAAAACAAATGAAAAGACTATTTTTGGCTTATTGCATCTAAATTGGTATCAACATACCAATTTAGTAGATATAACTAATTTACTAGATATTACTTCAGAATTTTTGGACTTTCATGAGTAACAATACCATTCTCAAGAACTTATAGAATACTGTATACGCATCAAATTTCCTAATATTCATGCAACAATTATATAACTTGGAACATTTAAAACAAACTGCACCAACCTTTGTAAATTAAATCCAAGATAGAAAGGAGAGAAAAAAACTGAAACTAATTGAAACAGTTTCATTAAAAAGAATATCATTAATTTATATTTAAATTATCATAATTTTCTATTGACAATGTGAGCAGATTCTAAAGATATACTTCAATAAATGCTCTGAATTCATTGCAGCTCTATTTTAAGAGCAAACATTACATTTAGCTAATAGTAATACAAAAGTAGACTGAATATTCGAGAACATTCATGCTATTGATATCATTATTATCTTCATCTTCTTTTTATGAAATTTCTGTTCTTGAAATAAGGTTTTATGCTGTAAATATCAATCAGTGACCACAAGAGCAAATAGCAAGAGGACAAAAAAATGAATTGTAAATGTGTTCTTGAAAGAGAATTTCACGAGTTCACATAAAAGACAGGTAATCATAAAAGTTTTTAACAAATTTTTACATTTTCTTTTCATAAATTATCAAGATAGATTGCTCATATACTTTTGAAATTAATTTCAACTTTTCTTAATATATTGTTATTTTGTTTAATGTTTTAACAAGCAGATATATAATTAAAGCGTCAGGTTCAGTCAATTATTCTCTCTCTATCTTTCACTCCTCTATCTCTCTCATTGTCTCTCACTCACACACACACACACACACACACTCATATATACATATATATATATATATATTATTATTATTATTATTATTATTAATTAAAGAATATCAAACACTTAAAACACTTAATATTAATTTTGCACTGTCTTTTGACATAGAGCTCTCCCAAGATCTATATCCTCCTGGAAATTCCATACGAATTACCATAATACTATATATATCCAGAGTTTACAGGAACACCTCCAAAAGTCAAGATGTTCAGAATCTTCCAGCTGACCTAACTACAACAGCTCAAGGAGAAAACTTTCATTACCTTAAAAATAGTAAAATAGCTAGTAACATTTCATCAGTTTGTGTGATGATTTCAAAAGCATGAAACCCAGGCTCACAAACTAATAACCATACAACTGAATATATATATATATATATATATATATATATATATATATATATATATATATATATATCATACAATTGGAATTAAGATACCATTAGTTAATGACCATTTTCACTTGCAATTTTTAAAAGAAGGGGACTGCAAATTTTAAATTTTAAAATTCACTGGTGAAAATGGTCATTAACTAATGGTGTCTTAATTACAATTGTATGAAAAATTTTGCTCTGTTTAATGAAAATAAACACTGAGCACTCTTTGTGAGTCAGTTTTAACATTTAATATTTAATATTTCAAATTCTGTATTGTGTTAATAGGACTCACTTGGATTATACCAACAGATTACAACCTATATATATATATATATATATATATATATATATATATATATATAATTTAAATAATTAAGAAAGAGACAACCTTAAGGTTCCCTGATTATAATTTATTTCACTAGAAAATATATTTTTCCTGGTTCATCAAATCACATCACATGATGAACAAGAAAAAATATATTTTCTGGGGAAATAAATTATAATCATGGAACCTTAAGGTTGTCTCTTTCTTAATTATTTAATTAATATTTGCTCTGTTGTTACATTGAGCTCTCTAGATTACATCCTCTTTGGAATTATCCACATGGATTACCAAACCCTTTATTACCTTACTATATATACATATATATATATATATATATATATATATATATATACAAATTATTCCTTCTGGATTAAACTAGGGATATACAAGTATTATTATTTTATTTTACCTTTCTTTAATGAGATTATATATTTATATGCATGTACGTATATTTTTCTTATTACTGTAAACATTATTTTTACTCCCTCACTTTCTCTCTTACATACTCACACACACACATATATATATATATATATATATATATATATATATATATATACATATATATATATATATATATATATATATATATATATATATGATAAAAAATAGTTTTAAGTTATGATATATTTATGGCTCAAAGTGCTCAATATCAGGGATAGAGCATATGTAAGTATAAAAGTGGATGTTGAAGGCCTGTCGATTGCATTTATGCATAAAATAGTCTGAGACTGTTACCACTTGGTGTTGATTTCAGTGATAGTTGCTAACATATTCAGATGTATGGATATTAGATTGTGACCCTGAGTTTCATGCTTTTGCAATCATCAGACAAATCTTGCTGGGAACATTGTCAGATTATTAGTAGGCATATATGCTGATGATACCAAAGTTTGCAGAAATACCTCCAAAAGTCAAGATGTTCAGAATCTTCCAGCTGACTTAATTCCAACAGCTCATTGGAGAAAAACTAGCTTGTAACTTTCATAACCTTTAAATTTAAGCTAATAACATTTCATCATGACCAATTAGACCCTGGACTTTCTCTTGTCACAATGAACCTTGCAGTGAGATTCCATCTTTTGAACATCTGTTGTGACTCAAGTTCATTCCAGACTTCAAATGAAACTCATATAGACAATCAATCACTAGAAAAAATAGTCAGCATCTTTTACATATCCAGAAAGTACCTAACTCCTTCTGCCATGATTTATTTTTACAAGTGTCATATTAATCTAAAAATGGGGTGTTGTTACTGTATCAGGGCTGGAGCTGACAAATCTTTATATTCCAACTTTGTGTTATGGTGTAGAACCATAGAAAGATAATACGGACTCTGATATAAGGTTAAATAGTATATTCTCGGAAACGTAGTACAAAGGTAAATGTGGACTGGAGAGTACTTTCTCTCACTGGTGTCCTGACTGACTCATTCACTCACTCACTCACTCACTCATTCACTCACTCACTCTATGGCTACAACTTGGTGACCCTCACTTGGTGACTCCCTCTACTCAGAGTTGGTAGCCATATTATATAGGTGTGGAAGAGTCCATTTGTAGGTAGGTCTCCACAAAACTTTGAGAGAATTCAATATTGTTTACATGACCTTGTAGGATATTTGACTTATTTTCTACTCTACAGTCTCTTTTTCACAGATGCAACTTTGCAGGCCTATTGCTACTCTATCATAATATATTATATATTTCATTTGTAAGGAAGAAGTTTTTGCCCAAGTATTGCTACTTTGTAAAACAAACTGCTATGCGGTTGAATACTACATTCTTAATTTCTTCACCAAGGGTCAACCACTATTTATCTTCCTTATCCTAATAATCTTCATTTCATTTTAACTCCTCTTATATTTATATTGCTCACCTCCTTCAGTAACCCTCACCCATTTTTAGCTCTTGTCTCTTGTATTTCGTGAACTTTAGTATAAAAATAATTGAATTTCACTGGTATATTCACAAGATAAATTCTTTGAATAAATTATTGGCATATGATTTAAAGGGCTTTAAAATATATATAAAATATAATTAAATTTTATTTACCTTATGATTAAATTTAGCATGCATAAGAAATTTTTGACAAAAATCCTTGCACTTGTAAATATAACTTACAAAATCGTTTTCTTAACTGTGGTCGTTAATTCTATTTATTTTATTTTCAGGTTCAAAATATTAAAAGGGAAGAGAGAATGAAACGCAAATTGGAAAGGAAAAAATTACAGATAAATGCAATTCTGCTGACCAGCTTTTACATTTTGATTTATTTTTTCATGGCATAAAATAGACATCGCAAAATCAATGATGAAGGACATTATAAAAAGTAAATTTATCACAAAGTGAAAACAAATGAAACGATGTTGAATTGAGAAGAATTTGTTTTAATTTACTACTCAAAATTTAAAATGAACTTGACTATACATCACATCATGACCAGTGTGACAAGATAAGGCTGTTTACTCCCTGTGTATGACAGACATGGGGGAAGGTTTGACTCCTGTAGCAGACTGAGAAAATGCTTGATATACATATATATATATATATATATACACACACGACACACAAACACATGCATGCACACACACACACACACACACACACACACACACACACATATATATATATGTCATTTGCAGACAGTACTGATTCACTGTATCACAGCTCCTCAGTGCAACTAGGTGTCCGAAAGCCTCAAGCCATGATCAAAACCTAATTGATTTGGTGTCACTCGAAATTTCTACCCACTAAGCCATTGGCACTTGGCAGAGAAAACTGCGTATTGTTTTATGAATGTAAACAATCTCCATCAGCCAGAGGGCTCGTATTCGTTTTACCAAAGAGCTTTGCGGTTTTAGCATAGGTGGCTGCTGTTTGTAGAATTAGGCTTTCTCTCAAGAGTGCTCAATTGAAATAATTACCAAGAGCTTAATTTCATATATATATATATATATATATATATATATATATATATATATATGTTTGAGGGAAATATTGACTGGTCATATCAATGTACACTGGAAAAGTACAATGATCTGTGAAAGCAATGCATAACTGACTGGATGATATATATTTCCTAACAATTCACATCAACAAACCTGACTAAAGTTGAATTGTCAATAACAAAATAGAGGAAATATAATATTAAGTGTCTTCAAGATTGGATACAAGATGCACTTTGATGGATTGGAAATTCCCAGAATGAGAAGGAAAACCAACAAAGTCAGCTAATATTTCAAGGTACTACTGGTGCACTCATCTGATGATGGCCTTGTTGGAGACACTGCTATTATTTCTGGATTAATAGTTGCATGAATTTATTATTATATGTGAAAATAATTTTGCATATATAGGTTTATATATGCAGAAAATAATACGAGAGGTGTGAGAAATATAGACATTATTACACACTTTTTTAATTTTAATATCAAGAATATTTTCATTTGAGACAAGGACCATTTTTTTTTTTGTTTGGTGATATATACTCAAAGGTTTTACTTTACCTATGATAAATGACAAAAAAGTAAATTAATTTAGTATTTATGATAACAAAATTTGTTATTCTCAAGCTGTGATGAAGAGAGGTTATAAAAAAAAAATAATGTCTTTTGAACTTTTAAATTGACTAGTTTTTAAGACCGGTGCAAAAAAATATTGTTTTTCTAATGAATTAACCAAATCTTATGAAAATAATAATTTATATTTGTCTACAATAAAACAAGCTTTCATGACAACTCTTTTTCATAATGTGAAGAGACATTACTTATGACTTGGCTTTCTGTTTTGAATATAACCAAACAAACAGTAGATATTTAGCAGTGTTTAACAACAACAAAATCACACAGCTCATTTTATGAGAACAGTAATACATTGTTGGGTTATTCTAAGGCTTGAATTTTAAAACTAGCATTTACTTTACTGGTATATATACTAGTTTATTTATTTTCCCATTTTCTATTAACATTTTTTAAATGATAGTTGGTTATACATGTTTGGCAATAAATCTGGTCACTATCTATAAAATAATTTTTGCAAAGAAGAAATTTGAATTCAGCATGTTATAACTAACATTTTAACCTTAAGATGCAAAGAGAATGGTAATTGTTGAAACATTTAAGCATATTAAAATTCACTTCAGAAAAAAATTGATTCATAAATGCCTTTTAAGATATATTCCAAACTGTTAACAAACTGTTTTTCAAATTGATTGTGCTATCTTTAAAGGTTATTCAGCACAAATTCAAAAAACTTGGAAACCTTGTGCTATCCATACAATTACTTTTAAATGTGATCCACATACATGTACACACAATGCTAAACTTGAGGACAATGTGTTGCACATTTTCAAATTTACATTACATTTTTTGTTTATAATGTAATTACTGTTATTCATGCTACAAAATGTTCATCAGTAGTTTAGATTTTTACAAATATTCAGATGATTAAAAACAAGTTAAACAATCAATAGATAATTATCTGCTTAATTATATATATTTTACTTGATCAACAGAGCATTGTAATGATTGTAACTAAATTTGTTTTTCAGTGAAGCTAAACTTCAAACAAATCCTCAACATATTTTATTTTAAAAAGTATTATTTTGTTTATTTGTTTGTTTTTATATTTTTGTCAACTGTTTTGAGATTGACAAAATTTTTATAATCTGGAAATGGATGAAAATTGAACTATCTTAAGACATTTTATCCGTACATTCACTTTAAAAGATACAAATCCTTTCTCCTCCCCCACAGAAAGAACCTGCTTAAAAATAAACAGTATTAAAAGATACATGATCGCCTAAGTGTGTCAACAAAATTGTTAACAAGATAGACCAGCAATTGAACTTTTATCCTTATAGTATTGTTGAAGATCTATATTTTAGAAATGGGATGCACAGAGGTTTTTTACTGACAAATGTCACAAAATTATTTGAGCAAAAATTGATGAAAAATTATATTGTCAATCAACATTATTTAATGACCTACTATAAGTAATTATAAATTGTCGTCTATATGTAAAGGGCTGCAAAAATGAAAGGACTGATTTTAAGAAAGGGGAATATCTTTTTTGAGATGCAGCTGAAGAAATAAAGATCCCATTGTGGATTTGGCTGAAAGGAATGACCCATGGATTAAGGAATGTTCATAAGTCCATTCATTGAATCAAACATTTTTTAAGTCCAGAATCTCCTCTCTCTCGATTTTACTCTCCTCACCTTTTGTTGGCAAGTCAGCTTGCACTCTAGCTTAGGGTTGGAAATGTCTATGTTCCAACAGTGAGTTTTAGTTTGGTTTTTTTTAAACACCACAGTTAGAACTTAGATGGTGAGGGGCCATAGGTGGACCAATTGAATTTTTTTTTGTTTTTTTTTTATTTTTTTTTACCAAGAAAAGTTAGCATCAAATAGTTTTTGGCTGAAAAGGAATGACCATTGGTTTTCAATGTTAATCACTCTAGTGTAATACAATTTCCTCATGGTGAGGCCATGACAGAATATCTCCCAAGAAAAGTTTTATTTTTCACTTTTTTAATGTTAACCATAAATCTCCTACAGAATATGCCATTTTGACTTCTACAAACGTGTTCAATTTGCTGTAGGGTTTGTTTGAGTGTTGTTTTTGTTTTTTTCTTAAGTTAGTAAGTGAATACAAGGATGTAAAGGTGAGAACATAAAACAGCATTTGATTCTGTGAGGAATTAAATGCCGTATTGTTTTGTTTTTTTTTCTCCTTCAAGTAAATGTAAAAGAAAAAGACTTACCATAACATTGGTGCATGTGCAGGAGAGGCAGAACTATAAAGCGCACACATGTTGCGCCTTTGTTTTTATAACTCTAGACAGCAGACAAGTAAATTCTGATTGTCTAATGCAAGTCTCATTGCCATTATAAAAAGAAAAGATCAACCTACTGGTTATTTATACATTTTTTGTTGGGGCACCTCGGCGTGGTGTAATGGTTAGCAAGCTTGTCTCGCTAGATCAAACTGAAAAGTGAGTTCGATCCTCACTAGATGCCCCATACTTTCGGCCTTGTGCCACATCTAAGCTATGCTTGGAAAATAACTTTTGAGCACCTCGGGATGGTTTAATGGTTAGCAAACTTGTCTCGCTAGAACAATTACGACTGAGTAGTGAGTTCGATCCTTACTGGGTGCCCCATACTTTCGGCCTTGTGCCACATCTGAGCTACGCTTGAAAAATCACTATTGGGTACCTCGGCATGGTGTAATGGTTAGCAAGCTTGGCTTGCTAGATCAGTTACTACTGAAAAGTGAGTTCGATTCTCATTGGATGCCCCATACTTTTGGCCTTGTGCCACATCTAAACTACGCTTGGAAAATTTCTATACATTTTTTTGTTGTTAAAATCACACCATGAAGCAAATTATGTGGAGAGGCAGCCTGTTAACAGGTCAGGGTACATAGCCGAACAGATCTGATGTTGCAATACCCGAAATCCGTAATGAAACCAGGGTAACATCACTAATGACCTTTACTGTTGCATTTTATAAATGTACTTTAAGAGTAGATGAACAGTTAGCTTTAAATTTTTGCTGCATAATCAGTAAATTGTAAAAACTGTAGTTTTATTAGGGAAGAAGATATACTGTATCCTGGATGTAAATATACCCTAGAAGACTCCGAAATTAGTACACTTTCAATACAGTGTAAACTTAATAAGTTACTTTCTCCATAAAGCTACATTCTTTAAGTCAAAATTAACACTGGAACTAATATTTTGAAGACTAATGCTGTTTTGTAAAAGATCCCTCTCATGTACATATAATATTTTAATTTAAGTTCTTAAATGTTTCACCTATGAAATTTAAGCTCCTAGATGTTTCACCTATGAAAATTTAAGTCCATAGATGTTTCTTGTAACATTTTACAGTCTATTGTGTAAATTGCAACTTCAGGCTCTGCTTGTGATGATAAAAAAACTTTAAGGATTACAGTTTTTAATTTTTTTTAAAAAAAAAGCAACATACGAGCTTTTCCATTTCATGATTTCAGTTTCTTATAAGTCGTCTGATATATAAATTTATTTGTTTTTTTATACCTCTTTTTATATGTGCCACATCTTTCCAGGACATGGTGTGTGTGTGGGGGGGTGATGTTTCTCCAAAACCTACAATCTCTTGTTGCCTTTAGCAGTTTTTCTACTTTTGTTAAAACTCCCACTTATATTCTACAATCCATTTGCACAAGTTCATCATGGACATGATTCACTGTATTTACCTATCTCTCATACTCATGTTTTACTGCATTATGTGAATATATTACACATACACACATATATTAATATACACACACACACACACATATATATATATATATATATATATATATATATATATATATATATATTATATATTATTAATTTTATTATTTTATTTCCTTTGATTTCTGGCATTTACACATTTCTTTCCACATCCCGCCCAGGGACCTAAGGTTAGAAATGGCATCATGACACTTTCCACTGACAAAAAAAAAACAAATTTACACAGATAAAGCCCTTCATAAAGTGTGGGCTGTACTTGTGCAAACAATTTTTTGCATCTCTTTGAGGCATGGACTTCCAGGAATCCCCTCAATTAATCTACTGGAATCTTTTCCAACAAATCATAGGGCTTCATCTATAACAGGGATTGTTGATGTTCACATGTGCCACATTTTTGAGATTTCTATTTCAAGGTCCTTGTATTTTGACAGCTTTTTGAATATCTTCAAAGATACATTGCAGTCTGCAGGTACTGCCATATCAATAAGCAGGCACTTTTTTGTTTGTGGTCTTTAATAATAATGTTTGGACGGTTGGCTTTGATTGTTCTGTCAGTGTGTATTGTGTAGTCCCATAGAATTGTAACAGGTCCTATCTCCGTAACCGGGTCTGGGTGGTGTTCATACCAGTTTCTTTCAGTTTCCTTCCCGTAGAAGTTGCAGATTTTCCAGTGCAGATATTGGCCCACTCTGTCATGTCGGGTTTTATATTCAGTGGGTGCCAACACCGTGCAACCTGATACAAGATGATCAATCGTTTCTGGATATTTATCACAGAATCTGTATTTTTGGCTGACAAAATATATTAGTATATGTGCTTAATAATTCCTAGTTAGCAAGCATTGGTCCTGCGCAGCAAGGATAAAACCTTCAGTTTCCGCTTTCAACCCTGCACTACGTAGCCACTGATGGGTATGGGTTTTGTCTACGTCAGCTTGTTTGGTACAAGCAGAGTATTGGCCATGAAGCGGTTTATCTTGCCGTCGCTTCTGTATCTGTCGGTTGCATTCGTCTTTGCTTTCTTTTTTAGGTATTTTGCAGTTTCAGCCGGTGTATTGTGCTGTAGTTGCATCTCTACAACCATTTGAAACTCCATTTTGAATTTGTTGGCTTCTTTCATTACGGAGTAAAGACGCTTACTACTTTCATGTTCCTTGACGCATACCATCATCCAGTCTTCTGTAGTTTCCAAATATCTTTGGAGGCCAATTGTTGTAGTTTTGTAGGGCAGTTCTAGTTAAACTAATCCTCTGCCTCCTTCAGATCTGGGCACATACAGACGATTGACATCAGCTTTGGGATGATGCATGCGATAGCAAGTGAGAAGCTTTCTCATTTTGGCATCCATTCGCTTAATTTCAGCTATGGACATTAAAGCTGTATTGCACCACAGGGACAGCCAATGTGTTTATAGCTGATATCCTGTTTTTTGAGTTTAGCTCAGTATTTAGTACCAGACGTACATGCCTGTAGTACTCTTTTCTTATTTTTTCCTTCATTTGGGGGTGTTGTATGCCATATCCTTCGCTAATTCCTAGGTACTTATAAGCTTCATCATGCTCCAGTTCCCTAATCTTTGTGACAAAATCTAAATCTATTAAGGATGTTTCTGTAATTCTACCTTTCTTGAAAGTTACTTTTGCACATTTATCTAATCCGAAGTCCATACCTATGTCGTCACTGAAGTATTTTACAATATTGAGGAGGCCTTTCAACTCATTGTCGTCTTTGGCAAAGAGTTTGAGATCATCCATGTAGAATAGGTCATTGAATATTTTCTTATTTATATTGTAACCATAGCTACTGTTGTTCAGTTCATGTGTAAGAGGGATTAAGGATAAACAAAACAGAAGGGGTGACAGAGAGTCTCCTTGAAAGATTCCACGTCGGATATTCAGACGGTTGGATATGGCAGTGCCCCCGGTGTGACTAAGGTATAGTTTGGTGTTCCACATTCCCATGCTGTGCTTAAGGAAATTTAATACCACAGGGGAGACTTTGTACATTTCCAAAGTCTTAAGGATCCAAGATTGTGGAACACTATCAAAGGCTTTACGATAATCAATCCACGCTGCACTTAGATTCCTGCATCGTCTCCTGCAATTTTCCAGGATCATTTTATTTATCAGAAGTTGATCTTTGCAGCCATATGAACCTCTTCTGCATCCCTTCTGTTCCAGCGGAGAATGCTGTTTGTTTCGAGAAAGGAATAAAATACGGTTCGTCAGTACAGACGTGATCAACTTATACGTTGTGGAGAGACATGTTACCGGTCTATAATTTTCGGGTCGTCTGTTTCAGTTTTTTTATGAGGTGTGTAATACCTTCAGTAATCCATTCCGGATTTTATTGGGATTATTTACAAGCGTTGATAATGTTTTTGCAAGAATTTTATGGGTAGATGTGAGATGATACAGCCAGAAATTGGGCAACTTGTCATTTCCTGGGGATTTCCATTTTTGGGATTTCGTTAGAGCTTACCTAACATCATCTGTGGATATTTTTCCCATTCTTGCAGAGGTGTATCCAGCAGTTGTTCTTCTTCACGCCGTATCCATTCTGCATTTGGGTTATATTCCTTTGGGCTGCTCCAAATAGTTTCTCAAAATATCTGTACATTATCAATCGATGGTGGCCTTTCGACATGTATAGGTGTTTTCCAATTTCCCTGTAAAATTTCTTAAGATCTGTTCGGAATATTTTATTTTGGTGATAAAACCTACAACGTTTTTCGTATCGTCTTGTTCTCTGCGCCTTTAGCTGAAGTTTCTTCTTCAGCATTTCCTTGATTGATGGAATATCAATTAGGGATTTAATGTTATATTTCCGCTTGATCTTTTTTGCATTTACGTGTGGAAATATTAGGGTTTCTGGTGATCTCATCTAATATAGAAAGCTCACATCTGATTTGTTTTATTTCTCGAATCAGTTTGGTTTTTCAAGCTGGTTCTCTGTGTCTGTTAATTTTATTTATTGTCTTGACTCCAAGTTTCCAAGTCGCTGCTATAGCTTTTTCGTATATGACGTTGTTAACTTCTGTGATGTTTTTATTATTATTATTATTATTATTATTATATCAATTGTTATGTTATTAATATAATATATGAATAATATTATTATCAATGACTCTCTTTTTTGGAAAAAAATAGAATTGCCTCCCTTGAATTTCCAATGCCATTTTTTGTTTACTTACATTTTCAAAACCAGCATCACTCTAATTTAGAATTTATATTTTTTATTTCCAACTTTATTTTCAATCTTAAATGTTGATCTGGGTCGAACTTCACATTTAAAATCAACTACAATTCATTTAAACATTTTAATCTGTTTATTTACATATTTATATGTTCCTATATAAGTTTCTTATTTCATTCTACTTTATTTTTCTTATTTTAAATCATTTTCTTTTAATTGATATTATTATTATTAGTAGTAGTAGTAGTAGTAGTAGTAGTAGTATTTTATTTCATTTTGTTTTATTTTATTTTATTTTATCATGGCATACTTTGTTTTTGATATCATGAGTTTTAGTTTAGTAATATAATTACCAGATATTTTCTTGATTTTTGAAAAAAATAGAATTGCCTCCCTTGAATTTCCAATGCCCTTTTTTGTTTACTTATGTTATCAAATTCAGCATCACTCTAATTTAGAATTTATATTTGTTATTTCCCAACTTATTTTCAATCTTCCAAGCTGCCACACCTTCATAATCACCATTAGACTCATCCAACTTTTTCCAAACCCTCTGGTTTATCCTCAGATTGACACCCAAACATTCTGAAATTTTTGTATTGGAGCTTCTGGTGCAAATGCAAATGCAAGTGAAAATACAAATGCAAGTGCAAATATATATATATCACACTGAATAAAAATCTAAAGTTACCACATTTGAATAGTTATTTCAACTCACAAGATTTACTTGTAGGTCTTGTTAGCTCATCACTGAGTTGACAAGACCTACAAGTAAATCTTGTGGGTTGAAATAGCTATTCAAATGTGGTAACTTTGGATTTTTATTCAATGTAATTTATATGCTTTGATTTTTCTCAGTTGCGCCTCTGTCCTCTGATGGAGCCACAACCAAGTCGCACTCTACCTGAATACAAAGACACAACTAAGTGATGATAAAACCTACCCAGCGTGCCAGAGTGTTTCTTTCCAACTGTAAAGGAACAACTCCACACTTTTTCTTCAAATGTAATGTATGTTTTCCTGTTAATTTGACATTTCTTTATTTTGTCGTCTCTATGAAATTTAACTTGTTTCATCAATTTTTGTACTAAGAGTGTGTTAATTTTTTTTTTTTTTTGGTATCATACCATCTACTCTGATTATTTTTGTTTTCAGCCCACTGGTAGGGTAGAGTTAACATGTTTGAAAAAGTTAATAGATCTGCTCTCTCTCTCTCTCTCTCTCTCTCTCTCTCTCTCTCGCTCTCTCTTGCTCTCTCTCACTCTCGCTCTCTCTCTCTCTCTCTCGCTCTCGCTCTCTCTTGCTCTCTCTCACTCTCGCTCTCTCTTGCTCTCTCTCTTGTTTTCTCTCTTGCTGTCTCTCTCTCACTCTCTCTCTCTCGCTTTCTCTCTTGCTCTCTCTCTCGCTTTCTCTCTTGCTCTCTCTCTCGCTCTCTCTCTCTCTCTCGCTCTCTCTCTCTTGCTCTCTCTCGCTCTCTCTCAAGTTTTTTTTCTTCTCTTCAGATTTGTCAGTTTAATGTGTTAGTTTTAACAGTGTGCAATTGGATTTATACTAAGCTAACACTTATTCATTTTTTTCTGTTCTCCCACCTTACCAAACATCTACCTCCTTACTAACACTAACACAGAAACCTTTCTATGTGCAAACTGATTGGTGTTTTTTTTTTTAAATATATATATATCATTTTTTAAAAACACCCCCACCAAATTACCAAATTTATCTAAATTTACATTACATTTAAATTTAAATTTACATAAATATATATATATATATATATATGTGTGTGTGTGTGTGTGTGAATTAATTTAGATACATTTGGTAATTTGGTAACAATAATTATTTTCAGATTCTCCATATTTGCTTGTGTATAAAATTCTTCCTCTGCACAAGGGCTCCAAGTATCAAATCTGGCCCACAAAACAAATCCCCTCAAAAAATATATCAAACACAACCTAAAAATAGCCTATCACTCACATCGAAAAATAAACATGCAAAAAAAGATCAGTCGGAGAGCCAACACATTTGCTTTAAGAAAGCCACTCATGAATAAATGAGTCAGATTCACGGCTTTACTAATCCACTCCAGCTCTTTCAATGTTATCAGCATAACTTCAGTCAACCAACTTGACACACATCCTCCTCCCCTCCAAACACCTACATATATATTCAAACCCTCCTCCAAACACCCACCATGCCCACATAATTATGCTCACATCCTCTATATCAGCAAAGTCAGATTCACAGGGAACATCAAGGCTCACTAATCCACTCCAGACCTCTCTTGAAGTCACCACCATAACCTTGGTCAACAAACACATCAACTCCAGTCCTTACCAGCTCTACCCAACTTTAAAAGTTGCCTCCTTCACCAATATTTAGAAACATTCTGCATGCATCCCCTGTATCAGCAATACAAAAGGATTTTATATTTACAATTCTTGTCTTCTTTTCACACCACCTATTGCCATTTCACATAGTTTATTACAGTTTTTGTTTGTATTCCCATCCAACAAGAATCATATCATAACAAATGGTGCCAGCAAAAGAGATCTAATGAAATAGACTACCCTGGCCTCACCTGCATAGAAATCTTAGACCTCATCATGCAACAGTGGACATCAATCCTGATAATTACAACCAACTCTACACACACTGACAAACATCAGACAAAAGCAGTTATCAACAACCTTCAATCAGATCTACAAGAAATGTTGACTGCCCTAAAATCTGTTTTTAGTTGAACCATAAACACAGACTACTGTAGTGATATCAGTGTCAGCTGATTTCTTTTTAAATGGAAAACAGCTGACCTGTCAGAAGAATGGTTTCAGACATTTATTATCAGCTAAGTGAAGTGGATTTTACAAGTTACATGGCAAGCAGCTCTGACAAAGAAGGTCACTGAATGAAGATAAATTACTTTTTTGGAAAAAGATGACAAAACGAACAATGTTCTCTATAAGACAGTAGTCACTCCCAGCGAAAAAAGCAGAGTGACGGAGAGTGACAAGATCACTTTGAGAGTGATGCAAAAGGCAAAATGCTTGTTAAACTGTTCACCATCCCCCTCCTACATTTCATCTCTGTCTTGCTCATCTATAGCAGTAGGTTACAACCTGAGAATAAAATCTGCTTACTGCTACAAAAGTCTCATGGTTTTAATTTGTGGGTGATGATCTGGCTGAAGGGTTATTTTTAAGATATAAGTGTTTGACTAGAAGAAGCTGCACACTGAGAATGAACCTAGTGTTTGGTCTGAACTACAACACTACACTAAAAACTAATAATGCAGCAGCAATCACTACAGTGTAAGATATCAGATAATTTGAACCAGGTAACAATGTAAACCATTCTATTACAGATCCAAACAATGAACATACAATCTAAGACAAACCAGAAAACACCAACTACCCATAAATTGAAGATGAATTCATTAAATCTTCCAAACAACTACTTAATGAAGGCATATTCAAATAGATGAAAGACACGCAACAAAACGCCTCCACCTATAAACAGTTAAAAGCCTACCCCAAGTAGCCAAATGTGAATTTTCAACACCAAAGACATGACAGGGAGAAATTAAAGGGCTTTGCCGGCTGACTTGAAAACATAATTCAAGAAGCCGCCATCCATATCAAAGCAATGTTCAAGACATACAACAGGAATAGAGAAATAACTGTCAACACTGTTTTATCTCTAATGGGTGCTATGCTCATGAGTGAAAAAATCAAAACTTGAACACCCACCATTTACCCACACCTCATCAAGACTATGGACAACCAGTATGCAGCATGTGGTATAACAATGGCGCACAATGCTACTTTGACTTGGGCATTAGAACAAATAAAATAACTAACCTTGATCCAACTATACAAAATACAGTGATCAGACAAACTAAACTGTTGCCCCAGTGAGCCTAACCAAGTAATGGTTAGCAACATCTACTCTTGATAAGCATGCAACTCTCCAACACAAACACATGTGACCCAATACCATTCATCCATAATCAGAAACAGACACTCAAGTCAAAATCAGTCCTGCTCTCTGCAGAAATTGCATGAATGACCTCATATACTTTGAGGGCCCCAGTTGCCCATATCTCCATCCATATTGCATTCAAGCATACATCACAACCACAAATAACAAAGCTACATAAATGGAAAACAAAAGACTTACTACAAATTCTTCTGAAGTCTTCTTCTCCTACTATGTCACCTCAACCATCCCCACTAAGATAATTATCAATCAGCTCAACATTGCAGCTGAACAGGCATCCAACGATATATCAAACATCATACAAAGTCTTCCGGGTACATGACTCAAACAAGTCATCTGAAGCGATCACAACTGATTCCAGTGACCACCATGCCACAATCTTTCAAAAGCACCCCCATCAATTTTATCTGCACTTATTCCACCTTGATGATCAGCGATAGCCAAGACACTCCCCAACTGGTCATAGTGCATAAACTCCATACAAGATATCTTTATCAAGATGATGATGGTACAAACCACACTGTCATTACCCGTATGAGCAAATATCTTTCCAATTATTGGTCTGACTTTAAGAACTGTGACAAAGTTTTATATCGAGTTGTGGACCAACTGTGCAAAACACAGAGAAACAAAACTAATGAAACTGACTGGGTTCATTGTACTCCTGTCCATAACTGTCGTACTACAACTGAATCATGTGCAACACACAAACTTTCCTCTATCTTCTGTATTTGCAGGGTCCTCAACCAGCAATGAAGTCACCACTTCTGTCTATTATTCCATGCTACCATATGCATGTTTATAATTGTTGTAACCGAGGAATGGTTACTGAATAAGGAATAACCAAAAAAGAGGTTGGAAATGAAATGGTAATTTTTATAACATCAACAAAATACGATACTCGTCAGCGGTGTGAAGTAGGTAAACCACTGCTAGTGGTGGACTACTTAGACATCATATTACCCCCCCACACACACTTACAATAGTGTCCAACATATTTATGAGGATTGGGACATACCCATTAGTAGTGTTCATAGGTATGGTAAATAACAATGGCTTTCACTTCACTAGGTCAAATTTTAGACAAAAATGGGGAAGCTCAAGCTGTTACTTTAGATATTTTGAAGGCATTTGACAGGTTCTGGTATGATGGTTTTCATCAAAAGTTGAAAGGTTATGATGATTCTTGCAGAATTCTTTATTTGATTCAATCCTTTGTCGACTATGATCTTCAAACATTTAAATGCAATGTCAATCACCATCATCATCATCTGTTTTTGTGAATCGTAGATTTTTATTGTCTTATCTTTATTCAAATTTTTTTTAGTTTCTCTCAATCGCAGTTCTTTGTGTTTTAGTTGTGTCATGTTTTGCATATCTCACTGCATAGTAGTAGTTGTAGTACAATTCACCTTGTCCTGAATAGCAACTGGGTCCTGTGTTCACCAGTTGTTCTTTATTTATACTTGTCTATCTAATTTGCATACAATACTACAAGTTGTTTTATTGCTTCACTTGGGATGAAATAATTAAGAAATATGAATTGTGAAAACTACATTTTTTCATGCATGAGATTATGAAATATCAAGGAGACAGCAAAATCTCTGTGTTTGCTAATATTCTGCTTGTTGACCTCGCTGCCTGGAGACAGAGAGGAACCCAGACCAGGCTATGCCGAAGGGCAAAGTTCTCATCTGGGAAGGTAGACAGCTACCCAAGCCCATGTATACAAGGTCTATAGGTAATTTTTGCCTGAACCTATGAGCTTGGAATCGCCCCATGTTAAAAAATGGTCTTGTACCACATCACGGCTTGTGCCACATCATGGCTTGTGGTGAGGTCTTGGATAAATACCAAGATTATGAAATATCAACTTTTATATTTTTCAAATATTCTTCTAAACAGGGGTTCTTTAAGTAATAGGTAATTAATAACTTGTATTCTCCATAAAAGTAAGCTAAAATCAAGATTGTGATTAATTCTATCTCAAAGTTTTAAGAGGTATAAATTTCTCTTTTTAGTTGATAAACATTTAATATTAAATTACAAATGACAACCACCTTTAAATATTTGACTTCATGAGATTTTCTCTTTATGGAAGTAAGGAAGTAGTGACATGACAATTTCTAAAAATTCATGCAATTAAAAGAAATTTAAAACTATAAATATACATTTTGACAAATGTTTTTTACATGATAATTTGTTATATTGAAAATGAAACATATTGATCCATAATTATTGAGATGTGTATCTGACATCATTTTGCTAATATACAAGTCATTCATTGAGAATGAATAAAATTATACACATATTATAGTGGGTTATTTGTGGAGTTTGATTTGGACCTTGTTAGAATTAGTTCACTATAAAGGAATGTATGAATGAGTAAATAAAATGTGATAAATCACATCTTAAGAACAATCAAGTTTAGAGTACAACAAAAATAATTTATATAAATTTAAATATATATTTAAATTTTCTTAAAGTGAAACATCGATGTAAAAGGATAATTATTGATTATATTTACAAAATTGAGATAAATGTTGAAAAAATATATTTCAGAATTTTGTAAGTTATAGAAATGTTTATAAATTTCTCATATATAAATTTATCACATGATTCATGTTTAAATTGGTAAAAAATTTAGGTACAGCAATTTTTCGCAGAAGTACAACTTTCTTATTAGTAGATGCTTAATCTAAATTGACGACAAGAAAAATAATGTGTAAGTTAATTCATAAATCATAATGTACTTCTTTTCATTTTGAATAACTAATTTATTCAAAAGGTATCAAGTAAGATTTTAATAATTAGTTCCTCAATGTAGAATAATTGTTAGCAAGTTAGCTGAGTTAACCCTTACTAAAAGTTTATGAGAAATAAGAGATATGATTATCTGCCCTTGGCAGTTTAAGGTTAGCCAATCAGATTACAGTTCCTGATTGGTGTGCTTTTCTACCTTTTTTTGAAGAACACTCACTCTTGGTAAAATCTATGAAAGAACCAGCCTGCTCTACACCGTTATCTCCACAGAGTCTGTAGATGGTGAAGACATCGACTTTTCTTCAGCAGATAATTTTGGTCGCAGAGACTGTTAAGTTTGCAAGGACTTATTTGTAATATTGTTTAATACAACTTGTATAAATCAGAGGTCAGTCATGTTCTATTCTTTATTTATTAAAATGTCTGCATCCACCATATGAGAATCTTATATGGGGCCCATTTCAATTCCCCATAAGTTTGATTGTCACTGGACACTATAGTGGGTTATTTGTGGGGTTCAATTTGGGCCTTGTTAGGATTAGACCACTATAAAGGAATGTATGAATGAGTAAATAAAACATGATATACTGGAGTAACAATAACAATTTATATAAACATTAATAAGTAGTTTTGTATTGTACAAAAACAGTAGTAATGTTTATAAATGGTACAAAGCTGGTATTTAAGTAAGATTAAATAAAATGTTTTTTTTGTTATGCTTTTCAATGAATACAAGAGTTTGTAAAAGTACTTAAATATTTTTGAGAGATGCTAATTTTATTTGGTAATATTATCTATGAATAAGAAAAAGGTAGCAGAATGTATGACAGAAGTAAACTTGGGGGGGGGTGTTAAATGACGAGGAAAGTGTGAGGAGAGATAGTGGTTTATTGAAGCTGAGATGCCTTTAATGTATCTGCTCACAGTTATAAGTGTTTCTTTGTCTCTCTGTGACTACTCTGTGCATCTACTGTTGGAATCTTTCATTTTTTTTTTTAGACAGGGGTCTATTTATATTGTTAGCAAAGTTGACGGAGACTCCAAGTAAGTTGTTGATTCTTTCAGATGCACTCATTTCTTATTGGTCAATATATATTTATTTAGGATTGTATTTAATCAACTTCAAATGGAAGTTATGCATGGAGCCTATTGCGAAATATATCAATATGTTTTAAGCTATGAAAGAGGTAACTTCTTGTTTCAGCTCTTAGTGTTTTTACAATGTCCCATGTTTGTAACTTTGTGTCAAACTTAGCTAAGCATAATAAATAACAACTAAGAATTTAATAATAAAAAATATTTGTTAAAGTCATTTGTAATAACTATTTCAAATCAGCCTCAAAGACAAAAATGAAAAAATAAAAGACAATTTTATTTACCATTTGTTAAACTGAAGTATTGAGGGATAATGACGAGGAAACACACGTGTCATAATTAACAAAACAAGGTAAGGAATTATTTACAAGTTTACACATTTGGAGTTGTCAGTAGTTTGTTTCAGAAAAAGGAATCAAATATTTAACGTTCGTAGTTTTGATGAATTGTAAAGAAGAAAAAAATGTTCGTATTAAATTATCAGATATAAAGTAATATTCCAAAATGTTTAAAACAAATTGAGAGAGTTCGTATTTCACATAAAAGTTATAAGGTTGTATTCAACATGAATGAAAAGATATAAGGTAATTAGGCGTTGGAGTTAAATAGAGTTCTTTGAAATTGCCCTGCTCTCATGAGAGGCTGATAATGTATCAGTGTGTAATTTGACACTGGTGTTATTCAGAGGTGTGGAATTTTTTTTTCTCTCTCTCTCTCTCTCATTTTTCCTGCCTCTTTATATATGAAAAAGTGATTTGACATTGCCTTTTTACTTTTTTCTCAGTTTGTAAGCTGCTCCCTTTTTCCATTGATCAAGGTAAATTTTCATGTAGACTCATTAAACTCTGCCTTGATCTTCAGCCCAGAGCCAATCCCTTTTACTATTGGTTAAAATAAATTTTCCCTCATGCTCATGAATTTAAAAACAGTGAAGTTATTTTTATTTTGTATTCACCATAAAACACTGTGTACATCTTTTAATTGGCACAACAAAAAACAGTAAAAATGTACAAAATCTAATTTTGTGTCGAAAGTGTATAATTTAATTAATGAAATTGTATTAAGGGGAATATTTTCATGCTTAATTTAGTTAATTTTACAAAAGTTACCATAGGGAATATATTGGGGGGTGCTACGAAAAGAAATATAAAAAATTTAAAACTAAAAAAACAATAGTAATATTGGTTTGTACTATTTAAATAATTTGGTGTAGCCCATGAATCCACATGATAGTAGTGGGTGAAAAATTATGTCAATAATAATAATGAGTCCAAGAGCATTACAGATATGGGTCTTGCTAGAAGGAGCAAACAAAACATTTAATGATACCCTTATTATTATTATAGAATTGACAATTTGAATGATGTCTTTAAGGGAAGGACAAAATTTTAATTTAACCTTTCTCTTCTGGGTTTGTACATCAGGTCAAAATCACAGCCGATGAATCACCAACCTTTGCATCTCAAACTGCTACCTTGAATCAAGTTCCTCTCCACTGCAGTGTCTCTAATCTCATACGTGGTTTTCTTCTTTTTATTGGGGCTGACACATCCGTGTTTCCCATTTGATTTTTGGCTGGACGTTTTTTTTATGACGTTCACTGACCCACATAAATTAAGTCCAGGCTCATGTCCATTACCGAGGATAGGAACAATAGAAGGAAGGAAAGGAAAGGAAAGGAAATATAAAGAAGAAAGATAGAGAGAGTTTTCTTTGTCACTCACTTAGTAAAGAGGAAAGTATATATTTTTGTATGGTATTATTACTACCTTATCCTACTACTGTTACACCAAGTTAAAATTTTGTTGGTAAATACTTCTTAGGTATTTCCTAGCAACTAATCTTTTCTCCAAGTGCATTATGCAATGAAGGTTAATTGATTAGTGTGCATATTATAATACACAAGTGAGAGAATGAAGTAAAACTTATCAAGGTAATTGATATTTGATTGATGGATATTAAAGTCTTATTTAAACATATTAGTATATACAAATTAAATACTTATCTTCTGAATATTGTTTCATGTATATCAGTATGAAAACAAAATCATTTCATTATAGTATTTTATATTTAATCTGACATTGCATTGTTTTTCCATAGTATATTAACACATTTATTCTGGTAAAAAGAATATAAAGTGTTGTAACCTTGGGAAGGTTACTGAATAGAATAATCACATGAAGGTTGGTAATGAACGGTAGTACTTAGGACAAGAACAACACATATAAGATTCGCCAGCAGCGCGTAGAAGAAGTAGTCAACTGATAGAAGTGAGTCAAGTGAATTCTCCAATGAATCTCTAACTGCAGGATATCTACCAACCGCCCCACGTGGTCAAATTTAATATGGGGTATCCAACCCCGTAGGCTCGGCTAAAAATTCCGCATAGACCCTGTCTAAAATGGAGTCGGGTAGCTGTTTCCCGAAACGAGACTATGCCTTTCGACACAGCCTTGTCTGGGGATCCTCTCTGCCTGGAGAGTTTGACCAGCCCAGCTGGAGACGAATCTCCAACTGCAGACCAACATACAGTATTTACTACTGTATTTATGTGAATGGGGATATACCCATTGTCGTCCGTAGGTATGCTACAACACAAAGGTAACTTTAGGTTCTTGAAATTAATCATCCTATGATTAATTAACAAATTTGATGGTTACTTTTGATATTCACAAATTTTATAGCTTTGAAAATTATTTTTGCTAATAATTTATAGTATCCAACAAGCTTAGTAGGGTAGGAAGAAAAGTGTGTCAATGTCTTTCTTCACTGGCTCTCGGTTTGAAAATTGTGCGTAAATGTATGAGTCTGTACATGTATATAGTGTTGTGTTTCTTGTTATCAGGTGAAAATAATAACTGCGTCGTGGTCACCAATCTGTTGCGGACTGGTGTAGTAGGTGTATGTGTTGAGAGATAAAAACATGTGTCTCCTGAAATGCCCACAACAAACATTCCACAGAAACATGAACCGATATATATGAACAAACACATGACAAACAAAAGGTTACAAGTAACAAAGACAATAATGTGTGTGTAATAAATGACTGTGGAAACGTTTTTGTCCATAGTATGTGAAGTGAGTGAAAGTGCGTATGTATGTGTGTATGTATGTTCATGCATTTCCCAAAAAGGGAACGCGTTATTCCGTAAGAAACTTACATGTTGACATAAACAGTAAGAGTATTTATAGTGCTGGAAAGCGTTCCCTAGTAGCAGTTTCGAAAATTAGGAGGAGGTAACCGGACTCTATCGCCAAGTTCTAAGAGGTATACAATGTTTTCTATTTTTAGTTGATAAACATTTAATATTAAATGACAACCACCTTTAAATATTTAACATCATGTAATTTTCTCTCCATGGAAGTAAGGAAGTAGGGGCATGACCATTTCTATTTTCTTCATTTTTACTACATTTCGGCTGTTTTATCCTGTGGCCTTCTTCAGGTATCTGTCAATCCAGATAACTTTTAGGACATGTTGAAGTAAATCCTTTATTTAATCTATGGGGACAGATTCATATCTAATTATATTTTTGTTATATTCCGTGCTAATAGGAATATGGAAATGACAAACACGGTGGATAAATAGTTACAGGTTTATTGTAGAAACCAGTACACCAAGCAAGGAAGTAATAGTTATGCGCACGGTCGTCGCAAGTCACTACAGTTGTGTGCATGCTGCTATCGGGAGGCCGCTAGTTCTCGCAGATCCCAGCTCGACGGTATTTACCTGCCTCCCCACAAGGAAGGATGTGGCACAAGGCTGAGTTTAATGTGGGTCAATCCGAGCCCGTACGCTTGGCCAAAAATTCCCCATAACCTCGCATAAATGGTTTCAGATCTTTCAACCTTGCCGGATGAGACTCTGCCCTTCAGCATAGCCTCGTCCAGGTTCGTCTCTGCCCGAAGGCAGAGGGTTCGACAGAAGCCAAGATCTGAATAACAGATTCCAGCTCGACTCCTGTTATAGTGGAACACACCTGTTCTTTAGTTAATAGACTCTCCCACCTATAATAAGTAGGAGTAGTAATAGTAACGAGAGGTAGCAGTCGCTCAATGAGTTGGTCAGTCAGTCGATGTCGGACGACCGTTAGTCGGATACTAAAAGAATCAGCGACCACAACTAGATTACTGCGTCATACCTATTATATGAAGTTCCTAACGTTTTGTACGTCGAACTTGTTTTAGGACCGACTTAGTACAAATACAAGCCTCCACTGTGAAATCACTTCATAACAACTCCCCCGTCTGCTGTCCTAACAGATACTAATAGGTGATTACCACCTATAGTGCCGCCACTCATGGGGGTGGCAGGTTATTCCATTGCATCAATTTTGCTTTATTCTTTATTCATTCTGTTTCCACTAAGTCTGTACTACCCAGCTCAGGGATTGAACTCACAATTATTATGTTACCAAATTCATTAACCAATGCTTTAATCAACTTGGCTATTTTGCTTTGAATGTGTGACATTTATATTAAACACTCTCAAAAGTACATTTTTATATATATCTACATTACTGAAGCATTTCAACGTGGCATAATGGTTAGTAAGCTTATCTCATAGAACAGTTAAAATGATTTTTTAAGTATAGCTTAGATGTGGACCAAGGCCGAAAGTATGGGGCGCCCAGTGAGGATCGAACTCACTATTCAGTCGTAATTGCCCTAGCGAGACAAATTTACTAACCATTACACCACGTCGAGGTGCCCCTCATAGATCAATTATAATTTAGTAGTGAGTTTGATCTTCATAGGTTGCTCCATACTTTCAACATTGTGCCACATCTAAGCTATACTTAGTAAATTTTTAGATCCACATTACTAGAGAAATTTAAAGAAATTGACTGATAAAAACATTTTGATAAATATTGAATTATGGAATAAGAGAAAATTACAAATGCATTGAAAAAAATAAAACTTATTGTAATAAAAAAAACCAAGGACCTACCATTTTTCAGGGTTCCAAAATCCATTGATATTTCTAGGAATCTGGATATTTCCTAGTTTTTATAAAAATTTAGGAAGGAAAACAAACAATCAGAAATTCCTACTCATCAGCAGTACTTGGACATTTGGCCTATGGACATTTGGCTAATGGACATTTGGCCTATGGACATTTGACTAATGGACATTTGGCCGACTGACATTTGGCTAATGGACATTTGGCCTATGGACATTTGGCTAATGGACATTTGGCTAATTGACATTTGGCCGACGGACATTTGGCTAATGGACATTTGGCCGACGGACATTTGGCCTATGGACATTTGGCCTACGGACATTTGGCTAATGGACATTTGGCCTATGGACATTTGGCCTACGGACATTTGGCTAATGGACATTTGGCCTATGGACATTTGGCCTACGGACATTTGGCTAATGGACATTTGGCCGACGGACATTTGGCCTAATGGACATTTGGCTAATGGACATTTAGGACCGACATTTGGCCGACGGACATTTGGACATTTTGGCTAATGGACATCTGGCCTATGGACATTTGGCTAATGGACATTTGGACATTTGGACATTTGGCCTATGGACATTTGGCTAATGGACATTTGGACATTTGGCCGACGTGGACATTTGGACTACATTTGGACATTTGGCTAATGGACATTTGCCATTTGGCCTATTTGGACATTTGGCCTATGGACATTTGGCCTGGACACATTTAATGGACATTTTGGCCTATGGACATTTGGCTATGGACGACGGATTTGGCCGAATGGACATTTGGCCTAATTTGGCTAATGGACATTTGGCCTATGGACATTTGGCTACGGGACATTTGGACACATTTGGCCTATGGACATTTGGAATGGACATTTGGCCGACGGACATTTGGCCTATGGACATTTGGCTAATGGACATTTGGCCTACGGACATTTGGCTAATGGACATTTGGCCGACGGACATTTGGCCGACGGACATTTAACCGAAAATGTAGTGGCATACCTACATGTATATCACACTCTTTATCATAATGTGCTACATATATTTATATTTATTTACTGGATTAATTTACTTTTTTTGGTTTTTACGGACTTTTTATAAAAATCTATTCTGTATAGATTATATTTTACTTCAAATATTACTGTAAGATGATACGTATTTTGAGAAAAAATTGTGACGATCTACATCACGCATACTGTTGTGGACCCGGAAGAGGTCCGAAAGAAAACTCGAACTCAGCAATTCAGTGAAAACGTATTATTAACAAAAAGAACGAATACAGAAGTGTTGTACATATGTCTGACGGCTAAGTAGAGTAGTCAACTCGTTCGCTCGTCTACAGTCCTCTTGCAAGGCATAATATAGTCATAAGACGAGTTTATTCTGTCCATGAAGGTAGGTCCCCATAACACATACATACATACTTACACAAATACAAATCATACAACGACAAGCATTCATTGGATAATAAATCAACACTACCTTGTAATAGACTATTTACAAATCGCAGCAATACGACAATTTTATAATCGCTCTATTTTCATGTAGTCGATTTTGTGCACTTTTGAGAAAAACGGATCCGAGAAGCTTTCTTGAGTCTCCCCAAAACTCGCTCGCTGATTGGTCAATGCCAACCAATCAAATTGTCTGCACGTGAAGAACAATTCTCCCCGCGCAGCGAATCGGAGCCGATGATCACCTATATTATCAAGAAATATTCTTAGATAATTAGTGAGATTTCAGCTGCCAAACGAATCCATGACAGTTGAAACCATGCGCCACCCACTCACACCACCACTCACATGCTGAATATTCCTTACACTCACATAATCTTTTCCTTACAGGGCAAAACTTTTGAAAAAAATTATTACCTGAAACTATCACATACTATCTTTCTTTCAGTGAACTTTGGAATACAAATAATAGTTAAAGAGAGACAACTCTTGTTTTACTCAATGCATGCCTTCTTTCACATACTTGTTTGTACATCTTATTCAATATATATTTTATGTGTAACGACGTCTTTGGCTTATCCTTTTTTCACATCAGTTTGGTTTCCTAATCTAAGTTAAATTAATGTGGTGAAGGCCACCACAAAAGCACATTTTACTAGAGCAATGAATACGATTATAAAGATCTTTCAATTTCGCTTTTCATGATCATTATCTTAAAGGGATGAACTAGCTTTTATCTTAATGTTAAATACGAATTTAAATAATTAAGTGCTACTTTTTACCCAAATACCCTCAAATATGTTTAAAAATACTAATTTAAATAAACAAGTATTGCAATAAGAAAACTTTTAACTTTAAATTTAGATTTAGTAATTTAATCACTTGAAATTCAGTGGTAATTATTAGTCCTATTCTACCTTATAATACTGCTAATTAAAATACTTAAAGTATTGCTTATTACTATTTTTACTTGTACTTTTTAGGTGAAATGTCCGTCGGCCAAATATCTGTTGGACAAAAGTCCAGCCACGGCATCAGCACCAAGCCATCTGATAACACTAATAAAAATAATAATTGGCCTTTTCGTGAAGGTAGTTTATCTACAGAGATGGCATCATTGTTAAATTTACATGGCAATTGTACTAATTTGCATGCAGCAACATTCGGTCAAATGGCAACATTAAAGATAGGCAAATTAATTTCAGAAATAGACAAACAAATGGGATGATGGGTAGAGCAGTACCTCGAACTTTACTCAAGAGAAAATTCCATCACTAAAAGTGCTTTATGTTATTGAGGGTTTGCCAGTCCTAGAAATGCTGGAATTTGAGCCAACAAAGGAAGAGATTAGCAAAGCTATTAATGTTCTCGCTTGTGGTAAAGTACTGGGTGAAGATTGCATACCGCCAGAGATGCTAAAATGCAGTAAGCCAGCTTTTCTCTAACCACTACATAATATCCTGAGCCTCTGTTGATGAGAAAGCAAAGTTCCTCAGGACATGTGCAATGCAAAGATAATTAGCATGTATAAAAACAAGGGCGACTGCAGTGACTACAATTTCTACCGGAATATCTCTGTTAAGCATTGTTGGAAAACTGAGTGGTTTTAACGTGATTCCAAGTCATTGCTGATCACATCTATCCAGAATCATAATGTGGATTAAGGGCTAAAAGATCTACGGTTGATATAATCTTCTGTCTATGTCAAGTGCAGGAGAAATGTTATGAATAACAAATGCCACTCGCTTTACGTCACCTTCTTCAATCTCTCAAAGGTGTTTGAAATTATTAGCAGAAAGGGCTTGTTTCAGTTACTAATGAAACTTGATGTTGTATCCTTAAAGATGTAAACAGACAAAGGCAGTACCCAAGTGAAGGAACAGCGACACATGCGTAGATGAAAGGTTTATTGTAAACGAGAATACAATCTTAAAAGCCAGAGAATCGTGTGGCAGGCTAGTCATTCCTGACACAAGAATATCTATCAACCGCCCCATGCGGTTAGACGTGTTACAAGGCTGAATTTAACGTGGGGTATCTGAGCCCGTAGGCTCATTCAAAAATTCCCAGTATAAAATGGGATCAGGTAGCTGTTTCCCGAGATGAGACTCTGCCCTTCAATATAGCCTCATCTGGGCATCGTCTCTGCCTGGAGGTAGAGAGTTTGACCAGCACAGCTGGAGACGAATCTCCAATTCTAATTCCCAAAGCAAGGATATTTACCTTACCTCCCCTCGAGACAGGATGTGGCACAAGGCCGTTTTTTAATGCAAGCCGAAACCTAGCCTGTAGGCCTGGGAAAAAATTCCCCGTAGACCCTGTATACACAGGGTTAGGTAGCTGTCTACCACCCTAGACGAGACTCAGCCCTTCAGCATAGCCTCGTCTGGGTTCCTCTCTGCCCAAAGGCAGAGAGTTCGACCAGCATAGCTGGAGACGAATCTCCAATTGCCGAAGCAAGTTTATTTACTTCACCTCCCTGCGAGGCAAGATGTGGCACAAGGCTGTTTTTAATGCGGGATTAAAACCGAGCCCGTAGACTCGGGCAAATATTCCCCATAGACCTAGTAAAAAATGGGGTCGGGTAGCTGTCTACCACTCCAGACAAGACTCTGCCTTTCGGCATAGCCTCGTCTGGGTTCCTCTCTGCCCGAACTAGCTTAGTTGAAGATGAATCCCCAACTAATTGCTGAAGTAAGCCCCCAGCTATATCTTGTGCTCACTATATATAGCTACTGCTATAGTCAGTTCACATAGACGATAGGGAGTGTGGGACAATCCATTACAACACTTGGCTATTCTGTTGCAGTTATTGAGCATCATAATCTCCTTTCATGAGAAAATGCAGAATGTATTCAGCTATTATGGTGAAACTTCAATGCCCTTTACTATTCAGTGTGGTGTAAAACAAAGATGCATTTTAGCACCAACTGTATTTGGTATCATCTTTCCTTTGTTATTGATCTTAGCATTCAGGCAAGCTGAAGAAGGCGCATACATACATGCACGTGGCAATTACAAATTATTTCAATTTGGCTCACCTGTTTGCAAATTGGTAATAATTCTATTATTCTGAGTATGTATTAGTATAATCATAGATCAGAAATAGATGGATTGTATTATTTGTTGTGAAATAACATTTAACATAGTGAAAAATAAATCAGAAAATGTTTTGAAAAGCCACAAAAGGAATTGATTGTTCTGGATGAAGCATGATCAGAGGAACTCTTTTAAAACATGGCCCCATGAGGAATATGGTGATGTATGTGTTGATACAATACAAACATAGCAATTTTTAATTGGAAAATATATCACAGTAAAATAAAAGAACTGAAATCATGTTTAACATTTATTTTCAATGTTTTGTAGCAAACAAAATAAGCTAATGGTGAGTGAAATATAATGGAATTGATTTCAAGGAAAAACAAATAAATTATGTAATGTTAATGAAAATTCATTAAATTATGTATGCCACGTATGCAAAATAAATAATGTAACGAAGATTTTTTTAATCGCTGTTGCATGAGGATTCTTTCTCTTCTAATGTCATTGTCAAATTTTTCCGCATTTCGTTTTGCTTTTGTTTTTTGTTTTTTTAACTCTGTGTGTATTATTGCAATCATCATAGCTGAATGCTGGCTTTCTTTGCATGAAACTGACAACTTTTTCAATTGCTTTTTCAATTTCAGTCCCGGTTTCATCACAATCACGTTTTTTATTTCCTTGTTTATTGTGACACTGTGAACGCTAGAAAATAGTTTCTTTGGAAAATTTTATATCATACAATATTGACTTTCCTATGTTGAACTCAGGCATTAGTTACAATGAATATTCACTAGCATCTAGTCTGTTGAAAATTTCCACTTTTTACGATAACTCCAAAGATGTTCTTTTCTTCTTATTCTCATCATCTTTTGCACCAATACAAGCCAATTAGGGTGAAATAAGCATACGCAATTATCCTAAAGTAAATTTCCTGAAAAACAAAAATTACAAATCAGTTAAATATCACCCAAATAGTTCAAATATAAACATCAAAATCATGTCCAGAAATATGGGATTCCGGATATGAGGGATTCTACTTTAATTTAAAAATAGGGAATTATTTTATTGTAAAAATGTATATAAAATAACTTATCCTGAAAGTAGAAAAATAATTACTTAAAAATTTCTAATAAATATTTTTTCGGTAATATGTTCAGAAATTAAATATGACGTTTTATTTGCTTTTTATAAATTAGAATAAAAAGCAAATGAAATGTCATCTTTAATTTAAGAATTAATCTTACTATACAAAATGACTGTTTTTCTGTAATGTCACTAACTTATCATTGAGAGATATTGTACTGGTGATTTATATATTTAGATAGTCATATAATAACTGAAAATATGCAGTAAAATCCGTGAAGGAATGTATCGTCTACTGTATAATTCATTTAATATATTATTTATGTATTACCATTGGTAATCTTATTTAGGTGATTATATTTCTGAAAAGTGGTAAGAAATCAATTAAGGGGAAAGTACTCTATAATTAATATTTGTAATCATACTTTGAGTTATTCCCCTTTATTCATCAAATACCCGTTTGGTTTTATTTTTCAGTTTATTACTAACACTGAGTTTTTTGTTTTGTTTATTGTAAATAAACCTTATTTCCATTGTAAATATGCATTGTGGTTAGAAATTTTTTTTAAAGTTGTTATTTTATTACCCACCTCCACAGATGGGAATTAACTAGGACTTCATAGCGTCTTTGAGGCATTATGATGGATGTTAAACTTGTTAAGTCAGAATGGGTTTTGTTAATGCGGGGGTTATATTGTGAAATATTTGGGTCAGTGATTGTGACTAGCTAGCTAAGACAGATGAAGACCAGGCTTCCTTATCCCCAATTTTTGGCCTTGTGTCATATTTGTACATTGTGCAATAAATAATAGGAGTAACTGTAAATAAGTACGACCTGTTACCGTTGTTTGTTTGTTTTTTTAAGTTTCGTTCGGACGTGATTGAGATTGTGGCCATTTTTTATTATTTTTTTCCTGAACCGAGACGAAATTTTCATCTGAAATATTCTTTTTTAAAAAACCAGTTAAGATAGGCAACTCCATGTGATCGCTAAAAAAAGAGCATAGCATGATGAAAAAGACGCCATTCTTGACGATAACAAAATTTTATCGCCTAAATGTTTATGTTATTATTAAGAGGAACGACCAAATTTTTTAAAATTATTTTAAAAAATTTTTCCTTCTTTTTAGAACATTCTAAATTTTGATTAAAAAAAAACTTGTTTCTCTTTATATCACCGGAACTAGTAATAACATATACAATTTTTAGCACGTTTTTTTTTTTTTTTTTTTTTTTTTTGTATGACAGACATTAATTTGGAAAATCTTGCAGAAATAAAAATATTTGTCGGATGTTAATGAAACTTCCAGAAACTATTCACAGATCATGGAAATTTTATAAATATTTTTGTTAGTCATGGCAGAAATATTTTTTATATTTATTACCCACACCCATAACTAATTTTTTGAAAACTCTAGAAATTCGATCAAATACAGTTTAGTGATTACAATAGTTAAAAGCACAAGGCTTTGAGGAATGCAAATCATGTTTTATTTGTTTTTTGTTTTTTTTAATTTAGCGACTACCTGAAAATCAGCTCTGTATTTTAGCATACAAAACTCAGTAAAACAAAAATAATTTTAAAATAAATGCTTTTATTTGCTTTTAGTTGTTTTTATGAATATGGACAATATTTTCTGAAAGCAAAAAATTTCTTGAAGAAACTTGAATTTTTAATACCATTATTTGGTATTTCTTTAGATTTTTACATTTAAGTTGTTAAATTATTATAAAATTAGTTAAAAGCCGCATCCACTTTCGTAAGTGTCCTTATGAGATAGATCATTTTTTACTACAGTGTAACCCGGATATAAGAGAGTTGTCGGGACCGGAGAAGAAGTCTCTTATATCAAGGTTTCTCTTATATCCGGGTTTGGTCTATTTTATATACATTAACACAAGCTCTAATTTGGCACCAGAGAAAATCTCTCTTATATCCGGGTTTCTCTTATATCCGGATCTCTTATATCCGGGTTACACTGTACACTGTAAATTGTATAGTTTTGACTAATCAGAAGACCCGCAGTAATTTTGTGTTTATAATCGGGCTGTAACTATATAGTACGGAACACCAACTAGGATAAAATTAATTTGCGTTATTTGAATTAAGCATTGTTCTCCGCTGTTAAGGCCTTTACTTTTGCGAAACATGTGTGGAGAAGTTAATTTGAGTTTTCAATTTCAACTGAAAAGGGTACCTACAAGTATCAGTATCATCTTATGAAATTTATATGATCTTATTTTTATATTAATCTCAGTTATGACATTTTTCCATAAATGAAATATCAAAATTAATAATAAAATGAATGGAAGTACAAATAACACAGTAAAATGTAATAAATGTACATAAAATAATAGTATTTCCGACATTGGGCTGAAAGTTTTCCTTAAAAATAACGAGGTAAATAATTTGTTCACTTAAATCTAAATAATTTCACTTCACTCATTCCGTAGAACAAATTATCCTCACGTAATCCGTCAATGTCATTCATCACCTGTCAAGTGGCGCGGAATGTTATGACCTGCTTTGTTTTATTTTTTCGGTGCAGAAACTAAATAATGCTGGTTTCAAAATATTTTAAATAAGCATTATAATTTTTGATTTTCTTAAAATAAGTTTTGAAAAAATTATAATTGATTTTTAAAAGAATTTCAAACTGAGATTTTCATTTTTTTATAAAATGGAAAAAATGGTTGACTGATATGATTGATTATCTGTCAATTTTGCTAACTTAAAAAAAAAAACAAGATTTTTAACGAAAATTTCGGATGTGCTAGGAACGATTAAAAAATGTAAAAAATACCCCCAAAATACTTTGATCTTTCCTCTTAATAATAGCATAAACATTTAGACAATAAAATATTGTTTTCGCTAAGTTTGGTGTCTTTTTCATCATGCTATGCTTTTTTTAGCGATCTCGTGGATCGTACATTAAGCGTAAATTTGCTTTTTAAGCCCCGCAAAAAATCTATTAAAATTTCCAAATCGTCATATTTCCGTGTAAATGTACATGCTGAACTCGAAAATAACGCCCAAATTTTGATAAAACCTACCGTTTTGCAGTTATCAACAATAAAAATTCGGACTCAGTCGCGTTCATTCGTCCGCCATTACGTGCCTTGTTTAACTACATTCACTGCGGAACAATTTAATGGAGGCGTAATAAGGACTTAGTTACTGCTTTTACTGATCTTACTCGTGTAAATTACTGCCCAATGTCGGAAAGCAATGACAAGCGGACATGTGTTTTTTAAAGTAAACCATTTCTTCTAGTGTCGAAAAGCAATGACAAAATGAAAAAGAACAAAAAGAACAAAATAACATTATTTACATTATTCAGACTATTGTCCTCATCTTTGTCGCCATATTTATTACAACGTTTCGGCCGTTGTACGCTCTGGCCTTCTTCAGGTGGCTGGAATGTCGAACTGAATCCTTTATTTCGCTCACTGGGGTAGACTGTTCTAGTTCCACTTGCCATGTTTTTAATGGTTGTCAGTTATCAGTTATCTCCTGTTAATTTCCCTCTGAAAGTTCTCCACTGCCTTAACTCTTTGCGCCTGTCACTGGATCTAACCAACGTCTTTATCCACTGTGCCATGTGTCCTTGAGGATTCAGTTCGACATTCCAACCACCTGAAGAAGGCCGAAGCGTACAACGGCCGAAACGTTGTAAAAAATACTTCTACAAAGATGAGGACAATAGTCCGAATAATCTAAATAATGTACATAATACCTCATCTCAGAAATATAGACAGATACTGAAAGGCCGAAACGTTGTAATAAATATGGCGACAAAGATGAGGACAATAGTCCGAATAATCTAAATAGTGCACATAATACCTCATCTCAGAAATATAGACAGATACAGAACAAAATAAATAATACAATAAAGCATTTTTTTTTAATTCAAAATAAAGTAAACAGTAATTTAATAGTTTTAACCTTTTAGGATAAAAATTCTTCGTAGTTTCACCAAACATTAATTTATTTATCACGTACAATTTAAGCACAACTTTCATTTCCTCGTAAACCTGATACTTTATTGTATTTTATGACATAGATTTTGTATTTTATTTTATCTTATTTATTTATTTATTGTATTAATTCTTTATTATTTTAAAAAATTTTGCGGTAAATTCTTGATAGTTTTATTTTTTTTTTTTACCAAATGTTGTTAATTTATTTTATTATATCAATTTAAAAACAACTTTTTTGTTTTCCTGGTTAAACTAGTTTCTTTATTGATTTGAATTTTCTTTTGTTAATTTTCTATTGTTAATTTTTGTTTAATTATTTTTTTCACACTTTACTTTTAAATTTTTATTTTCCTGCCAACTTTTTAATATTATTTTATATCCGGTGTACAAAACGCGTAAAAAACACATCAGTAACATACAAAAATTCTTGGCAAATACCGAGAAATGAAAGGGGAAATATAAATTATTTTATTTCCTGTGTATAATACGCATGAAATACACGTCCCTAACATCCAGAAATTCTTAGCAAATACCGAAAAAAACAAAAGCGAAATAAATATTATTTTATAACCTGTGTATAATACGCATGAAATACACGTCTCTAACATGCAAAAGTTCTTAACAAATATCGAGAAACCAAAGAAATAAAAAAATTATTTTATTTCCTGTGTATAAAACTCATGATATACACGTTTCTAATATCCAAAAATTCTTAGCAAATTCCAGGAAACCTAAATAGAATATAAATTTCTTTATTTCCTTTGTATAATACGCATGAAATACATGTCTCTAACGTCAAAAAATCCTTAGTAAATACAGTAAAAACAAAGGAAAATATATATATTCTTTTATTACCTGTGTATAATACGTATGAAATACACATTTCTAAATTCCAAAACATGCTTAGCAAATAACGAAAAACCTAAGGAGAAATATCAATTATTTTATTACCTGTATATAATACGCACGAAATTCTTTTCTGTAACATGCAAACATTCTTATCAAATACTAAGAAACCAAAGTAGAAATATAAATTATTTTATTTCCTGTGAATAATAGACGTCTCGAATATTCAAAAACTCATAGTAAATACAGAAAAACCAAAGGGGAAATAAATATTATTTTATATTCTGTGTATAATACGCATGAAATACACGTCAGTAACATACGAAAATTCTTAGCAAATACCGGGAAACCAAAGGGTATATATAAATTAATTAATTTCCTGTGTATAATATGAATGAAATACAAGTTTCTAACATCCACCAATGCCGAAAACCAAAGGAGAAATAAATATTATTTTTTTATCCTGTGTATAATACGCATGAAATACACGTTTCTAATATCCAAAAATTCTTAACAAATACCGAGAAACCAGAGGAAAAATATAAATTATTTCCTGATTATAATCCGTATGAAAATAAAGTTATTGTATGAAAATAAGTTTTTGTATTTCCTGTGTATAATACGCATGAAATACGCGTCTCCAACATCCATAAAATCTTAGCAAATAACAAGAAACCAAATCAGATGTTGGATAAATTATTTTATTATCTGCATATAATGTGCATGAAATATAAGTTGCTAACATCCAAAAATTCTGATACAATATCGTGAAATCTACAGACGGATATCATTTTTTATTTCCTGTGTATAATATGCATAAAATACGCGTCTTTATCATTCAAAAACTCTCAGAAAATACAGTGAAAACAAAAGAGAAATAAAAATTCTTTTATTTGTATAATACGCATGAATTACACATCACTGACTTTCAGAAACTCTTAGCAAATACCGAGAAACCAAAGGAAAAATATAAATTGTTTTATTTTCTGTGTATAATACACATGAAATACAAGTGTCTATCATCCAAAAATTATTAGCAAATACCTAGAAACCAAAAGAGTAATATAAATTATTACCTGTGTATAATACGCATTAAATACACATCTCTAACTTCCAAAACCTCTTAACAAATACCAAATCAAAGGATAATAACAAATTATTTCATTTCCCGTGTATAATACGCACAAAATACACGACACTAACATGAGAAATGTAAATCATTTTATTATCTGTGTATAAACCGCATGTAATTCTCGTCTGTAACATGCAAAATTTATTAACAAATACCTACAAACCAAATGAGAAATAAAAATTATTTTATTTCTCGAGTATAATACGCATGATATACCCGTCTCATACATCCAACAATTCTTAGCAAATACCGAAAAACCTAAGTAGAAAAATAAGTTATTGTATTTCCTGTGTATAATACGCATGAAATACACGTCTCTAACATCCAAAAACTCTTGGCAAATACAGAGAAACCTAAGGAGAAATATAAATTATTTTATTTCTTGCGTATAATACGCATAAAATACAAGTGTCATACATCCAAAAATACTTAAGAAATAATAAAAAACCTAAGGATAAATATAATTATTCTATTTCTTGTGTAAAATACGATTGAAATAGAAGTCACACCCATGCAAAAATTCGTAGCAAATACCGAGAAGCCTAATGAGAAATATAAATTATTCTATTTCCTGTGTATATTACGCATGAAATACAAGTCTCATACATCCAACTATTCTTAGCAAATACAGAGTAACCAATGAGAAACTTCAATTATTCCATTTCCTTTCAATATTACTCTTGACATTCAAGTCCCACCCGTGCAAAAATTCTTGGCAGATACTAAGTAACCTAAGGGAAAAATACATTATTCTATATCCTGTGTATAACACTCATCAATTTCAACTTTTATACATCCAATGATTCTTCGAAAATACCGAAAAACTTATGGAGAATTGTAAATTATTCTATTTCGTGTGTATAAGATGCTTGAAATATAATAGAAGTCTCTCACATCCACAATTCTTACCAAATACCGTGAAATCTAGGGAGAAATATAAATTATTCTATATCCTCTGTATAATGCGCATGAAATAAAAGTCTCATAAATCCAACAATTCATAGTAAATACCGATAAACCTAAGAAGAAATATAAATAATTCTATTTTCTGTGTATACTACGCCTGAAATACATGTCACACACATCCGACAATTCTTAGCAAATACCTACAAACCTAAGGAGAAATACAAATTATTATATTTCCTATGTATAATACGCATGATATACATGACTCATACATCCTACAATTCATAATAAATACCGAGAAACCTAATTCTATTTCCTGTTTTTGTTAAAACCGCAAACTAACCCTGTCTTGATTATTGTTATTCATCTTACATGGAATTGAGTGTAATTCATGTTTTCTGTTTCTACGCATCAAACTACATAAGAATCAGCAATAAAATGGGGGTATGTCAAAAAATAAAACGTGATACGCATTTTTGAACCTTGGATTACCGTTAATGTTTAAAACCGCGAAATTTCATGCGTCGTTTATTGTAATTAATCTGACATCAAACTGATGTTTGTTTTGTTTTGTTTTGGGTTTGTTTTTTTTTTTGTTTTTTTGGGGTTTTTTACCACATATCAACCTCAATGGGTTATTTAATGCCAATAAAATTATTATTACTGGCAACATTTTTTTTCTCAAAAATGTATTGCTGGTAATTAATTTTTTTTTTGTTTCCTTCAAATATCTATTTCTGGAAATATTTTTCTTCAAAAATCTATTACAGGTATTTTTTTAAAAGTCATTTGCAGGTAATATTTTTCAAAATATGTATAGCTGATAATTTTTTTTTTTCCAAAGAAATGTATTTCTGGTAATATTTTGTTTGTAATAATTTTTCTTTAAAAATGTATTGCTGGTAATAATTTTTTCTTCAAAAAAGGATTGATGGTAATAAATTTTCCTTCAAAATTGTATCTACGATAATAATTTTTCCTTTAAAACTATATTGCTGGTAATAACTTTTTTTTTCAAAAATGCATTGCTGGCAATAACTTTTTTTTTTAAATGTATTGCTGTTAGTAATTTTTCCTTCTTAAATGTATTGCTGGTAATTTTGTTTTCTCGTGAATGTATTCATGGTAATAATTTTTCCTTTAAAAATGTATTGCTGGTATCTTTACCTATTTTTACACCTCTACAGCATTTTGACCCCTGTTTGGGAGTTGACAATTTGACCATATCTGGGACCCTAACAGGTGCTAACACCCGGGGTAGGGCTGACCTGGTAACACCAGCAATTAAGGTGCGGTTTCACAATACTGAAACCTCTAATCCGAGGCCTTGCTGTTGGACGTAATTTAATGTCTTACACAAAACGTGGATGTAGTTTATCGTCATACCCAGAACAATAAATTTATTTTAATTGATATTTTCTGTTTCTATGCATCAAACTAAATAAGGATCAGCAATAAAATGGGTATGTCAAAAAATAAAACGTAATACGCCATTTTGAGCCTTGGATTAGCGTTAATGCTTAAAACGATGAACGTTGATACTTCAGTTATTATTAATATTACATGGAATTGATTATAATTGATGTTTTCTGTTTCTACACGTCAAACTACTTAAAAATCAGTATTAAATTGGGTAAATAAAAAATCAATCGCAATCCGCCATTTTGAGCCTTGAATTACCATTAGTTTTTTAAACTGTGAACATTGATGTTTCAATTATTTTTATTAATATGACATGGAATTGATTGTAATGGATATTTTATGTTTGTACGTATCAAACCACGTAATAAAATCGGCATTATAATGGGTATGACAAAATTCAATCGTAATCCGCCATTTTGAAACTTGGATACCGATATTGCATAAAACTGCAAACGCTGATGCTTTGATTATTTTTATTAATATTACATGGAATTGACTGAATTATGCTACGTAAGAATCATGATTAAAATGGGTATGTAAAAATCAATCGTAATCCGCCATTTTGAACCTTGGATTAACGTTAGTGCATAAAACCACGAACTTTGATATTTAGATTATTGTTATTAATATTACATGCAACTGACTACAATTGATGTTTTTTCTACATGTCAAACTACATAAGTATCAGCATTAAACTGGATTACTCTTAGTGCTTAAAACGGCGAACTTTGATACTTCGATTATTATTATTAATATTACATGGAATTCATTGTAATCGATGATTTCTGTTTCTACGCATCAAACTACATAAGAATCAGCAATAAAATGGGTATGTCAAAAAAATCAATCGTAATCCGCCATTTTTAGTGTTGGAACTGCGACCTTTGATGCTTCGATCATTGTTATTAATATTACATGCAATCTATTGTAATTGATATTTTCTGTTTCTATGCATCAATGTACACAAGAATCATTATTAAATTTGTGTACTGAAATTAAGTCTCCTTTCTCTTTGACAATTCAAATATCACTGAATCTTATCTATCTAATCACACAAGGGTTGTTTAATGGAAACAATTGTTATCCCTCCCCTGAACAACTTGGCTGGGTTTAAAGACCTTGTTGGCATCCAGATACTTTGAACTCCATTCCACCTGATGTAGTTCATGTTGCTGATTTATGTCTTCTTAATAAAAACAGGATTTGACTTATTAAGAAGACTGTAGAGAAAGAACAGTTTTTTTCCCTTGGGTTGAATGCATGCGAGTTCAGCCACTTTAGAGAGGAGAATTCTTCCATGTTGACTTCCATTTGGGGAACAGAATACATTCCTAACCACCAGGGCGTCTACACACATGGAAAATGGACAACGTGTAGACAGCCTAATGTAGAGAAAAGAAATAAAACTAAAAAGTATATAGGTTTCAGACCTAGTTTTGGCATCAAATGTCTGGGAACTTTGTTTACTGTGTAAGCCTGAGGACAGCTCCTCTTCGATGACTAGCATCACAACACGTGTACACACATACATACACGTCTCTGTGTGTAGTGAAATGAAATCTTTCTCTTTGACAATTCAAGAAGTACTGAATCTTATTCTAATCATACAAGGGTTGTTTAATGGAAACAATTGTTATCCCTCCCCTGAACAACTTGGCTGAGTTTAAAGACCTTGTTAGTATTCGCATACTTTGAACTCCGGTCCACCTAATATAGTATGTTGCGGAATCTTTTCTGAGTAAGATGTATCAGAAGGTGATTTTTTGTGAAGGCTAAGAATGTGCGTGATTGTAATGCATTTATCCACAACAAATAAATCAAACAAAAATAAATAGACAATTCAATTTCAAGAAATTACTGAAAACAACATCATTAGAGATTTCAACAATAACGTGAATTTATATATATATATATATTTGACATCCACAAAGTGATAAGTTGCTTGTTAAATGTGGCAAGTGAGATAAGGTTACAAAGATTGTCCATGCAGTGAGTAAAGGTTGATAGCTTAAGTTTGTTTGTGGACTTAAATAGTTTGATATCTGCAAGGAAAATTGTCAATTGTGTAAGTTCAAGTGATAGTCTGTATGTGTGAGACAACTACTAATGTTGATTTAAGTTATGAAGAGTTGTTCGCCTTTAACTGATAGGCTAAAGTTGATTGAATGTACAATTACTGTTTTGTAGTGATAATGTTACTTTTTAGTAAATTGTAAGTTAAGTTCCTTCACACGGCAATAGTTGTGCGAGTTGTGTTGAGTCGTTGAGTGGTTGGTAGTGGTTACTGAGTCAGTGTGTTGGCGCGCGTGGGATCTGCTGGTATCGCTCGAAACTCAGTGTCTGACTGACTTGAATTAAGTCGAGCGATTCTTTTTATAGATTTTTGAGTTTCCAAATAGGCTCCAGGGGCCTGCGCGGGAAAAAGGTTTGTCTCAACTTTGCTCCATTTTAGTGTCCTTTTAACCAATCGGGGATTGAGTTTGGAGAAGTAAAGTGATGATTGGTTAAATGTTTATTTGGGAAAGAGTGCATCTTCCCGTAGGGGGTGGCAGGCAAATGTGGAGGATTCCACAAGTACATGTTGCTGATATCTGTCTTCTTAATAAAAACAGGATTTGACTTATTAAGAAGACTGTAGGGAAAGGACAGTTGTTTTCCCTTGGGTTTAACGCATGGGAGTTCGGCCACTTTAGAGAGGAAAATTCTTCCATTTTGGTTTCCATTTTGGGAACGGAATACCTTCCTAACCACCAGGGCGTCTACACACATGGAAAATGGACAACGTGTACACAGCCTAATGTAGAGAAAAAATAAAGGAATTTTGATTCACCTTGTTACGGACGGTCAAACAAAGGCCATAAGGCTGGTATGTTTATTTCTTGGTTTGTTTTTTTCTATTAAACATTCCTGTGTGAATAATAATCATTTGTTTTGTGACATGTATAAATCTTTTTAACTTGTGTATGCAAATTGTATTTACCTTATTAAATGTTTTGTTCGTTACGGGCGTGTATTTCCTCTTTCCTTATTCGCATTTAGTGATAGTGTATCAATGGCTACACTAATGCTAATATTAGTACTCAGTTTACAGGAAAGCATTATTCTTCCCAGCACTAAATTGCTGACCAATTATGGTTGGCTTATAAAAGATACTAATAAATCTCTATATTATTTTTCTTTTGCTTGCATTTTGGGATTTTTATTTTAGAAAATATTCTTTGAAATTATTTTAATAGAGTTTTTGCTATCATGTAAAATGAAACAAAATATCTTTATTAGCTGAAACGAACTTTTGATATTTTAAACCAGGTGAACAAATATTGACAAGGTCATATTTTATTATCGAAGTCAATGCTTTCTCTCTGAAATTCATGTTAACCAACCAATGTTGGTAAAAGTTTCAGCATATGTTCATATAAATATACCATGAATTTCAGACTATTCTTTTCATTAGAAATATTTATATAAGTGGTGTGAGATTTGATTATGCAACTGAAGGGTTATAAATATATAGTTATTTGGACTTATGTTTTTTATTTCAGTTTAAAAGATTGTGTAATGTGTTCAAATAAATATATCTTAGATTAATGATATTTAAGTTATTGAGTGATGGAAATTGCTAAAAACATTATTAGGTAATGAGCAAAAAAGAAACTGATAACATTGGCAAGATAAGTACAAGAAAAAAATAATTGAAGACTAATGTGAGCGCCTTTTTTATATACAATTTTTAAGTGCTCAATAATCATAAAATTTTAGGAAAATATTCTTCGTAATCTAATGTTTTATCGAATTTTAGATATTTTGGTTTTAATTTCTTTTCTGTGTAGTAAAGCTGTAACTAGAAAAATCAGGACTTTCTAAAATAATTGCAGTGGTAGTATTGGAATCCCCAGGACAAGGAGTTCCCTTAAAAGTAATTTGGCTTTTGTTCAAGACTGAAGGTCAAGAAGAAGATCTGGGTACAGTTGTTTGGGACTTAAATCGGAAATTCAGTGACTGGTTGTGGTGGCACAGAAATTGCCATGACGCTTTCTATATAAATGCAGAAATCACTTGAACCTTCCCTTTTTTTCTGGTAGATAACATGCAACACACTGTCATTTGTTTTATCGTAACAAGTCACCATTTTCTTCATCACAACCAGCCATTAATGAAGAAGTAGAAACAGTGAATTTCAACCATTATAAATACAACAGAGTTTGAAAACAGACTAAGCTAAGATTTTGTAGTGTTTTAGAAGTAATTTGATGAGATACTTTACCAAAGACTACTGCATTGGATATTAATGCTGTTTTTGGATTGGACAAGATGGCATAATCCTACATTCAAGCCACCAATCTGCTACTGAGTGGCATGCCACTAGCATTTACTGCTGGTGGTCTGCTGTCGGACTGTGGGTGTGTTTGTTGGGGATGTGCAGAATTTTAATTATTATAATTAAGAGAATCAGAAGGAAGTTGTGTAGGTTGCGTGACTTTCTGCTTTCACAAACAAATAAATAAACGAATTTTAAATACGATCAAAAACAAGACATGTTCAATTTAGAAACCAATAAAACATTTATATACAATTCAAAATAATATACAAACAGGATATTTGGTATATGTTACTATGGCAAAGTGTGTGTGATATTTTAGGTTTCGGTATGTCTCTCTTAGTATTTGTATGTTCATTTACAGTCTTTCTAGATTTGTGTTGATATTAAAATTGTCGATATTAAGTGTTTTTTGGAAGGAGTTCTTATGGAGTGATCTACCTTTGACTGTAATATTTCTAAATCGTTCGCACGTTGATTTTTACTTAATAGGTAGTGAATGTAATTCACTTTGGATAAACAAGGTTTGTGATTCGATGTCCACAGAGTTGGTTGAGTTTAAATTGCAACTGAGTCAGCGTTGATGTACCTTTGCGCGGTAAAATCGTGATTTCGAGTGACGTGGAGTATGTTGGGAATTTCTCTGTGGGTGTTCGTCTCTGACTGCTTTGGTCAGTCGGCGTTTTCTTTTATATGTTTTGAAAGTCCGAAATCGGCTCACAGGAGTTTTGGCGCAATTTTGTTTTGCACGTGAAACTTTCAGATTATTGTGTCGTTAACCAATGAGATTTGTTGATTCGCCTAGTACGGTTTTTATTGGTTGAAGTTTTCCGTACGTAGGCGTAAGATATAGACTGTTCTGTTACTAGGGGTGATAGGTAGGAAAAGGACGAGTCTACATGTTCATCTCAGCAATGTTACTACTGGCGGACTGCCAGAGTCCCATCGGTGGCCTGCTGATGGGCCACTAGCAGCTTGCATGTTGGGAATTTCTGATCCTAATAAAATCATGTCTAATCTCGTAAAAGAGACTCTTGTTATGGCAATATTTAATTGGTATGTTCTTGGAAAATTGCCAGAGACATTTGGTTCAATGTTTTTCTGACACCCTAACTGAATGGGATAGAACTTTAGTAAAAAAAAAAAAGTGTAATACTTACATTTGATAATAGTGATTTTCAAATTTCTTCACTTACTTCTGCTTCCATAAAGCTTTTCTTTGCTGCACGCTGAACATTTAGATTTACTTTGGAATATTTTCCTCATCTTTGTTGTCACAATGTTTTGGCCATTGTACTCTCCAACCTTCATCAAATGTATATCAAGCTGGATAACCTTCAACAAATTCTGAATTAAAGCCTTTATTTAATCTACAGAGACAGACTTTCCTCTTTCTACTGTCCATGTCTATGGATATCTTATCTTGTTATTATTTTTAGTACTGCTTAATTGATCACTCATTTCCACTGAGTCCAAATACAAAATGCCTGGCCAGGGATTGAACTCACAATTACTATATCACAAAATTCACAAATCATTGTTTATATCCACAAGGCCATTGTCCTGTCATCGTTACATCGTTATAATTTTGCATGATCAAGATTCATTAATCTACTTCAGGCCACTCTTATCATCACTACTATAACCTCAGTCAACCAACCCACCAATGCATCAGCTACATGCCTTGCTAAATCTACCCACATTCAAAATCGCTATACCTTTCCTGCACAAAGACATTCTACTTGCATCTGCTGTATCAGCAAATACAAAAGAATTTTATATTTATAACTAACAGTAGAGCCCGGCGTTGCCCGGGGATGTAACAGTAAGAGATAGATCCAGTATCAACCATCATAAAGACTGAAAAATAAAATTGACAAAGATTATTGTTTAAGGTTGACGGACACGCATGTCTTAATTATATTTTGGGGGGGTTACGAATTGGTCAAACCCAAACTCAAACAAAAACATTGTTTTCAATCGTTATGAGTCTACCGATTGAATAGAATTTTATTATAAACAATTATCTTGTAAATGGAATTTTTAAAGCATTCTGAATGTAAAAATAAAGAAATAAGTGTGCAAGACAATAAGAAACCCTACCTGCTAAAAGAAAGTGAAGTTTTGTTGAAATTGGTTGAAAAATGTAGGAAATCCGATCCCATATATAAACGAACACACACACACACACACACACACACAAACAACCTGGGTTTTTATAATAAGTATAACTCGATATGAGTTGTCCCCTTTCATTCTCGCGATTAATCGTGTTTTCAAATTGATTTTGTGCAAAAACAACTGTCTTTTCTTAAAAATGTTTGGTGCTGTTAGAACCACCGCAAGGTAATTTTACATAGTCCTGTGAAGTTTTGTTGAAATCGGTTGAAAAATGTAGGAAATCCGATCCAATATATAAACGTACAGATGCACAGACACACACACACAATCTGCATTTTATAATAAGTAAGATTTCTATCTTCTTTTTATTTTGCCTCACTAATGGTATTATTGTTTTGTTTATTCTCCCATACTACTATACACTTGTTACATTTACTGTGATGCAAAATCAGAACACTCTTGATTTATTAAGCAAGCCAGCAAGTATGGAGCACCCAGTTAGGATTGAACTCAATACTTAGCTGTAACTGATTTGGTGAGACATGTTTACTAACCATCACATTACATCAAATAGCTCAATTTCTCATTGTTGTGAACATAATTCTCACTGAACTTGGGCCATGTGCTTCATTAAGATGATTTTAGTAAATGTTTGTCACAAAACTTATACAATAGACGTTTATTATATTGTAACCTTCTACTGGATTACTTTAAAGGGTGATTACCATAGTGAAAGAGTTAGCAATATTGGGGGAATTCAATTCTTACAGGTATATCACTGTTATAACTTTGTAATTGTTAATGAGCTATTAAACCAACGATGACTGCATAGTGAACTCAGTCCTAACTAGGTACTCTACAATTATGGCCTAAGCTGTTTAATAAATGTGTATTTACACTTCAAATTACTATTAAAAGATACATATCTTTTGGAAGCTACTGCAAAGGTTAAAGGTAAGTCTAAATTTAAAATGTGAAGGTTTTTAAATCAGGTGAAGTTATGTAAATTCTATTTAAGTTAAAAATATATACAACTTTCAATTATTAGCATTACATTTTATCAACATATTCCTTAAATTCTATCATTTATTTCCGGTATAATTATTTTCTTTTTAAATAAAGATTGTCAATTGTGTATGCAGTCTAAGTTCTCCATGAGGAATCACTCTTCTTTGGAATATGGTTGGTCTTGAAAAACATTTGAAGAACAGATATTGTTCAAAATAGTCTGCGTCTCTTTTGAAATATGAAGAAGTGTTTAACTACTTATTTCTCATTTGAATATCAGTCATGTCCTTTTTTTATGTTTGCAAGTCAATGATTATTAAGAATTTCAAAATTACTCCATAATGAAATGTTTTCTAAAAAACAAGGGAATCCTAAACTGATTAAGTTGTTCGGATTTAGCGTTTTATTATTATTACTTCTGGAATCTTATTTGCTTTCATTTAGTCTTTTCTTTTAATTCCTTTGTTTAATTTGTTTTGTCCATTTCTTTATGCTCATCTTTTGTATGAAGAAAACAAAACTACAAGTATGGTGCACTCAGTATGGATCAAACTCACTTCAGAGTAATAATGGACTGTTAGACTAGAACACTAGCCATTAAATTTAAAATCTACTTGATTCCTCTTCAAGTTTTCTTGCATTCAAATTCAGCTATGCTTTTCTTAACTGTTGCATAATTCAGACTTTTATTTCATATTAACAGCATATTTTCATAGATTTTTCTTTCATCTGTAGTACTTTACAATGTCATTTTAATTAATAATGTCTCTTCTTCTTATCTACAAGTTAATTTGAACTCTACAAAAAGACAGCACTGCTATAATTGTTTATAATGATATAAGCATATATAATATTATATAAACAATGCTATAATTTTTTTAACATCCATACAGCTGTGCTTGGCATAAGGTGGGTTAGGCTTATGTGCAGGAAAAGATTGTGTAGATTATTATATGGGGAAATCTTTGAAACAATGCCGAAATTAATATATTGCAGCTATCCACATTACAGAGAAATAATAGTGTAGCCAGTTTCCATTTGGTGACAATGACATAAATGTTGAAAACACTTAAATTCCACTTGATGATTGAAAATTTAAGTATTTAGGCTTTTCTAGTGGTGTAATTGATCTATATTTTATAAATTAATAAATAAGCGCATGATATTTTTCAAATTATAATAGATTTCTCAAATTCCAATAAATTTAATTATCAATTTAATTCAATATCAAATTACAGCAATTTAGAAGAATAAAATTATGGTCTAAAGGAAATAAATATGCCAATATAAAAAATAACTTTCAAAATAAGTATAACAAAATATAAAATAAATATATATTGAAAATAATGTATACATATATTCAGACAATAATATGCTAAGAAATAGAAATTAACAATATCCAATGAATTTGATTTCCTCTGGTGTTTAACAGGATAGGTCAGTTCTCCTTATTTTGAAAGACTGATGCCTAATGTTAAATTGACAGTTATTCTAGAAGTCATTACATGAAGATCAATAAGTTATGAAAATAAAAACAAAATTAATAAAATAAGGGAAGTAACTATTGGATAATATAAACAGTGAAAAGAAAGGAAGTCAAACAGAAGTTACTTCCCATCGAGGACAATATGATCTTGTGTTTAAATTTCCAGTTTAATGGAGTTTTTTAAGCTACAAAATAAATAACATAAAATTTGAGATAATTCTTTATATCAATCCCTAAAAATTGCTGTCTTGAAATTTTTTTCACATTAACAATTTTTCTCATTTTCCATCGTATTTTCCTTTTTTGGTTATTAGTTCCCAAATTTGGCCCATGATGCAGATAACTTGGCAAGAAAATGTGGAAAGTGGTTTATAAGAAATACAAAATAATTTGAATGGTTCATATGAAGACACTCTGAAAAAGTTATTTTTTTAAATATAAAGGCACTCTCGTTTAGACATAGGTACAAGTGTTGGATGATTTAGGAGTGTTTTAGTTCTTTTGCACCACAACATTTATAGTAAATTGTCTTAAACAAAGACACTAAACAACATGGAAAAGTTCACAAGGCCCAAACAATTTAATATAGATTCAAATTTATTTGAGGCTGCAAAACCATGAATACGTTGGTTGGAAAATTTCAATAATTTCCTAGAATCTCTGGCTGCAGAATCTTAACCTGCTTGTCACTTACATGGAATCTAAATGTTTATGCAAAATATAATGAAACCCAGAAGGTAATATAAATTAAATCAAAGAATTGCATTTTTGCTTGGCATTTTTTCACAATGTATAAACAACAATTAAGAGAAACATTTCTAGTTGAACTAAAAACTCTAGCAACATTTGCAATTTTATAAATGCCATGATTGAGTAATATAAATCTGAATCCATTCCTGGTGTTTTCATCAATGGCATCATGGCAATCAGGAGACTGCAAGGACAGTTTGGAAATAAACCTCTAGGCTTGGTTACTGCCTTTGATTCTGCTGGATTAATAAATTCTGCCAACAATGTTCTAGTACAGGGGTCTCCAAAGTGGTTGATATGAACTCCTTAAGGTTGATGGGACTATTCAATGGATTGAGGTGATTGGAAGGGGGTCAATAAATGCCGAGGGTGTCAATTGAACTTTGGGGGTTGAATGCTGAAATTCGTATAAGATTTAAAAATACATAAAATACAATTTGCTGATACATATATTGCTGACCATCCAACACACTTCATGCACATACAAACCTACAATCACACAAATGTAGCAGCAACAATGCCTATTTGCTTGTTATGCAAAAAACTTTCAGTAATGATGCCATGAAACTCACAAAGATGAAAATTCAGTGTATTCTAAAATCTCTACAAAAGATGAATTATATTTTCATGATTGTTGATCTTTTTTAAGACCTTTTTTGTTTGAAAAAAAAATGAAGTATTTTGTTTGAATTGTAAATATTATAGAAACTATCTTACTTGTTGATTATATGGGGGTTTCCTTACTTTGCTTGATTCATTAGTAACAACAATGGAAGTAATCAGCAGAGTATAAATAGAGGTCCCTGAAATCATAGCACTAACCTATCCAGTCTCTTTTCCACTGTTCCTTTACAGTGGCCTTTACCTTCAAGGCCAGTTCTTTTTCACTTTTCACTTTCAGAGTCCCTAACCTTCAAGGCTCAGCTCAAAGGGCTATCCAAACATTGCTGCAGAAGACACAAGGTCTGTCTTGACTTGACTTCAGATTTTCTCATTCAAACTTGATCTATAACAATATTTACATTATCCTTCCATATAGCCTATCTTGACCATCTATCCATAATATTAAATTCTAACATGAACTTAATTACCTTAAATTTTTAAATCAACCTTTACATTTCATAAACTTATCCATTTTATTTTTATTAATTCTGATCAAAATTTTAACAGTTATACAATTACTCAATGTATTACTTCTAGCACACAATCCTAACCTGTGTCTTTTAGCTTTGAATATACAACAATAAACTTAACTGAAACCTAAACCTAAATTGCATCCTGTTTCTGACCATAGCCATAAACCTGTAACTCAATAACTGACTTCAAGCAGTGACAAAAACAAGAACTCAAAGCAAGTCAATTGCTCTAAATACAAGTTTGGTGTTTCTAAAACCTTATCATGTAATGTATAAATTGTATAGACTAATTCATTATTATAGTGAATTCAATGTTCATTCAGTATCTGAATATATTTCTGAGATGAGGTATTATGTACACTATTTGTGTACATAATACCTCATCTCAATTATTGTTCAGACTATCATCCTCATCTTTGTTGGCATATTTATCACAATGTTTCTTCAGGTGGTTGGAATGTTGAACTGAACCCTTTTTTTCCCTCACTGGGGTAGACTGTTCTAGTTCCACATGCCATGTCTAATGAATATCAGTTATCTCCTATTAATTCCCCTCTCCAAGTTCTAAACCACCTAACCAGGTATTGAACTCAAACTCTTTGGGTCCTGTCACTGGATCTAACTAACACCTTTATCCACTGTGCCATGTGTCTTTCA
>CAHIKZ030001092.1:985000-999212 GCA_903632075.3 Acanthosepion pharaonis | reverse complement strand
GAACAACGATCACTGTTTTAGCTTCCCGGACAGCTAGCCCTTTTTCCCAGAAGACAGGACTGATGTAGCATATTGCTATAAGTCTTGTGCTTTTAGTATATATTGCAAGATACTGGAAAGCAAAGACAGCTTTATTATATCTAAGTAAAAATTACATACAAATTTACATTATATATATATATATATATATATATATATATATATATATATATATATGATTTTTTTATGGTACAAAAGTTTAACGATAGCTAGGAAAGAGCAAAAATTTATATGACATTTTTAAAAAGCTAAAAAGAACAACCGTTTTCGTCCCAGCCTAATCAAGTTTATTTTCTGGGATATAAAAATATATATATAAACATGTAAATTAAATTAATATAAAGAATGGAATGGAAAAAAATGAATTTCAAGAAAACTAGAGTTCAATAACATCCAGACCCAGTAAGCATTCCCTCTGTTTACAAAAAAATCTGATATACAAGGACTCTAGAACCTTGTATAAACTTGATAAGGCTGGGACTTTTTAAATATATATATATATATATATATATATATAAATATATATATATATATATATATATCCTGATATATATCTTCCATTTAAAGGTTTCTATCCCAGGAGCAACATGGATATGATGAGATGCGACTACATCTGCGATCGTTTCTATGAAATCATGCACGATTACATGAGGTACTACCACTGGAAGAACGGACGCTTCAGGGTGAGTCAGTTATTTCGAATCTGCACGACATTTCATTAACTAAAAACGTTAACTTGTGACAAGTGTTGAGGGCGTTATAATTAAGATTGTATTGCGTCAGACGCCATTTGTTCTATATACTTGAGAGCATGGTCGATCATAGCTCTCCACATATTCCTTTTCTTTATTACCATGACTTCTAGTGAAATATAGTGGACTGGTTTTCTACAGGCTTCTTTCATTCCATTTACATACACACACATATATATATATATATATATATATATATATATATATATATATATATATATATATATATATATATATATGATAGGATAAGGCACAAATAAGAAACTTTTAAAAAATTAATAGGTCAAAAAATAAAATATGAAGAAGAAAAAAAAATTCTGATATTTTCATTTTATTTTTGTGTTTACTTTCATTGGCTAAATAGGCCTTACGATTATTTGTTCTGTCAAGTAGCGTTCGTGTGCATAATTTTTGTGTGTTTACGATCAACACCCACCAAATGCAATTCATTATATCACCAACTTTTATAAAATACATACATACAACCACAACCGGTTTAACCGAAATTCTTTCAATCTCAAACACAAACATCACGCAATCAACTTATGAACAATACCAGACATTTGCACTAGACGCACAGACATTTTCAAGCAGATACCAACTAGAACTGTCATATGCAAATACACAAAAATTATATATACGAACGCTGCTTGACAGGAAAATACAATTGAGGTCTGCTTAATCAATGAAAAACAAACAACACAAAAATAAAAAAATAAATCCAGAATCACAATAATTAATCTATCTATCTATCTATCTATCTATCTATCTATCTATCTATCTATCTATCTATCTCAGTGTTTTCACATCTATCTATCTGCTCAAACTCATGTATCTATATAATTATCTATTTTAATCTTTTCAAATTTATCTATCTAGGTAGATATTTATCAGTACGATAATATATATCTTAGTGTCTTTAGCTCCCTCTCCCGCTATTACTTTCTCTCTCTCTCTCTGACTCTGTCTCTCTCTCTCTCTCTATATATATATATATATATATATATATAATATTATAAATTAATTGATTTAAAATATGTTTTTTTCCGCTACACAGTTCTAACCATGTTTCAAAAATAAAAGCTAAAAGCCCCGAATTTAATTTTGCAATTGAATTAAAAGCATTAGTTCCATTTCATCCTCAAGCGAATTATGGAGTATTGTATTTTTTTGATGTTATAAAGATTAACATTTCATTCCGACCTTCCGTTTTCGTTATTCCTCATTCAGGAAACCTTTCTAGATTAAAACTATATACATACATACACACACACACACACATATATATATATATATATATATATATATATATAAATAAATATATATATATATTTATATATATATATATATATATATATAATAAAATAAATATATATATATATATATATATATATATATATGTATGTATGTATATATACATATATATATATATATAATATTAATATAAATTATATCTCTTTTATAATGCATCGAGCATTATTTTATTAGCACCAGCATTCAATGTGAGAAATTTTATATTTATATATATATATATATATATATATATATATATTTTTGCTTTCTTTATAAAATTTCAAAATAAACTCAGCATAGACATCAAATTTCCACTGGAAATAAGAAAACAAGATTAAATCTCTTATAAATAACCGGATTTTAATAAATTATCCAGAGAAAACTTCAGTTCTTTTTCATTCTCCCTTGTCTTTCTTCTTTTCACAGTACAACATGAACGACTACGGCTTCGGAGGTGAGGGCAACTGCAGCAACTACGACGTAAGTCTAGTTTTACTCAATTTTTCTCTTTTTAATATCACCCCAAACAAGGCAATAATACCACTAAGACGCAATGCGGTTACTGTGAGTGAAAGAAAAGTGAAGAATTTTGTTAATTTCAGAAAATAATATAAAAGGTTTCAAACGTTTTATTGTTCTTTATCTTTGCTGACGCAAGTTCTACTTTTACTTTAACGAACTCGTGTAAATTTATTCCTAAGACATCATCATATATATAAATCTTTCATTTTGATATCAATCAACGCTTGAGTTTTTTTTTTTAATTGTTTGATACAAAATTCTTCAAAAGCAGAAATTAACGTTTCTGTTACCGATCAAGTTGTTCGTAAATATTTCTTGTATTTTAAAGAATTAATCTAGACTTATTTATAAAATTTTCAAAACATCAAAATACCGACTGTAACAGCAAAAATGACCAAATCGTGTCACGGCATAATTGCCAATCCCACAAAATGTTTAATATCTAAAAACCACTATACTAAAAGAGTTGCTTTTTTCAGGTTTTCAAATAACGCATTTATGAAACTTGACACAAATTTTCGTAAAAATCACTGTAAAATCCTTTGAGTTATTCCCCTAGAAAGAGTACAGGTTAAAACACTTTTGTATCGGACCCACTGTCTTCACGACTAAGCAATGGTGATAGGGAAAAGATCATTCGGGTCTTCCGTAATGTTATCAACATTCATACTCTAGCTTTCATCTTCAAAGTCCGTTAAAGAATCATTAAGAGAACTGTGAATAAGTTTGAAAAATATGGAACTGTAGAGAGGAATGGTGGATCAGGAGGTCACAATAGGAAGAGGGATCATCATTTCAACTTAGAGCTAAAGAGATCAATTAGAAAAGATCCAACTCAATCCAGAAGACGTTTGGCACGCGAGAAAGGAGTTTTAACTATGATAGTCCAAAGAGTAGTAAAAAAATACAAAAAAAAAAAAAACTTGAAAATGAAATCGTACGTGAAACCTGTGAGGCAACTTGCTACTCCAAGACAGAAAGTTAGGTTAGAAAGAGCGAACATCATCGTGAATAAATCGAAAAATGCTCTGGGGATAATATATATATATATATATATATATATATATATATATATATATATATATATATTATTTATTTAAAAATTACATATATATATATATATATATAAATTATTTATTTAAAAAAAATTAAAACATAAATATGTTATAAAATCACTACAAAATAGCCATTTTGTTTCAACACCCACGGTGTCTCATCAAGTGATGATGTTGAATGTAAAATAAATGGTTTTAAAAGTTTCAAATTAATTAACGATCTTTCACAAGGGAAAAACGTTGTTACAAAAGCTAGAATGACCAATCAAAATACAAGTATAGGAAAATTCAAAAAGCTTGACAACGAAGTCATGTTATAATAGCTATTCAATAATTACAAGTGTTTTCAGTTAATATATCATGAACTAAGCATATAGCTCAATTAATATAGTGTTATGTCTTAGTAGTAGTTTGTTTTTTTTATAGGATTTTTTTGTACTGCGGATCGATAGTTTTTTATAAACATAAAACATTAAGCAGCATATAATTTATATACAAAGAAATAATCACACATAGAATCAATCAGCAATATTAATGCTATTATTGGCGATATCCATTGTTAGTAGTGTATAATGTATGCATTATTGTAAAAATAGAATACGTGGATTTACCACATCACAAGAAAAGTTCAAATAAAATTCTCACTTAAAATTTTGAAAAACTTAGCGTTGCGTCTTTGCACGTTCCGATATTGTACACAACCGTCAATAATAGCAGATATTAAAAAAAAAAACATCTTTCGGTCGACAAACAATTATTTCGTCTTTAAGTTTTTGATTTTATAAGGAAAATATATGCCTGACGATGAATAAAGGATTATTCGAAAGTACTTGCATTTTAAAAAAATATAAACTGGAAACAACAGACAACAGTTTTATAAATGAGGATGACGTCATTCTATGGATTAACAGTATTTTAATGCATACATTATACACTACTATCGATGGATGTCGCCAATAATAGCATTAATATTGCTGATTGATTCTATGTGTGATTATTTCTTTGTATATATAATTATTCATATATTATATGCGCGGTACTTATTAGAAAGCCCTCAATATCTGTGACAGAGCTAACATATTTGGTTGGATTGATGTGAGTTTGTGACCCTGGGTTTCACGCTTTTGTGAACGTCAGACAAACTGATTAATTTTTTAAAAAATTTAAATTTAAACTGATTAATTTTAAAAAATTTAAATTTAAATTTTAAAAAAATTAATCAGTTTGTCTGACGATCGCAAAATCGTGAAACCCAGGGTCACAAACTTCACATCAATCCAACCAAATATATATATATATATATATATATATATATATATATATATATAAATATTTGAACTTTATAGAAACCTCGAAGAATTCCAGTAAGATATCTTTAATCATTTCTAAGATACAACGGTTTGGCTGTTACACGATTTGGACAGTTTGGCTGTTACACTCGCTATATCCAAATTTTGCATTCTAATATCAATCAGCGACTGAGATTTTTTTTGTAATATACTGAGAGAAAGTTCTTCAAATGTAATTAATATGTCGTGGAAGATTTCCTTTCTCGATCAAGTTGTTCACAGTAAACGCCTTCAGATATGATCAATCTCTGTTCCATTATCTAGTAAACAATGACATCTTCCATCTCTCACCAGACACTAAGGATAGCGATGAAATACGTAATTATTTTCCTCAGACATTAATATTTTTTAGCTTCATTTTAATCTCAAGATTTATCATCGACTTTAGAAAAAGACACTAAAATTTTCCTCAAAGACAGACATTAACATATCGTGGAAATTTTCTTTTTCAGAACTACATGCAATGGAGATACATGAACACCTTCAATAGAATCATGCCCTTCATGGAGAGGACCCTGAGCATGCGCAATGGTGGAAGCAACTTCTTCATGGGAGACATGGTAAGATTAATTAATTTATGATAGTACTTCTTCTGTCTGTGCTGTGTCCCCTCAGAACATACCCGATCATGGCTCTCCACATTTCTTTGCTCTTTGTTGTATTTTTGTTATTTTTCTTAAACTTTGTTCCGCCATACATTTATTCGACCTTGCTAAGTATGATGTGCGTTTTTCTTCTGTCCCGCTTGCTTTGAACATTTCCTGTGAGTATCAGATTTTCCACGCCCTCTTTCCTCATTATGTGCCCTAGAAATTTCAACAGTTTCCTGGTGTTAAGTATAATTTCCCATTTTATTTCCATTTTCTCTAAAAATCACGTCGTTGCTCACGTATTCGGTCCATGATATCCTTAGCATCCTCCTGTAGAACCACATTTCTGTTGCTTCAAGTGTCTTAATCTTTGAGGAGGTTGTTCAGCATTTACTGCCATGTAGGAGGAAAAATATCACATAGCCGTCCAGTACACTTTTCTTTGTTTCTAAAGAATTTTTTTCCTGTTTCATCATACTCTGCTTAGCTTTTGGAAGGCATCTTTCATTGTTCCAATATGCCTTTGAATTTCAGTGTTTCCGTTCTCTGTTAAAACTGCCGTATGGTATTGTCGGTGGATCGGCGACTAAACCGGCTACCACAGTCCCAGTTCTTAAGAGTGCGACAGATTGCTAGCATCTCTGTAGGATGAAAAATATACCCATGAAAAGGCAGAAGAACTCTTGATGCGTTAACGGCCAGCTAACTAGAGGTGGCGTCTCAATAAATCACGATGGAGGAGACAATGGGGAACCACTCCACTATTAATCCTAAGTAGTATCATGGCATTTAACAAAAAAGTTGCGGACTATTATGCTTTAAATTTAGAACAGAACCAACAAAAAATGTTTGGTATGCTCTGATTCCTGTAAGGAATACCAGTTGGAGACATGTACTTCTTGCAGCGCTGAATATTTTCCTACATCTTTACCGTGGGTTGTAAACATGAATTCCACTGCGTTCTGCGGTGAACTTGTGTCCTAATCGAAGTTCAAAGGAAGAGGCGTCATATAGAGCAGAGTTTGTCAAACTGTGGGTCCCGATTATTCAGTGGGTGACGAGATAAATAAAATGGGTCACAACAAAAAAAGAAATAAAGAAAAAATACGCAAGTGAGTGAAAGGGGAGAATATAACCAACTTTAAATGTTGCACAGCATTCATAAATAATCGGCAGTTTTTCACCGAGGGAAGCTGTATTATATTTTATTTTTAAAATGTAATTATATCTATATATAGTCTATCCTCATTATGAGGAGGCACGGTGGAGTAATGGATAGCGGCTTGAGGAATCGGAGAGCCGACTTCGAATTCGAGTCGAATCCATTACATTAACTTACGTGCTAATACTCTTGGGAAAGGTGTGAATCCTCTTCTTCTCCCTCCAGCTATGGGTAAATAGCAGGACAGGCTGGGTTCTATAGCCTTAGATAGTAACTGGTCTAGGAGAAGGACAACTCTGAATTCAAACCCGGAGTGGAGCCCCTAAGGCGGATGGACAACACTGTGCTACCTTCCGGCAACTCCTGCAGCCGCGTTGGTACCAAACTGTATTGGTTTATCCCCTCCTTTGGACTCTGCTAGCAAGGCCGAGAGGGGGAACTAGACGTCTGTGCCGCCCTAGTTCTCTATATATCCCGCCCAGGCTCGTAGCACAACGCGCTACTCCATCGTCTCTCGAGACGGACGGATGCCGACGACGGGATTGATTTTATATATTTCATTCGTGAAACTCATTGCGGACTGACTGACGTCATTTCTCTCTCACAAAGAGACTCCACGCTAAAACTTAACTACAAAAGTGTACAGAGCGTTCGAATTTGTGGCTGGTGAAAGCCGTTAAGATTGTTGAATGATTCAGTTGAATCCGAAGTCAGATCTTAAAATGAATTTCCCGACTCAATGTCGAAGTCGAATACAGGTACATTCTTTCACGTGCTGTGTTCTACATGGAGCCGTCTTACAGATTGACGGGCTATACCATTTAGCTACAGAGGAAACGTCTAGTTAGCTAATGGTATAGAACGTCAGGCTATATACTTCTGGATTTGCATTTTTGTATAATGTTTCTTTTTCTGTTGACTATTTTTTTTTAATTGGGTGCTGTGTATGGCAATGTTGTCGAAAATCCATTATATTCTAGACCAGATTTTTTTAAAACTGTGGCTCACAATGATATAGTGATTTTCCAAGTGTAGCTTAGATGAGGCCGAAATTAGGGGGCACCCAGTGAGGATCGAACTCACTACTCAGTCGTAATTGTTCTAGCGAGCCAAGCTTGCTAACTATTACACCGCCTCGAGATGCCCCTGGATCACAATGATATATGTTAGAATTTCATTTCGAATCCTTTATTCGACCCAAGTATACTAAATAAAAAGCATGGTTCTAAATTCCAATGTATTTTATCTGAAGAAGGTCGAAACGTTGTGAATATGACAATAAAGATGAGAACAGCAGCCCAAACAATCTAAATAGTGTGTGTGTGTATATATATATATATATATATATATATATATATATATATATATGATGCATGTTTCATTAAATAATATAATAAATAATGTAATAATTTTCATGCAACAAGGGCGGACTATCATTGTTGTTTCGTCCGTGTGTTGTTTGATTTATTGAAATTGTCATCGTTGATAACGGCTTGTGTAAGCTGAAGGCTTAGATTGGATTTAAACATGTATCAATATGGCGATTTCCTTTCGTCTTTCAATGATAATGTGATTAAGCTTATCAGACAACATGAAAGGAACTTACTTAAAATAAATAGACAAAATTTGTCTATATTATTTAATAAAGCATGCATTAATGAAAAATTGCTGCATATATTACTGTTTTTAAACAACAAATTTCCTATGGTTTTTCTCAAACACTCATACCTGCTCGAAGTGTATCTTAACGTAACGAAATGATATCATATATTATGAAATGGACTAAGTTCGACAATTATGTTGATATATTTTCTGTTTTTGCATGATCTTTATAGACACAAATATTTAAGTAAATCTTCTGTTTATAATAAACAGTATTAACTACATTTACTGGCCGGAATATCTGAGAAATTTCATAGAAAATATTTGTCCTCTGACAGGAATCGAACCTGTATCCTACATGGAACCCTCATATAGCCTGACGTGCTACAGAGGAAACGTCTGGTTAGCTAAATGGTATAGCACATCAGGTTTTGGTTTTACATTATTGTATGTTTCTTTTACTGTTGGCTTTTTTAAAAGTTTGTGGTGTGTAAGAGATTGTTGGTGAAGATCAATTATTTTTTAGAGCAGAATTTTTCAAACCGTGGGTCCCGAAACTTTAGTGGGTCGTGAAATAAACAAAATGGGTTACAACAAAAAAGAAAAAAAAGAAAAAGAAAATATACGCAAGTGGGAGCAAAGTGCAGAATATAAACAATTCTAAATGTTGCGCTATTCTCATAAATCATCGCTCAATTTTAACTCTAAGCTAAATTCAATCAATTATTTTGTTTTCCACTTTAGATGATGTGGTGCGACATGATGTTCTACTGTTGCATGGAGAACATGTTTATGGAGAACCAGTCCATGTTCAGCAGCTACCCCAAACTGATGGCCCTCTACAACCGCGTTGCTGCCCACCCCAAGGTCTCATCTTACCTGAAGAGCAGATGCAATTCTATGTGGTAGAAATTGCTCTAAATCAAATCGACCCGTTGACTTGTCCAATCCATCCAAAAGTGCTGTGATATTTTTTTATCTAAAAGGACGAGAAATTAACTTTTTTTTGAATAAAAAGAATAGTTTCTGGGTCACTTCAATTAAAATATGTTTGTTTTTAATTTTAATGTATTTATTGTCATAAAATTAAAACAATGTTTCTTTACGTATCATATATTCGTTTGTTATATTTCTACAACAGAACTGAATATATATATATATATTCATACACGTTTCATTAAATAATATAGATAAGTGGTGTCTATTTTATTTTATGTAAATTCTTTTCATAACGTCTGATAAGTTTAATAACATTATCGTTGAACGAAGAAAGAAATTCACAATATTGATCCATATTTTTAATACAATTTAAGCTTTCGGCTTACATAAGCCATATCAAAGATGTCAATTAAACATATTAAGCAATGCTGCCTAAATACACACAATATATATATATATATATATATATATATATATATATATATATATATATATACGTAAATAATCATCCTGGTTACGCTTAAACGATAAAAGTTAAATACAATTTAATTGCTGCAAACATCCTATAGAGGAGTTCGAACTTGTTGTTGAAATTCTAACAAACTGTAGAAATACCTGCTACCTAGGTATAACTAACTTTGAAAAGAATCGTCTGAACCATCTGAAAGAATTAAGAATTAACACTAAATCTCGGCCCACATGACGGTCAACCCTTCAGTATGTTCTTCGTGTGGATTTGTTTGCAAATCCCCGTGCAGGATTGTTGTCTCACACGAAACATAAAAATAAAACTGCACTGAAAGAGACTCATACGTCGAAACGACAGGAGAGTCTATATATATATATATATATATATATATATATATATATATATATATATATATATATATATATATATATAGCCAATATTAGTGGTAAATATATATACATATGCAAAATATATAAATATATATACATAGGTGCATACACATACATGTATATTTTTTGAATAAAAAAATCCAAGAGGATAGAATCCAGGCAGAGCTCAATGTCCAGGACAGAGTAAGGATATAATAAAAAGGCTTAAACACTAATATTCCATGGTCATAATTTATTCCATTGGAATCGTGAATACTATCCAATACATCAAACCTAGTCGATATTAATTTTGTCATATAGTCGATATTAATTTTGTCAAATTTTGTTAATTACACAGCGACCCTTTCAATAAATGCCCTTCAGTTTTAGTTCCCCCCTTTTTCCTTTCTTTTCCTCTTCCTCCCTCTTATTCTGATCTTTAAGATTAGTTCGTCTATGGTGTGTGTATGTCACCACGAAATGTATCTTTAATGTATTAGACATCCGACAACATTCATATTTCTCTCACGTAAACCTCTCCCGCTCACCTCTCTAAAACTTCTTTCTGTTAGGGTTTAATCTCCCACCTTCTCTCGTCTGTTATCCCCTCTCTTTAGCTCTAACATTCGTCCCACACTCTCATACTTACACTCTCTCTAAATTTTGTTTTTTATTTCCGGAGTTGTTTTTTGCTTTTTTTGAATTTGTAGGTCTGATGAATTGGATCGTATTTACGATACCAATGGAATAAATTACGACCAAATATTAATGTTTAAGCCTTTTTATTATATATATATATATATATATATATATATATATATATATATATATATATATATATATATTGTTATCATCCGCAGGCTGGTTTTTTTCATTATCAAAGCTCATCAGTCTAGATCGATGTCCGCTGTTCTATTAGAATCAAAAGTTGAATTGTTGTCAGTAGAATATAAGCTGTTATGTAATATGGACGATTGTTATAAGCGTATTTATTTTTAGATAAATACGCCAATGATTAAGAGAACCTCGATCCCGTTTTATCAAAGAGTATTGCATTAGTAGCAGTATTAGACACTGTTTACAAAACCTCAGACTTTCTCCCACAGAGTTCAACCGAAATAATATATTCAGAAGCATTGTTTGATATAGCGTTATATATATATATATATATATATTAATTATATATATATATATATATATATATATATATATATATATATATATATATATATTAATATATATATATATATATATATATATATATATATATATATATATATATATATATATATATATATATATATATATATATTTAATTTGTCCATATATATATATATATATATATATATATATATATATATATATTCTCTAAATACAAATATGTGAAAGAACGTGCGATGTACTCTTCGTCAGCCCCAGCCAGGAGAGGTAATACAGTTTTGGTGTCTAAGGCATTACTGCCACCCCTGACGCTACAAACAGCTTTTGTCACCGGACAGGATATTAGTTTTGTATACGTGCCTTTTATCTGCGATTTCGTTTTACAACAGCGACTGAAATTTTCAACGTTGTGTTGAAACAAAAATAAATGCAAGTCGTAAGTATTTTGTGTTACAGTATTGTTTATATATATATATATATATATATATATATATATATATATATATATATATATATATATATATATATTAAATAATATTTAAATATAATTTTTTTTAAATTAAAGTAATATACATACTTTATTATACTTGATGTGAAATAATTTTACATACTGTAAGGATTCTAATACATTTAATTGTTTTAAAAAAGAAATATAGTATATTAAATATTAAAAGTGAAGTTTTTTTTTAAATCAGAAGTTAAATAAAACGTATTCTAAACCTAAAACCCCCCAAAAATCTTTAAGTATATACAAATAGAAAAAAAAATGCCGTAAGAATTTCTGCCGTTAACAATAAATTTTTAAATAATCCAGACGACATGCATTCAACGGATGTCAGATTTCATTGAAAAATACATCCCTACCCCTACCAAAACATAACTAATAACTGATACATCCAAATGCAGCGACAATGAACACACAAACCCTCCTTGTCTAGATGAATGGATTTCTCTGTATCCTTGGAAACGTGAATTAAGATTTTTGCTGTGCTTTTAAAACTCAGTAATAAGTTTCATTAAAATTCGCTTGAGGATGAAATGGAACGAATGTCTTTTAATTTAATTAAAATTAAATTGAAGCTTTTAGCTTCCATTTTTTTAAACATTGTTAGAACTGTGTAGCTAAAAAAAAACACATTTTAAATCAATTAATTTATAATATATATATATATATATATATATATATATATATATATATATATATATATATATATATATAAATAAATGCGTATGGTATTAACTAGTTTGGAAGTAAGTGACACAACTTAATGCGTTCATTCTTCCAGTGGAAGTACCTCATGTAATCGTGTATGATTTGATAGAAGCACTCATTATTTACAAAGCATTCGACATTCGTCTTAGCTAATGTCTTTTAGTCTTAATGATCATTTTACTATAGCCTCTTTGCTTATCCATTTCTATAGGTTGTATGTTGAAAGATGTCGATATGAAATATTTAGAAGATTCGAAATAACCGACTCACCCTGAAATGTCCGTTCGTCTAGTTTAAGTACGTCGTGGAATAGAGCATGATTTCATAGAAGCAATCGCAGATGTCGTCAAACTGAAGCGTCCGTTCTTCCAAATTATACTACTTCATGTAATATATAATTCGACCTCGCTAACCAAACGCTCCTCTGTGGCCAAATCGGTAAAGGCACGTCAAACTAAATGACGGTTCCGTTTAGAATACAGGTTCGAATCTTGTCGGAGGACGAATATTTTTTCGGACATTCAGGCCGGTAAATGTTGTTTAATACTGTTTATTTTAAACAGAACCTTTATTTAAATATTTGTATAACATAAAAAGAATGTATAACATAAAAATGTCTTAAAATAATTGTCGGACTTTGTCCATTTCATAATGTGTGACGTCATTTGTTTACATTTGATATGCCATGAGTAGGTATGAATGAACGTGAGAGATTCATGGAAGATTGAAGTTTACTGTAAATTAAACCTTCCGAAAGGAACGATCTTCAGTGGCCGAAACGGTTAAAGACACGTCAAGCTAAATGCCTGTTCCGTATAGGATACAGGTTCGAATACTGTCAAAGGACGAATATTTTCTGTGAAGATTTCTCGGGCATTAAGGCCGGTAAATGTTGTTTAATACGGTTTATTATAAACAGAGCCTTTACTTAAATATTTGTATCTATAAAAAGAGTGTATAACATAAAAATGTCTTTATATATATTGTCACAGTTGTCGATTGGCTATTTACTTCAGTTTACACTTTGAGAAATACGGTATAATCTTTATTCTAACCACTTTTATCCATAAAAATAGCATACCATAAAACTCTCTCTCTCTCTATATATATATATATATATATATATATAAAGAAAGAACAGTAAGATATATAATCCGGTGTTCTTACAGAAATTTTTATTTTTACAAAATAGTGCTGAATGTAAATTTACAGAGCATTAACTAATAATGAAAATATTTTAAAGTTGTAATTAAAATTGTAGTTAATTAAAATGAATTCTAACCTAAACTTCTTTTAAATTGTAAATAAATAAATAAATACATAAAGTTTACTAAATTAGAGAAATGAAGTAGCTATTTTTGCCGTAAAGTTAAAAAAAATCTTACTTAAAAAATATTTAAATATAAAATGTTTAAAAATCGTAATATAAATATAACATATAGAAAAATAATTTTACTGACGGTAAATAACTCGGATACATTTTACTTATCTTAAATGAAATATAGTCTAAAAACTAATAATGAAAATATCTTAAAGTTAGAATTAAATTGTATTTAATTAAAATGAATTCTAACCTAAACTTCTTTAAATTGTAATTAAATAAATAAATAAAGTTTACTAAAATAGAGAAATGAAGTAGCTATTTTTTGCCGTAAAGATAAAAAAAAAAATTTACTTAAAAAATATTTAAGTATAAAA
>CAHIKZ030001092.1:830000-982500 GCA_903632075.3 Acanthosepion pharaonis | reverse complement strand
TATAAATATACATATATATATATATATACATTATATATATATATATATATTATATATATATATATTACATATTTAAAGATAAATCCCTTTTATATATATATTTATAGACACATATAGATATACACATATATACATACATTCTTATGCATACACACGCCCACATATACATTTATATGCATCAACCTATACATACACACATACACATACTACCCATATACACATATACACACATATCCATATATACACATATACATATATACAAACACATATATACATATATGCACATACATCTTTGAACAAATAAACACATAATACCTTTCCCAAAAAGTGTATACCCCATTACAAAAAAATTCCCATCCATACAACCATAGATATGCATGTATATACACATACATATACATACACATCCACCAACATATACAGAAAAAATACATTTATATAAATACATATATATTCACACATATACACTTATTCATATATTATCATTCATATACATACATATAAACACACATATGCCATTTACTCACACACACACACACACACACACACACACATATATATGTATATATACATATCAACATGCATATACACATTCACTAAGAATTCACTTCGAATTTTCAGTTATTTTTCCTGTTCTTTATTTTTTATTATAAGTCTTTTCTCTAGAAGATATAGACTACAGCGGTCCCTGAAGTTCTTAGGGCTCTGTATATGAATTTCCACCCCAAATGCGGTTTAAGAGTAACTAAAATTAAGTGTTTTTTTAAGGGATTTTTTTCATCAAAAACCCTGAACCCTTTATTTCGCTCACTGTAGACTGTTCTAGTTCCACGTGCCATGTTTGATGGATGTCAGTTATCAGTTATCTCCTGTTAATTAAAGGGCTAATAAAGGGTTCAGTTCGACATTCCAACCACCTGAAGAAGGCCGGAGCGTACAACGGCCGAAGCGTTGTGATAAATATGGCGATAAAGATGAGGACAATAGTCCGAATAATGTAAATAATGTACATAATACCTCATCTCAGAAATATACACAGATACTGAAAGGCCGAAACGTTGTAATAATATGGCGATAAAGATGAGGACAATAGTCCGAATAATGTAAATAGTGTACATAATACCTCATCTCAGAAATATAGCCAGATACTGAAAGGCCGAAACGTTGTAATAAATATGGCGACAAAGATGAGAACAATAGTCTGAATAATGTAAATAGTGTACATAATACCTCATCTCAGAAATATAAACATATAATGGAGGGCCGAAACGTTGTAATAAATATGGCGTCAAAGATGAGGACAATAGTCCGAATAATGTAAATAGTGTACATAATACCTCATCTCAGAAATATAGACAGATACTGAAGGGCCGAAATGTTGTAATAAATATGGCGACAAAGATGTGGATAATAGTCCGAATAATTTACATAGTGTACATAATACCTCATCTCAGAAATATAGACAGATACTGAAGGGCCGAAATGTTGTAATAAATATGGCGACAAAGATTAGGACAATAGACCGAATAATGTAAATAATGTATATCAAAATGCTTATCTATTAGTTTTAAGAAACGGTCTCTATTTATATTGAAAAATCTGCAGAAGGGTGTGTTGAAACATATGACTTTTCTTCAACCCATATTCTGTCACTTATACGTATGGTCTATATATATATATATATATATATATATATATATATGGGATATATATATATATGCATATACTAATTGGATGCAGATGTATCTGTAGTTAGGTATACGTATACGTGTGCATATGTAGTGAATGTATATATGCATGTACATATGTGTATATATATATATATATATATATAATGTGTGCGTATGTATGCATATGTGTGTTGATATATAAATAAGTGTTTATGTGTGAATATATATGCATTTATATAAATATATTTTATTTCTGTATATGTAGATAGATGTGTATGTATATGTTTGTATGTGTATGTATGAGTATAAATATTTATATGTATATGTATGGCTGTATGGACTTAGAATTTTATTTTGGGGTATACACTTTTTGTGAATGGTTTTATGTGTTTATTTGTATATGTGATTATAGATGCGTGTACATATGTATATATGTGTGTATATATGTTTATGTGTATATAGGTATATCTGTGTGTATGTGTATATATGGGTATTATGGTGTATAATATGTATATACATCTATATATATATATATATATATATATATATATATATATATATATATATATATATATATCTGTGTGTGGCCGATCGGTAAGGCACGTCCGCGTAAATGACGGTTTCTATGAAAATTTCTCGGACATTCAGGCCGGTAAATGTTATTTAATACTGTTTATCATAAACAGAGCATTTACTTAAATACTTGTATCTATAAAAAAGAACGTTAAACATAAAAATGTCTTTAATAAATAAATTGTCGGACTTTGTCCATTTCTTAATATATATGTATGTGTGTGAGTATCTATATATGTATATATCTATATATACATGTGGGGTGTGTCTATGTGTATATATGTTTATGTGTGCATATATATATATATATATTATAAATATGTAACTGAGTAGGTATATTTTGTAATATAGCTGCATATATGTATATATAGATAGGTGTAGGTGTAACTCGTAACTTTGATAGATAATTAGGATCTTGTTTATCTTACTTTTAATTAAAGTACCTCCGTACCCTATTAAAATGTAATAAATACATCCTGCTTATTATACTTTACAAATAGAATAAACTAAGTTTCTCTGGATATCTTAATAATTAATAATTATTTTATTTAAAACTCTCGGGTAATTTATATTAAATGTCTTGGGGAATTATATTAGGAGCTTTTACTATTGTACCGTAAATTCTAAATCTTTTGCTGAGTTCTGAATATTTTTTAAAAATATCCTTAACCAAACAGTATTTTTAAGATAAATTTATAAAAGTTTGTTTAATGGAGTAAGTATACGTCAGATTCTTAGCCAGTAAGAGTCAGTGTTTCTTAACTGCCATTGACTTAACAAGATTTTCATTCAACCTCTCAATCAATATGCAACATTTTGCGTATGTCATATTAAATAAGTCAACTCAAACCTTAAAACCTATAAATCCTCGGATCATCTTCCTTCCCCCACCTACACCACTATTACATAATTTTGAAGCTTTCCTTTTCTTTTCTTTTCTCTCTACCTCAATGCCATATTTGTAGTTTAACCTGGATTAATATTTTCCCGTTTATATTTTGTTGCATGTCTGAAATACTGAACGTTATTTTCATAGCTTTCATAAAATAAAGATTATTACCTTTGGTATTTTAAGTGTTTTATATTCATTAACTAATATATATATATATATATATATATAGAGAGAGAGAGAGAGAGAGAGACTGAAAAAGGAAATTACTGGAAAGTAATTGAAACTCACTTGAGCTTCTCTACGGCATATGACTTCACTGAATTTTGATGTGTTCCTCTCGAATTTATATTTAAACTGGGGTCATTAGGAGAGAATGTGCACCGTTTCGGGGCCTTCTTCTCAACGGTTTTAGTTGCACACCGCCCCCCCCACTGATGTGAGGCCCCATTATAACGATATAAAAGTGTGTTGTAGATAAACTACTTCAAATGTGTAACGGCGAAATTAAATTTACGAAAATTCCGAAAAACGGCAAACCTCGCGTTCTGAGAATGCAACGGGGGCCTCATTACGCATTCACGATGAGTCCTGTCATGCCGTCATGTTCGCTGAAACACTCCACGGAGTATTTCGTTTTTTCCATATCCACATAGAACTATTTTCTGTTACTTCTATTAGGCGTTTTATACTCTTGGCCCTATTACACCCTTTGATTCCAATTTGGCCCAGAAATTGGTACAGAGTGCCTGAAACGAAACCTCTTGCTCCAATTTCCACTGCTCTAACAATTGCATTATACCCATCCTTTATTAGCTCTGACTTTAGATTTTCATATTTATTAGTTTTATAATCGTGGCTTTGTTCCATCCGGCATTCATATGGTACTGTTAATTCAGCCAGGATGATTTTATAGTTCACCCTTGACAGAAGAACAATATCTGGTTGCAAACCTTTACTTGATATTATTTTGGGGTAATCATTACGCCAACCAGGAAGGTCTGCAGATACCTCCCAGATGCCACCAGAACTAAGGAGATTTTTTCCGGGTATAGCATGACATTTGCTTGTTTGCTTAGAACCGACATATCTTTCTCCTGTAACAAATATATATATATATATATATATATATAACCTAACTTGAACAAAATAAATTATGAAATCTCCACAAATATTCTTCAATGACTATAATTGGTAACAAAGCCATTGGTTTATACCAAAGGATTCCCATACTTAATACTTCTCGCTTTCACTCTCGTGTCGACATGTGTGACGTCATGGGCTGCGGTGCGATTTTCGTTTCCAGCGTCACATATGCACGATTTTGTCGTTCTTATAAATTTTCCATGTAAACAAAAACAGACTATCATTATTGGTTTGTTCGTGTATTGTTTAATATATTGTAGTGTAATTGTCATCTTTGATAATGGGTTATGTAAGCCGAAAGCTTAGATAAGTTTAAAAAATATGTATCAATATTGTGATTTTCATTTTTCTTTAATGAATAATTAATATTTAATAAATATATATATATATATATATATATATATATATATATATATATATATATATATATACAATATTAGTATTTACTCACTTCAGCTTTTTCTTTGCGTCTATCGGTATACGGAAGATGTAGGGACAGTAAACTTTAAATTTGTCTAGGTTCTTGCGAAATTTCTTCGTTCTTAAAATAAGTCTTCAGTTATGGGAAATTTAAAATCAGTAAAACTGCTCTCTATTACTCACCAGAGAGAACCATCCCTACCTTCCATTAGAATGTCTGACGCTCAACTCCACGAGAGCACCTCTCTGCGACTGCTCGGTCTCACATTGTCTGCAGACCTGAGATGGAACGGATACATTGAGTCAATAGCTTCGTCCACCACAAGGAAAGTCGGCTCCCTGTGCCACGCCAAGAAATCTTTCTCGTCGGAGTCAATCCTTCAAATTTACGAATCAACCATTCGCCCCTGCATGGAGTATTGCTGCCATATGGTCTGAGCACCTTCTGTTTGTCTCAATGTCCTCGATAAATCCAAAGACGGATATGCAATATAATTGGCCCTGATCTGGCATCTCGTCTGCAGTCGCTCTCTCACAGACGTGCCGTTGCCTCCCCTGTCTTTTTTACAAATATTTTCATGGCAACTGTCCTGATGAGCTGCTTTCGTGGTTCCCAGACTTCCTGAATTTAAGCGCTTAACTAGGCTGGTATCTCGCTTTTTCACCGAAAAAATGTAGCCGTCTCTTCTAAATAACTTCATTTCTCGCACTTCTCGCGCCTGTGGAATCCTCCCATTTCTTTGTTTTCTGATAGCTATAATCTCCAACGATTCAAATGTAACTCAATCGACGTCTCCAGATACTGATCTATCCCCCAACCTTCTCTTCATTCTTTCCTCTATCACTCCTCTTTGATCTCGTTCCAACTCTCTGTAAACCCCCTTGCGTGCTAGTGGTTTCCCGCCTTACTTGGAGTTGAATGCTTTTACAAAAAAAAAGAATAAAAACCAAACTGAAATCCTTGTTTTTTTGTTTAAATAACTGCATATTCCTCCCAGTTGTTTGCTCACATTAGATTCCAGAATCTTACTTATTATAAAACGCAGATTGTGTGTGTGTGTGTGTGTGTCTGTACGTTTATATATTGGATCGGATTTCCTAAATTTTTCAACCGATTTCAACAAAACTTCACAAGACCGCGCCAAAAATTAGAAAACACAATTGTTTTTGCACGAAATCAATTTGAAAACATGATTCTGTCGCCAGAATGAAAGGGGGACAGCTCATATCGAGTTATACTTATTAAAACCCAGGTTGTTTGTGTGTGTTCGTTTATATATGGGATCGGATTTCCTACATTTTTCAACCGATTTCAACAAAACTTCACTTTTTTTGCAGGTAGTGTTTCTTCTTGTCTTGCACTTTTTTTCTTTATTTTTACATTCAGAATGCTTTAAAAATTCCATTTACGAGACAATTGTTTATAATAAAATTCTATTCAATCGGTAGACTTATAACGATTGAAAACAATGTTTTTGTTTGAGTTTGTGTTTGACCAATTCGTAAAAAAAAACCCCAAAAAAACAAAAAACTAATTAAGACATGCGTGTCCGTCAAACTTAAACAATAATCTTTGTCAATTTTATTTTTCAGTCTTTATGATGGTCGATACTTGATCTATCTCTTACTGTTACATCCCCGGGCAACGCCGGGCTCTACTGCTAGTGCTGAATAGAGTTTCGCCAACGGTTGACAACCAGATAGTGACCATAATTTTCTGTTCGTGAAATTTCACTTTCCTAAATTGTTTGGGTGCTTGACCATGATCAAGCCACCGAGCTAATCGTTTACGATCGTCATAAAGGAGCCATTTTTGATAGCAAGAAACGATTCAATCAAGAAATGGCTCATTCGACATTCGAGGATAGAGCATCGAACACACTTCAAAATGTCGATCACTTTGACTTTATCTGAGCTTATATCCCAACAAGCACACAAGTCGGGAGTAAACCTGTTCATTGCAAGAGGCAACGATTCAGGGACTACTTGGTGATGTAAAAAATACGAAGTAGCATTAAAATATTGATAGATGAATTCCAGATGTCTTCCAGAAAAAAAAGCCAATTCTATAAAACCGGAAGAATTTAAAGCATTTAATTCCAGGTAAAACACTTATAACACGAGGAGAAAGTACAATACAAGAACAGGTTTCAGAAAGATACAAGATGGCGATAATGTCACTAAGAGTCAAGGATTTACAGGGAGCGAAAGTGAGAAATTTAGTGAGAAGAAAGGGCACTAAAAAACAGGTTTAAGGAAAACAGAAGATGACGAAAGTGTCACTAAGTAGCTAGGGGTTATTAAGAGTGAAAAATATTTCGAGAAATTTAGTGAGGAGAAAGGACAATAAAAGAAAAGAATTTCAGGAAGAGAAAAGATGGCAATAATGCCACAAAGATACAAGGTGCCACTGAAAATGGAAGATTATGCAAACGTATTAGTGATATGAAATGATAATAAAAGAACAGGTTTCAAGAAGATAGAAGATGTCGATACTGCCAATACGCAAGAGGTTGCAGGGGTTGAAAGACAATGAGAAGACATAATGTGGACAGCTTCAAATATGGAGAGGTTGTCGATAATGCCAGTAAAACGTAAGTGGTTACTGGGAGTAAGGGAGAGTGTGAATACTTTAATGAGAAAATACAATAAAAGAACATTTCCGGAAGACAGGCGATGGAGATTCTGCCACTAAGACGCAAGGGGTTACTGGGAGTGAAAGAGAATGAGAAGAATTTAGTTAGGGAAAAAGAAAATAAAAGAAACTCACTACAATGGCTACATCTACTGCAAGGAAAGTTGGATCATTGTGTCGGACCAGAAGGTTTTTCTCGTCAGAGTCCATTTTGCGCGTTTATAAATCTACCATTCAGCCGTGCATTGATAAGTGTTGCCATATCTGGTCTGGTGTTCCTGTTGTTCATCTCGAGATTCTTCACATAATCCGAAGAAGAATCTGTAATGTAATCGATCTTGACTTGCTATTTCATCTTCAGTCATTTTCTCACCGACATGAAGTGGCTTCCCTCTGCCTTTTCTGCAAATATTTTCATTTTCTTCGACGAGCTTTTTTCTCTGGTGCCCCGACGACATGGATTTAATCGTGCGACTTGATTGACATGAAAGTACCACTTTTTTATTGTTAAAATAATTAAATATAACCGCCACATCTACTCCGACATTTTCTCTTATCGCACTTTCCTATTGTTCAACTCCCTTCCGTTAATTGCTTCCCTGCAATCGTCATAAATTTAAATGAAAAGTCAATCGCCATCTTCTGCCGTCTTGGACCCCATTCATCTTTTATTCTTTCCTCAATCTCCACCCCAAATATCTAATATTTTCTCTCACTTTCACTCTCTAACACTCTCCGTACTCGTGGCATTCCAGCCTTGCTTGGGGTAAAATGCGTAAAGAAAGGTTGTGACTTCCTCGAATCAGATCTATTTTGGTCATTGGGATAATTATGTGCTAGATAACCGCCATATAAGACGATCGTCTTATACGGGGGTTGATTGACTTTCCTCACGACTATGAACTATACAGAGTAGTACAACCGATTCGGCGTGAGGAGGCTATATGCTTGGGATGGCGTGTCCGAGTAGAGTGTAACATCCGTTCTTTCAACGTCTTGGCTTTATGAGACGATGAAGTCTCATTTTATTTGCATCGTGGAGCTAAGACGGAAATAAACACCAAGGCAGTCAATCATAGGGAGAGGGATAAATAGAAAAAGAGAAGGAAAGATTCAAAATTATGAACATGTAATGGTGGCTTAAGAGCGGGAGGGAAGATGATCCAAGGATTTATTCTCAGGAGGCTTAAAGGTTTATGTTGACCTATTTAATATGACATAAAAAATGGTTTCTGAGTCGGATGATCTGCGCATCCTTCCGGTTAATAATTTAACCCTTTGAAAATAAGTATTTAACATTTTTCAACCAACGTGTCGCGTTCCCGCCGAGGATAAAAAATGCTTCGTCATCCCTTTGTAGCAAGGTTTCTAGACCAGTAAGCAAGTAAGGAGAGAGAGACGAAAACACATAATGGAAGTTCAAGATGGTGCGTCTTAAAAAAAGAATTCTTTACTCATTCAAGCTACGTGACTGATACTAGCTTCCATGAGATTTACATCTTCTTGGGTATATATTATCCTCTGACATGATGTGGAAATATTATATTGAATCCATTACTAAGCCTGCTGCTAAGTATCTTGGTTGATTGTGTCATTTTAGACAATTTTTCTCTTTAGAATGTATCTTACATATCTATAAGTCTACCATTCATTCATATTTTGAATATCACTACCAAATATGGTCAGGTGCGCCTGTAGTATATTTAGAGATTCTTGATAAAATCTAAAGAAGAATCAGTAATATTATTGGTCCTGATCTGGCATCTCGGCTTCAGTTACTTTCCAAGCGTCGTAATTTAGTTTCTATGTGCCTTTTCTGTAAATATTTTCATGGTAATTGTTCGAATGAATTCATCGCTATGATCTCTAGACTTAATGGATTTAAGCGCAGTGCAAGATTGGCGGCAGCGTGTCATCAGTTCACAACTAAACTGGTAGGATCTAACCGTAAGTTCTATGCTAGCAGTTTCTTTTCTCGCGCTTCTTGCTTGTCGAACTCCCTTCTCACTCCATGCTTTCCAGACAACTTGGATCTTGAAAAATTTAAATGCAACGTCAATCGTTATCTTCTGTCTTCTTAATTCTTGTTCTTTTATTTTCCTCTCTCCTTAATAGTGTTTTCTTTTTCTCATATTGTCAATTTAATCTTTAAAAATTGAAATGCAATGTCAATCATTATCTTCTGTCTTCTTAATTCATGTTCTTTTATTGTCCTCTCTCTTTAATAGTGTTTTCGTCTTCTCATATTGTCAATTTAATCTTCAAAAATTGAAATGCAATGTCAATCATTATCTTTTGTCTTCTTAATTCTTGTTCTTTTATTGTCCTCTCTCCTTAATAGTGTTTTCTTTTTCTCATATTTTTAATTTGATCTTCTGAAATTTAAATGCAATGTCAATCGTTATCTTCTGTCTTCTTAATTCTTGTTCTTTTATTGTCCACTCTCTTTAATAGTGTTTTGTTTTTCTCATATTCACAAATTGATCTTCAAAAATTTAAATCTAATATCAATCGTTATCTTCTGTCTTCTTAATTCTTGTTCTTTTATTGTCCACTCTCTTTAATAGTGTTTTCTTTTTCTCATATTCACAAATTGATCTTCAAAAATTTAAATCTAATATCAATCGTTATCTTCTGTCTTCTTAATTCTTGTTCTTTTATTGTCCTCTCTCCTTAATAGTGTTTTTGTTTTTTCTCATATTCATTGAGTGTTTTTCTTTTCTCTTTTCTTCTCAATTTGATTTTCTAATTTGATTTTTTAAATGCAATGTCAATCGTTATCTTCTGTCTTCTTAATTCTTATTCTTTTATTGTCTCTTTTATTTATTTTTCTCTGTTTAATAGTGTTTCAGCCTTCGTTTCATAAGATTAACCATTTTATCCAGAAATGTGTTTCCTATTTATTACAAATAAAATACAACCATATTATTCAGGGATGAAATTACGTAGCAGGAAAACGTAAATATCTTTCCCCAGAATGTTCATGTCTAAAATAAAATCTAATATTAACATTTAGCCGAATATATTAACCAAACATCATCTGTTTTCATAATATCAAAAAACATAAATAGATACAAATATGCTTGATGTTACAATTTTCTTGATTCGGCCATTTTGAAAATCTTACTGGAGTCGGCCATATTGAAAATCTTTCTTGATTCGGCCATTTTGAAAGTATTGTATCAAATCAAATATGTTTACGCTTCCTGACAAAAACGTTAAGCAAAGGAAATATTAACTTAAATAAAAAGAGCAATTCAAAATCAGGATTGAAACGTGATCACTGAATGCACTTTTGGGATTGTTTTATCTTAATTTCTTCAACAATAAGTCGAAATCAATAATTTAGACAGTGACCGATCCAAGGACATAGAAAGGGTGGAATTAAGTAAGGTTAATTTGCCGTCGTAAGATCTCTGCTATCCATGAAAAGAAAAGGACCTAATAATTAACATTTGTCATCCAGATGGGGACTCTTGTTGTCAGTTAAAGCACAAGCGAGAATTATACGATTGTCACCGGGTGAGGAATATTAAACAGCCGGCCTTGGACTAGGCACTGGTTTTCCGGGGATAGCAATTTATTCCGTCTGGCATTTTAAGGTGAGAGTATAAATACAGAGAACGTCGTGTGTTCGTCCTCACAAGAAATTTCAGGTTGAAAGCGAGCACTTCGCTCTTTTCTCTGTGTTCACCGTCAAAATTTCACTATGCCTAACTACACCCTCCATTACTTCAATGGCCGTGGACGTGCCGAGATCATCCGTATGATGTTCAATATGGCCGGTGTCCCGTATAATGACAAGAGGTACGAATTCTCCGAGTGGGACCGTTGCAGGAATGGTAAGGAACTCTTTGATTTATTATTTGCTATTGTCTCAGTTATCATTTGATAATATTAACCATTTTATCCAGAAATGTGATTCCTATTTATTTCAAATAACACCCACACACTCACTCTCTTTCTTTCTCTCTCTCACACACACACACACACACACACACACACACACACACACACACACACACACACACAGACACATATAAATGAAAGACAAGAGAAGACTATGCTTAGATTAAGCCGACGCGTTTTGCCATCCGACGGACTTTATCAAGGCAAATGTGATGATTTTATTTTACAACATGTAAATATTTAACAGTTACTCAAAATTTTTAAATCTATGAACGCCCATAAATATTCATTAGGTTAATTGAAAGGCTTAGGCGTTAGACCCTAGATTACGTCCTACAGCATTTTCGAAAGGAAATTATAAAATTTAAAGACGCCCATAAATTTTCTGTTAACCTGATGAATATTTAGGAGCGTCTTTAAATTTAAAAAGTCCCTTTCGAAGATGCCGCATACCGTAATCTAAGGTTTAAATGCCAAGACAATTCAGTTAACCTGTTGAATATTAATGAGCGTCTTCATTTCTACTCTGTAACCTAACCTAATGTTAACAGAAATGAATTATCGAGAAAGATCGTCGAAGATATGAGTTTATAAGCAGTACTTTGAACTGTGCTAACGGAAAGGTTCTCTGTGACTGAATAGTTACCAGCATGTCAGGCTGTATGATAATTTCCGTATGGGATTCGATTCCTGTCGGATAGCGCATATTCTTTTACGAAATTTCTCAAACATTCATGCCGTTAAATGTAATTAATACTGTTTAATTAAAACAGAGCATTTACGTTAGTTGTATCCATAAAATAACGTATAAACAGAAAACATAATAATATTTGTCGAGTTTAATCCATTTCATGTAATACATATATATATATATATATATATATATATATATATATATATATATGAAGAAAATATACTGAAAAAACATAAAAGCAATACCAATAAATATAAAATGGACATAAAAGCAATACCAATCCAAACAGATAGCTGAAATCTTTTATAAGATCAGCGTTCCGTTTAAATATGATCACGTCGAACGCTGATCTTATAAAAGATTTCAGTTATCTGTTTGGATTGGTATTGCTTTTTATGTCCATCGTCTTCATGTTGAATTGCATATGGTCTACGTTAATTATGTTTTATGAATATATCCTGAAGATGGTCTATTAGACCGAAACATCCGACGTTGACATTAAACATTAAAACAGCATAATCGCATATTAGGATTTTTATTTGTTTTTTCAGTATATTTTTCTTCATACTGTCGGATCTATATCCATATATTTGCTTATATATATATATATATATATATATATATATATGTGTGTGTGTGTGTGTGTGTGTGTGTGTGTGTGTTCTGTCCACATCACAAGAATGATGCCCTGGGTAACTTCAAGTGTTGTTATCAAGATGACTAAGGATTCATTATTACACAGGGTTGAAATCAGAGTGATTTTTCTCCTAAACAAACCGCCAATCAATGCTAACCACCTCTGTCTACCTGTATTCAAACAGGTGGTAAATAATAAGGCAGGGACGTTAAACTACCTGAAGTATTTGATATACCAGCGTACCCAGGTAAAAATAATTAAATAAATAAATAAACGCCGAAAATAAAACAAAAAACAATTAAATAATATATTTCTATATTTACAATTTGTTTTTAGATTATACTTCAATTCATAATTTGTTTAGATTTCCTCTTCAAATTTCTTTGAAATTCCACTGGATTACAAATATACGAAGCCAAATATATGCAAGAATTATTTCTTTTCTCTCCAAGAGAAAACATGTCTACCCTAGCGAGTGAAATCTTCGCTGGAACTTTAAAAAAATTGGACATAAAATTATTCAGTATCTTTCTGAGATGAGATATGTAGACTATTTACATTATTCGGACTATTGTGCTCATCTTTGTCGCCATGAATAAACGGTTCAGTTCGACATTTCAACCACCTGAAGAAGGCCGGAGCCTACAACGGCAGAAACGTTGTGATAAATATAGCAACAAAGATAAGGATGATAGTCCGAACAATGTAAATAATGTACATAATACCTCATCTCAGAAATATAGACAGATACTTTGGATTTCTGTTGTATACACATTTCCTTCCGGGTCCCAACCAGAGACCGAAGTTCAGAAATAGCTTCAAGATATTTTTCACTGATCATTTTTGTAAAAAAATAAAAATAAAATCGCACACATTTTACATAAATAAAGCTCTTCATTATGAGTGAACTGAATTTGTGAGTACAATTATTTTTATTTCTTTGAGACATGGGCCCCGACGAATGTCATCAGTGAGCTTATCAGAACATTTTATAATCAATCTGAGTTCTCCAAACACAACTAGAATTATTGATGTCCTTATGTGCCACATTTTTAAGATTTCTACTTCAAAATACCTGTATTTTGATAGTTTTTGTAAAGATTTCAAAGTTACATTACAATCTACAGGAACTGTCATATCAATTAGTAAGCACTTTCTGTTTTTATGCAGTTTGATCACGATGTCTAGGCGATTAGCTTCGATTTTTCTGTCTGTATATATTTTAAAGTCCCATATAATTGTCACAGATCCTATCTATTTAACCGGGTCTGGGTGATGTTCATACCAATTTCTTGCAGTTTTGTTGCCGTAAAAGTGTAGAGCCGTATTTTAAACCATATGTAGGAAACAATTATTTCTTTATTCTTCAAGAGAAAACATGTAAATGGTAATGATTCTAATCAATTACAAAACAATATTTCTTTAAGGTTTAGGCTACCATGAATCCCTTTCATGTGTCTATCGGAACCTTTCCCCATGAATCCGAGGGCTCCAACTACAAATGAAATTATTGATGCACAAAGACAGAACAATCAAATACAATCACCCAGACATCTTGATAAAATACCACAAAGACAGAATCTGCTTTCTTATTGACATGACAGTCCCTGTAGATTATAATGTATCTTTGAAGATCTTCAAGAAAATTATCAAAATACAAAGATCTTGAAATGAAAATCTCAAAAGTTAAATAGATAGGATCTGTGACAATTATATGGGACTTTAAAATATATACAGAAAGGAAACAGATCATTGTTGTAAAGAACAAAAAAATAAACTTAAGATCACACACATTTCTATAGATAAAGCTCTTCGTAATTTGTGAGCTGTAATTGGGAGTACAATGTTTTGTACTTCTTTAAGGTTTAGGCTACCATGAATCCCTTCAATGAGTCTATCGGAACTTTTCCCCATGAATCTGAGGGCTCCAACTACAAATGGAATTATTGATGTCCTCATGTGACACATTTTTGAGATTTTCATTTCAAGATCCTTGTATTTTGATAATTTTCTTGAAGATCTTTAAAGATACATTATAATCTACAGGGACTGTCATGTCAATAAGAAAGCATATCTTTGTGGTCTTTGTGCATTGTAAAATTTGATTGTTCTGTAAAATGCAAAAAATGCCATAAAATTGTTCCAGATCCTATCTCGGCAATCGGGTCTGGTTGATGTTCATACCATTTTCTTACCGTTTCCTTTCCGTAAGGGATTGAATATTTTCCAGTGAAGATAATGGACCACTCTATCATGCCGAGTTTCATATTCAGTAGGTGCTAACACCGTGCACCTTGATAAAAGATGCTTATTTGTTTCTGGATATTAATCACAGAATCTGCATTTCCGTTTTTTGTGAGGTTCCAAAATAGCAGACATTTTTTAGTAATAGATTTTTGAATACTTACAATGGCCGCTTGACAATAATGATAATAAAAATCAGTAACTTTGTCACAAAGAACAACACAAGCTTTAAATAAAAAACAAAATGGTGTCATATTACATAATTTATTACTAAAAGTTTAAATAAATATATTTTCTAAAACGTTCACAAAGTTGATATTGGTGTGAAAAAAATTAAACATATTTTGCTAGGACTTTTAAAGTTGTATTTGTTTATTTTTATAAATCTTAACAATTACGCTCCCCAAAAAAGTCCGCATATACCGGGTGTAACTGCGAAATTGTCCAAATCGTGTAACAGCAAAATTAGCCAATTTTTAGATTAAGCTCAGAACCGGAGTAGCTGAGAAATGATTAAAGATATCTTATTGGAATTACCCGAGCTTTTTATAAGACAATAACTATAAGAATGTATAAATACTCTCTAAGTTTATCAGAAGAATCCGGATGATTAGATCATAAACGAAAATGACCTATTCATCATTAATTAATCAGAGTTAAGGAACGGAAGCTCATGAAGCATTGAAGTAAAGTTTATATATATATATATATATATATATATATATATATATATATTTCAGGATTCTTTTCCAACTTATTCAAGATGATCTCGCCCTCTCTACCCTTATAACTTTCTGTCATGGATTAACAAGGTGTCTCACAGGTTTTATGCATATGCATATATATATATATATATATATATATATATATATATATATATATATATATATATATATTTTTTAATTTTCACTTTTTCACTGCTCTTTGGACTATCATAGCTGAAACTCCTCTCTGACATACTAAATGTGGCATGAATTGAGTTGGATCTTTTCTAATTGATCTCTTAATAGCTCGAATTTGAAATGATAATTGCTCTTCTGGTTGTGACGTCCTAATGCAATTTTCCTCTCTACATTCTCCATTATTCTCAATTCTCTTGCTGCTTCTTCAATGGACTTTGAAAATGGAAGCCAGAGTATGAATTTTGGTACCATTATTGAAGGCGCGAATGATCTTTTTCCTCACACCATTTCTCATTTGGGAAGACAGTGGATTTGATACAAAATAATTTTAATCTGCTCATTTTTTAGCCGAATAATCCAAAGACAAATGGTGTCAATGTTACTAAACGTCTTATCTGAAAATGTGTCAAAAGGAAACTTAATTACTTTCGTGGCTTTTTTTTTTTTAGATATTACACATTGCGATGGATAAGTATGGTTTACACGATTCGGACAATTTTGCTGTTACACTCAGTATATCAACATTTGAAAGAAACACCGAACATCATATAATTAAAATAATAATTTTCTAAATTTACATCTTTTTCTAGATTATCCTGGTATGTGTCTGCCTTGTCTGGAGATGGACGGTGGCATGAGGATGCCTGAGACCATGGCCATTTGCAGGTACCTGGCCCGTGAATTCGGTAAGTTGGGTCATAATACACAAATTAATACAAGAGTCGTCATTAACTAAAAAAGTGTATATATATATATATATATATATATATATATATATATATATATTGCAGCAAAAATCAAAAATTACCTTATCATAGAGGATAGCCTATTTCAGGCCGTTCTGTACGCGGCTATCATCAGCCCCTAAGTGTCTGTCTCGGAGAATTGTTTTAAATTTATTTTCAATGTCAGTCCTCCTCTAGTAGACGCTTCGTTAATGAGAATCGGCTTGTGGAATGAGAATGTGTTTGCTGTAATATTCTCTGTTATAATAAATGCATCGAACTCTCTGGATCAGTTTTAATATCTGATATTACTAGCATACATCCGGATTATATACCAACGGATCGATTACCTGTACTATATATATATATATATATATATATATATATATTGTGTGTATTTAGGCAACATTTTTTCAATATTGTTACATTGTCTGTATTATTATCATCATCATTATCATGGTTGCCACATTTATTATCATAGCTATTATTGTCATTATTAGCCCCCCCTTTTCATAATTGCGTCATTAAGGCTATCATGACATGAAAATCTAAATAGTCTCCCATCATATAAATGTCACAAACGTGAAAATACGAACATTTAGAACCGAAGAAATCAATAGCTTATACAAAATTTTAAAAGTATATATTTAGAAATGACTGATTAAAACATTTATTTTCAATTCTCAAAGGTTTCTACGGAAGCAGCAGCATGGACAAGTTTAGGTGTGACTACATCTGCGATTGCTTCTATGAACTCATGCACGATTACATGAGGTACTTCCACTGGAAGAATGGACGCTTCAGGGTGAGTCATTTATTTTGAATCTGTTCAATATGTCATAACTACATCTTTCAACTCTCTGTAGAAATGGATAAACAAAGAGTCTATAGTAAAATAATCATTAAGACTAAAAGACATTAGCTAAGACGAGTGTCGATTGCTTTGTAAATAATGACTGCTATGAAATCATGCACGATTACATAAGATACTTCCACTGGAAGAATGGACGCTTCACGGTGAGTCAGTTATTTCGAACCTTCTTAAAATTTCTTATCTACAACATTCAACACAATACCTATAGAAATAGTTTAGCTCGGAGGCTATGTTCAAATGTCTGTCATTACTAAAAGACATTATCTAAAACGAGAGTGAATTGCTTTGCAAATAATGAGTGTTTCAATGAAATCAGGCACAATTTTGTGAGCTACTTGCACTGGAAGAACGGACGCTTCAGGGTAAGTCAGTTATTTCAAATCTATCCAACATTTCATATTTACATCTTTCGACACACTATCTGTAGAAATTGATAAGCAAAGAGGCTATAGTAAAATGATCATTAAGACTATAAGACATTAGCTAAGATGAATGTCGTATGTTTTGTAAATAATGAGTGCTTCTATGAAATCATACGCGATTACATGAGGTACTGCCACTGGATAAAACAACATTTTTTCATCAATTATTTACGTAGAGATTAAAAAAAAATATTGTTACCATGAAAAGGAATCGTAATCTAAGAAAATACTGTAAAAAAAATTGCAATTTATATTTTAATGTAATTACCTGCATCTATGTGGACGGTCTACCGTATTTTGTATGTATGTATGTATGTATCTATTAGGTCTCTCTCAGTATCTCTCTCTCTCTCTCTTTCTCTCTGTCTATATCTTTTTCTTATTCTGTCAAATTTAATTCAACCTGATAATTATCTATCTAATTATCTCCGTCGGTTCATATCTATCTATCTATCTATCTATCTATCTATCTATTTCTATCTATCTATCTATCAGATCTATCTATATCTATCTAAATCTATCTATATTATCTATCCCTATTCATCTATCTATCTATCTATCTAAGCCTGTTCATCTATTTATCTATCTATCTATCTATCTCTCTATGAAAGCCTGTTCATCTATCTATCTATCTATCTATCTATCTATCTATCTATCTATCTATCTATCTATCTATGTAAGCCTGTTCATCTATCTATCTATCTATCTATCTATCTATCTATCTATCTATCTATCTATCTATCTTGCCCAGTGTGTTCATTTTCTCTCTGCTATCTATCTATCTATCTATCTATCTATCTATCTATCTATCTATCTATCTATCTATCTAAGTTAGTCTATCTATCACAGTTTGCCTTTATCTATCTTCCTTTCCCTCTATGTATCAATCACAGTCAGTTTTTCTCTCTCGTTCTCTATCTAAGTTCATTATCACTGTATCTCTCTCCCTTTCTCTCTGTACCTCTTTTTCTCATTCTGTCAAATTTATTTCAGCCTGATAATTATCTATCTAATTATCTCCGTCTGTTCATATCTATCTATCTATCTATCTATCTATCTATCTATCTATCTATCTATCTATCTATCTATCTCATCTCATATCTATCTGTCTAGGCTTCAATATCTATCTCATTCTTCATCTATCTATCTATCTCTATCTATCTATCTATCTATCTATCTATCTGATTGTGTTCATATCTATCTATCTATCTATCTATCTATCTATCTATCTATCTATCTATCTTGTATGCATGCATGTATCTATCTATTTATCTATCTATCTATCTATCATCTATCTGTCTCAGCTTCTTCTATTTATCTATCTATCTATCTCATCTCTTCATCTATCTATCTATCTATCTATCTATCTATCTATCTATCTATCTATCTATCTATCTATCTATCTATCTATCTCAGCTTCTTCATATCTATGTCTCAGCTTCTTCATATCTATCTATCTATCTATCTATCTATCTATCTATCTATCTATCTATCTATCTGATTGTGTTCTGTTCATCTATCTATCTATCTATCTATCTATCTATCTATCTATCTATCTATCTATCTATTCTATCTATGTCTCCAATATCTATCTATCATCTATCTATCTATCTATCTATCTATCTATCTATCTATCTGATTGTGTTCATATCTATCTATCTATCTATCTATCTATCTATCTGATTGTGTTCATATTATCTATCTATCTATCTATCTATCTATCTATCTATCTATCTATCTTGTCATGCATGTATCTATCTATTTATCTATCTATCTATCTATCATATCTATCTGTCTCATCTATCTATTTATCTATCTATCTATCTATCTCAATCTTCATATCTATCTATCTATCTATCTATCTATCTATCTATCTATCTATCTATCTATCTATCTATCTATCTATCTATCTCAGCTTCTTCATATCTATGTCTCAGTTCTTCATATCTATCTATCTATCTATCTATCTATCTATCTATCTATCTATCTATCTATCTGATTGTGTTCATTCTATCTATCTATCTATCTATCTATCTGATTGTGTTCATATCTATCTATCATCTATCTATCTATCTATCTATCTATCTGATGCATGCATTATCTATCTATTTATCTATCTATCTATCTATCATATCTATCTGTCTCAGCTTCTTCATATCTATTTATCTATCTATCTATCTATCTCAATCTCTTCATATCTATCTATCTATCTATCTATCTATCTATCTATCTATCTATCTATCTATCTATCTATCTATCTATCTATCTCAGCTTCTTCATATCTATGTCTCAGCTTCTTCATATCTATCTATCTATCTATCTATCTATCTATCTATCTATCTATCTATCTATCTGATTGTGTTCATATCTATCTATCTATCTATCTATCTATCTATCTATCTATCTATCTATCTATCTATCTATCTATCTCATCTTCATATCTATGTCTCAGCTTCTTCATATCTATCTATCTATCTATCTATCTATCTATCTATCTATCTATCTATCTATCTGATTGTGTTCATATCTATCTATCTATCTATCTATCTATCTATCTGATTGTGTTCATATCTATCTATCTATCTATCTATCTATCTATCTATCTATCTATCTATCTTGTATGCATGCATGTATCTATCTATTTATCTATCTATCTATCTATCATATCTATCTGTCTCAGCTTCTTCATATCTATTTATCTATCTATCTATCTATCTCAATCTCTTCATATCTATCTATCTATCTATCTATCTATCTATCTATCTATCTATCTATCTATCTATCTATCTATCTATCACTAATCTCCTCTCTTTTCAATATATGAAGAGGTTTCAAAATATGCAGCCCATAGATCTCCAATTCCCGATGGAAATAATAAAAGCAGATTTAATCTTTCATAAATAATTCAATCTTAATAAAATAATTCCTGTTTGTTTTCATTCTCCCTTGTTTTTCTTCTTTTCCCAGTACAACATGAACGACTATGGCTTCGGAGGTGACAGTATGTGCAGCAACTACGACGTAAGTCATTTAACATTTCCTTTATCGTTTTCCCAGCACCCCGTCCACTTATACATATTATATCTTGATACTGGAAAGGTGGCTGTCGTGGCTTAAATAACTCTTATTTTACACCGGTGTTAAATCTCGAAGTGTAAGTCGAGGTAAAGAATCAGAAATTTGAATATATTTTTACAAGTTATATAGATCTCACGACGCACTACAATCTTCCCCGTTCGATTTCACTAATAAATTGCACCAGTTAATTCCTGTTTTGTTAGTTATTTTATCTCTTATATTTCCCGTCTTCCAAGTTTAAAAAATACTGACACACCTATTTCGACGACTGGCGCGGCATAATCTTCCCATTACTAATTGAATTATCATGAGAGAAGCCACAAGTTACAAATTATTTAGACCTTTATGTTACGAATTTGATTCTTTAACAAATTTTTTTGTTCATTTATTCTTTGAAATGTTTATTTATTAATATACGGCGGAAGGACGGAGAATGTAACAACCGAAAAATTACGTACAGTAAGAATAATATACACTTTATTTTGTTTTAAACATTGCGCTCTGCAACCTTCTTCATTTGGAAGCATTTCACCCCAAGCAAAGCGGGAGTGCCACTAGAACGCAATGGGTTACAGAGGGTGAGAGCAAGAGTAGAGTGTTTGAAAGGATAAAGAGAAGGACAGAGATCACGATCAAGGCATCAGAAGATGTCGATTGACATTACATTTGAATTTTTGAAGTCTGTAGCTATCAGGGAAGCAAGTAAGAGGAATGGAGCTTCAGTGTCGGGAAGTGCGAGAGAAGAAGCTGTTGGAGTAGAAGAGGCGGTTAAATTTAACTGTTTCGGCAGAAAAAGCGTGGGACTGAGATGCCAACCTAGTAGCACGCTTAAATTCATGCAGTTGGGAAACCAGTGAATGTAGCTCGTCAGAGCAGTTGCCATGAAAATATTTGTAGAAAAGACAGAGGGAGGCCATCTGTGAGAAAGTGACTTTAGGCGAGATGACATCACATTGCATCTCCATTTTGGGATTTTTTCGAAAACCTCGAGATGAAAAGCAGGGATAGCAGACCATATATGGCAACACTATTCTATGCATAGACGAATGGTTGATTTGTAGATTTGAAGGATGGACTCAGACGTGAAAAAAAAAACCTTCTGATGCGACACAGATAACCAACTTTCCTTGCAGTAGATGCAGCTATTGATTCAATGTAGTTGTTCCACCTCAGGTCAGTGGAAAACGTAAGACCAAGAACGGCGCAGAGAGACGCTCTCGTGGAGATGGACATGCTGATCTAGTCTTCAGCGGTAGATTTATTTCTTTTCCCGTTGTCCCTGTCCAGGGTTATTTCGTTTTATATCTTTTTAGATTTTTAATATTAAAATTTCTCCCAATACAAACCTCGGGAGTCACCCAAGCCAGATTTTGTTCTTAAAATAATAATGATGAACGAGCCGTGTGATATGAATGAAAGATGAGATGTAAAGTAGTAAGGATTTAGAGGATAGAAAGGATAGAAAAAGATTGACGCATGACTCGAAGAGATCAGGTTGTAGTCTTCCAGAAAGCACCCACGCGGGAGTGTGCTTCGCAAAGTGGCAATTCTTATTCTTGACTTTAAAGTTCTTCTGCATTTGGAACTGTGTGGAAGCAGCGTATTATTATCAATTTATTTCCTTTAGTGGAATTCTCTTTGATTTGTATCATGTTTTTAGAGCCGGCGATTCAATTAATTCAAGAAATTTTGTACATTTTTGGTATAATTATGTTCCCCATGTAAAAGGCCTGAGAGCCACTCAAGGGGGTTACTGATTAAGACGTACAGCTTATGTGGATTAACGCTAGACTTGAACAGATTAAGATTGTAATAATCGGGGAAACATTTTCTTGGGAGTCGGTTCCACCTAGCAGTGGTTAATGAGAAGAATTAGCTTGAGTGGAACTTACATCTCATCAATGGAATACGAAGAGAATGAAGGTGGTTAACTACAATTGGTGTGACATGGCAGGTCTTGGTCGTGAAGGTTAGAACTCATGGAACTAAAGAACGAATATGTCTGACCACTTTCCATGGCAATAGCGATAGAGCAGTAAGAGGCTTCCCACATTCTGCTGGTGAGAGAGAGGTTGAAGGCTGGAAATAATTTGCTACCCACAAGGACTATCGAGACCGTGGGTCCTAGCCGCGAAGGTTAGAACTGGTGGAACCAAGGAATCTAGTTCGTCTGAGAACTTTCCATAGAACAACGAGAGACTTGCGACATTTCGTCTGTGAGACGAAAAATGAACAGACCTGGCTAGATAGATAGATAGATAGATAGATGAATAGATAGATAGATAGATAGATAGATGAAAAAATGAACAGACCTGGCTAGATAGATAGATAGATAGATAGATAGATGAATAGATAGATAGATAGATAGAAAATGAACAGACCTGGCTAGATAGATAGATAGATAGATAGATATAGATAGATAGATAGATAGAAAATGAACAGACCTGGCTAGATAGATAGATAGATAGATAGATAGATAGATAGATAGATAGATATGATAACAGATAGATAGATAGATAGATAATAGATGAATAGATAGATGGATAGATAGATAGATAGATGGATGTAAATGAACACACCTGGCTAGATAGATAGATAGATGATATAGATAGATAGATAGATATAAAATGAACAGACCTGGCTAGATAGATAGATAGATAGATAGATAGATAGATAGATAGATAGATAGAAAAAATGAACAGACCTGGATAGATAGATAGATAGATAGATAGATAGATAGATATCGAAGAAAAGCATAAACTTACTCCATATCTTTAACAGAACATACAGAGTGCAGGGGGACTCATCAACTAAAAGATGAGCCCAAAATGTGATTTTCAGGTCGGGGACACTAGAATCAAGTGGACGCGGAAGTTTAAATATCTGGGAAGCCTTCAGACAGAAGACGGTAAATGCGACACTGAGATCCGTAGACGTATTGGGATGGCCAAGGACGCATTCCAAAAGCTGGGCAGAGTATTGCGAGACAGGAGAATTTCTTTGGTAACAAAGAAAAGAATACTGAGCTGTTACATGACATCTGTCCTTCTTTACGGTAGTGAATGTTGGACTATTTCCTCAAAGATGAAGAAGAGACCCGACGCAACAAATATATCGTTCTACAGAAGGATGCTGAGGATATCATCGACCGAGCTTCTGAGCAACGATGAGATCTTAAAGAGGATGCAAACAAGGAAGAAGCTTATACTAAACATCAGGATATGTCGCTGAAGTTCCTGGGACACAATGATGAGGAAGGAGGGTCTGGAGAATCTGATCGTCACGGGTCGAATTGAAGGAAAGAGAGACAAAGGAAACAAACGCATCACATACCTAGCGGCCTTAAGCAAATGGATGACAACACTTTGTCTGGGGGAGGTGACAGAAAAAAGGAATTTATCGAGAGCTGCAAGGGATAGAGGGAGATGGAGAACCATGATTGCCTACGTCCTGAAAGGACACGGCACATAGAAAGAAAGAAAAGGTAGGAGGATAGCAGTAGGTGTTAGGTTCTTATTACAGCGGTATAGGGTACTTTTCAGCCTCTTTATCAATGGATTGTATGTACGAATTCTACTTAAGGTCTTGGCTGAGTCCAAATAGGTTCTCAAGGATCGGGGGCCTTCCTGTTTGCTTTAAATATATGATTTTATTTTTAAGGAATATATATTTTAAGTTATAACTATTTTATTTGAAGTATTAGTGATGTCTCTATTCAATATTGTATCAAGTGCTAAATTCATTCATTTTTTGATATTTGTCTTTGGGTGTCAACCAATCGGTTCAGGAGAAACAAATAAAAAATCCACGTGCCAAAACTAAGTACAATCGCAAACCTGTTGTAAACACTCCAGAAGGCAACGTAGTAACGATAATGGGGTCACAACCTTCCCCTCACAGCAGCAGAAACACACTTTTCCCTTACCAAGCTCCAAATTGTACTGATATTTAATCTATATAGAAATACACAATTATGGCACAAGGCCTAAAAGAGGGAAGTGGTTTGAGGCTGGTTTTCACTTACTATCTTATACCTAGCTAATCAGATTCACACCCAGTCATTCGTTACACTTTGTACATCCACCACAAGAACTCATCCGTCATCATTCAATCTTCCATTTACCACAATACTGCATACTCTGAGGGAATCTACAAATATCACCCCATGACATAAAAATATAATGAACATAATATTCTATATATAAAAAACTATAAATGATACGCTATGAGGGGAGATGAACCCATAAAAGAAATTAAATGTCGAAACAAATGCAAAAAATAGGGATAACTGATGTTAGTGAGACCCTCAAAAAGGAGAGGTCGCTGTATTCTACGCTGTATTCTACGCTGTATTCTACCCTTTGACAAAATCCAGAAGCTCTCTCACTACAGGAATGGGAAAAGATAAAATTAAATACGGCCATGGGGAAAGAAAAATCTTGACATAGTCGAAATGAAAATATGGGGTATTGGGCTCAAAATTGTTCTGTAGGTAAGCAAAAAAGCAACGGCTTTTATTCACCGAACGATTTTCTGATTGGCCACGGCAGACATGGAGGAAAGAAATGGAGTGTTTCTCTGATACTTAAAGTAGTAGCTTTTTTTCTTGTTTTGTTTACAATTTTCTTTAATTTTCCTTCTACAGATCACGGAAAAAAACGACCTCTTTTTTGAGGTAGGTGATTTTCTCTATCGTTACAATTTGAAATAAAAGTTTGCTTTTCATATTCCAGAATTACCTCTACTGGAGATATATGAACACCTTCAACAGGATCATGCCCTTCATGGAGAGGACTCTGAGCATGCGCAATGGCGGAAATATGTTCTTCATGGGCGACCAGGTAAATACACTACATTTTATCAGGCAATTATTTAAGAAGATGGATATGTTACGAGGTCGCCATAATTCAAGCAACATTCTATAACTTTTCCTTTTATAGGGCGTATAGAAAATTACTAAGATTATGCTTGATTTAAAGGCTATGCCCTTTCAGATCATATGGATGATGAAGCTGTGTCACGAATATTGAATACTTACTTTAATAGCATAAAATAAACCAAAAATCTAAATGCTTTTTTAATCGATTTCACCCAATATAAGGCATTAAAGCCACTATGACGCAAAGGGTTACTCGGCATGGAAGTATTAGAAAACAGAAACATTACTAAGGAGCGAGAACAAAAGAAGATATTTACTTGACCCCCCCCCCACTTAGTCAGGTTGTGACACAAGGTCAGTTTTTAACGTGGGGAACCGAGTATTTTCACTCAGGCCTCGGGTCCAGGCTGGTTTTAGCTGGTCATAGCTTGTTCAAGCTGATCAGAGCTAGTCAAAGCTAGTCATATCTGGTCTTGAATTGTCATAGCTGGCCCAAGCTGGTCAGAGCTGGTCAAAGCTAGTCATAGTTGGTCTTGGATTGTCATAGTTGGTCCAAGCTGGTCAGAGCTGGTCAAAGCTAGTCATAGTTGGTCTTGGATGGTCATAGCTGGTCCAAGCTGGTCAGAGCTGGTCAAAGCTAGTCATAGTTGGTCTTGGATTGTCATAACTGGTCCAAGCTGGTCAGAGCTGGTCAAAGCTAGTCATAGTTGGTCTTGGATTGTCATAGCTGGTCCAAGCTGGTCAGAGCTGGTCAAAACTAGTCATAGTTGGTCTTGGATGGTCATAGCTGGTACAAGCTGGTCAGAGCTGGTCAAAGCTAGTCATAGTTGGTCTTGGATTGTCATAGCTGGTCTAAGCTGGTTAGAACTGGTCAAAGCTAGTCATAGTTGGTCTATGCCGTGATACCACCAACAGAATGACGGATTCCTGTGTCAGGTCATTACGAGCGAGAATAAAAGAAAATAATTAGGAGATAGGGATTGACCCCAGTTTCTGTATGTTTAATGTTTTATTGTATTTTTTTTCGATTTTCGAATATGTTGTGTATTGTGACGCACATAGGATATGTGTTTGAAATACAGGGTGTTCTAAAAGTCGTATGTCCTTTTATATTTTATAAAATCCTCTTTCTGTATGTGACAATACATTATTAAGAAATTTTGTTGTTCGAATCATGCAAAATTTTCCTGGTTACTATTTCTCAAGTGTGGGTTTTCTGCCAATTGTTGTGTGACTTTTAGAACCCCCTCTACTTTAGAAATTCGCAAGAAAAAAATGTGATGTATATTTGAAAGGGGTAATTCTTCTAGCCGGTATTCTTTGGAAAGCTAACTGTTTGAAATAGTCGATGGTGTTGTTCTAGGCTGGTTGCTATCCACGGCTAGGGAGTCAAGGCTGTATTGCTAATAGACCTATAATGATGGGTGAAGTTACGGATATGAAGCTTTTCCATGTGCTTTTTTTTTTTCAAAAGTGAACGGATTTGAACCCGGTTCGCCAAATCCAATATACGCGTTGACAACAGTTCAAACCACCGTTCACCCTGAAGGCTTGGTCATAGAAAATTAGCTATTACAAGGATAATTTAAATGCTATGTTTTTTTTTGCTGTGGAAATTCTGAGAAACCAATGGCAAAATATATTATCAGAATAGGACTATAAGTAATATGATTGGCTGGTGTCAGACATAAATACAGACTAATGTGGAGGTACATGAGCGACGTCTATAGTCTTCGCCTATTGCCTACCACTACGACGAGGACCAGTCCATTACGGTGACCTGCTAGATTGTCCTACTCGGTTACAGTAGTCCACAACCACTTTCCTACTTCGAACAAATATATCCTTTTCCGGAACATATCAGTTTCGCTTACTTTTTGTAATCGTTATCATCCCAAGCAAGGAATTAAAGCCACTAAGACGCAAGGGGTTACGGGGCGTGGAAGAATAAGGAGCAAAAACATTAATGATGAGCAGAAAGAGTAATCAGGAGGACAGTAGATAGCGATTGACATTGCATTTAAATTTTTGCCGATTAAAGTTAGCTTGAAAGCATGGAGTCGGAAGTGATGTTCCAGAAATGAGACGTGCGAGCGAAGAAACTGTTATCATAGAACCTACGGTTATATCTAGCCAGCTCAACTGCAAATAAATGAAACCTCGACGCCAGTCTAGCCCTGCGCTTATATTCGTGAAGTCTACGTACCATAGCGAAAAGCACATCCGAAAATATTTATAGAAAAGGCACAGATGCGGCGGTGGGTAAGTAGCTAAATCCGAGCTGCCTGATCATGACTGATAATATTGCTGATTCTTCTATGGATCGTCTAAAGGAGCTCATGGTAAATAGCAAGGGCACCGTGCTATATAGTGCAGCAATAGTCTTAGCATGGACGAATGGTAGACTTATAGATATGTAAGATAGATTCTGGTTACCTCGATGCCGTATATATTTGCTTACAGCTATATCACGTTGAAACACCGGTTTTCATAGGATCAGCGTATGTAAGCAACGTTGACACCGGTCTGTAGCTAGATGGGTGACCGCTTGGGAATAGCAAGTACTGTTATCTTGCATGTGATAGGGTTGTAATGCATAACGGCTCAGAATTGTGTTTGTTTTATTCACGAAGAAGCAAAATACCCTTGGAAAAGTATGAATCCACCCATTCCTGTCCAGGTATGAATTAAATAGAAAAATTGTATCAGTAGATCATTTTTTTATATCTAGAAAAAATAATTATCTCTAGAAATCTATTCTGACTTGATAAAAAGGTTGATAAGACATAAAAAATAAAGCAATGACATCTATTTTGTTTCATTTTCCAGATGATGTGGTGCGACATGATGTTCTATTGTTGCATGGAGAACATGTTTATGGAAATGCAGTCAATGTTCAGTAACTACCCGAGACTGATGGCTTTGTACAACCGGGTAGCCTCTCATCCAAAGATTTGCGGATACATTAAAAACCGTTGTAATTCTTTGTGGTAAATGAGGACTGCATGGTTTATCCTTTTGTTATTAACATATTCAATGTTGTTTTGTTAAAAATCAAACAATAATTACATTTTAAAAAATAAAAAATAAAATCATGTCTCATTTCTGAATAATTTTCCTGCGTTTTTCTTCAATAATTTTATCACAAGTAAGGCAATAAAGCCACTAAAACGCAAGTTGTTACTTAATGTGAGAGATTATGAGAGAGAAAAAAACATGATTAAGGAGAGAATAAAAGAAGACAGAAGATAACGATTGTCATTGCATTTAAATTTTTGAAGATCAAATTGAGAATATGAGAAAAAAAAAAAAAAAGAAAATTAAGAAGACAGAAGATAACGATTGACATTGCATTTAAATTTTAGAAGGAATTGAGAATATGAGAAAAAAAAAACACTATTAAGGAGAGAAAAAAAAAAACAAGAATTAAGAAGAAGAAGATAACGATTGACATTGCATTTAAATTTTAGAAGATCAAATTGAGAATATGAGAAAAAAAAAAAACACTATTAAGGAGAGAGGACAATAAAAAAACAAAAATTAAGAAGACAGAAGATAACGATTGACATTAAACTTTTGAAGATCAAATTGAGAATATGAGAAAAAGAAAACACTATTAAGGAGAGAGGACAATAAAAGAACAAGAATTAAGAAGACAGAAGATAACGATTGACATTGCATTTAAATTTTTGAAGATCAAATTGAGAATATGAGAAAAAGAAAACACTATTAAGGAGAGAGGACAATAAAAAAACAAGAATTAAGAAGACAGAAGATAACGATTGACATTGCATTTAAACTTTTGAAGGTCAAATTGAGAATATGAGAAAAAGAAAACACTATTAAGGAGAGAGGACAATAAAAGAATAAGAATTAAGAAGACAGAAGATAACGATTGATATTAGATTTAAATTTTTGAAGGTCAAATTGAGAATATGAGAAAAAGAAAACACTATTAAGGAGAGAGGACAATAAAAGAACAAGAATTAAGAAGACAGAAGATAACGATTGACATTACATTTCAATTTTTGAAGATCAAATTATGAATATGAGAAAAAGAAAACACTATTAAGGAGAGAGGACTATAAATGAATAGAAATTACGAAGGCAGAAGATAACGATTGGCAAGGCATTCTAAATAGAAGCTGTTAGAACTTACGATTACATCTAGATATTTCAACTCGCCGCCATGTTCGGTTAAATTCATAAACTCTATGTACCAAAGAGGAAAGTTCAGTTATACATTATTTTATTTTGTTTTAATTTTAAAAGATTTTAATCTCTATAAAAGATTCTAACTAATGAAATTGTCGACGGACTAAAAGCCACGAACAAACAAATATACTGGACTCCATTAAATTTGTCAAAATATTTGGAATAATTAAACACTTTCATGACTTGCCTTCATCATTCCCATGATCAACTGAGATTGTAGGGTCGCTGTGCTAATAGGCATGTGAGCAGTAACCTCTACAGAGTTAAGTTTAATGTAGGTATCCATTCCTGTTTAGTGTGTCTTGCTTAAGTGGATATCACGGAACCTATTTCTCTAGGAGTCAAACTATAGTCAATATCGTCGAACGTTGAAGTGCGCCATTTATTTCAATGTGGGAACCCTGTTTATCCATTGAGATATCTGACCGTAGTCGCTAAAAGAAGGTTCCTCAATCCTTTGAGAGCTCTTGTTTTAAATAGTCAGTCTTTGGCCACGATGATCACCCGGATGGCTTATTAAAGGAAATAGTTTAGACGCCGATGACATCACCATGCAGAGAGTTCTGGGATACATCGAACTAGTACCACTAGGAGAAAGACTGATATAATGTTGAAGCACATGCACAGACATATGTGTTAAAGAATTTCACACCAGTCAAGAAGAAAATTCCACGAAGACGCAAGAGCTTATTGGAAGTGAAAGAAAATGAAAAGACTTTAGTTAGAAGAAAAGACATTAAAAGAACAGGTTTCAGGATGACACAAGATGGCGATAATTCCACTAAGACGGAAGGGGTTACTGAGAGTGAAAAAGAATGAAAAGACTCTAGTGAGGAAAAAGGATAATAAAAGAACCAGTTTCAGGAAGATAAAACAAGGCGATAATGCCACTAAGCCGCAAGGGTTCACTGGAAATGAAAAAGAATGAGAAGACTTTAGTGAGGAGTAAGGACAATAAAATACTGGTTTCAGGAAGACAGAAGATGGCGTTAATGCCACTAAGACACGAGGGATTACTGGGAGCGAAAAAGAATCAGAAGACTATGGTGAGGAGAAAGGACAATAAAAGAACAGTTTTAAACAAGGCAGAGCATGGCGATAATACCTCTATGACGCAAGTGGTTACTGGAAGTGAAAGTTAATTAGAAGATTTTCGTGAGAAGAAACGACAATAAAAGAACTGATTTCAGGAAGACTGAACAAAGCGTTAGTGCCACTAAGGTGCAAGATTTACTTGAAAATATTTGTAGAATAGACAGGGGGACATAAACAGGTGTTGGGAAAGAGACTGAAGTCGAATTGCATTTCTAGATCGATTACATTACGGACCATTCTTTGTATTTTACAAGAATCTCGAGATCTAGCGTAGGAACACTAGAGCAGATAATCAAGCAGTATTTTATTCATGGACGAATTGTAGATTTATAAATATGCAAGAGGGTTTCTTTCGTGAATAGTTATCATGCACAACATGACCCTACTTTCACAGTGGGGATCTTAGCAATTGATTCAAGATTTGCTATCCTTACGCTTAGTATCCGTCACGATGATATAGGACATAAATATGCTTAAATCTATTTAGCTTGAAAGAACAATAAAAGAAGAGGAATTAAGAAGATAAAAGATAACGTTTGACACTGCATTCAAATTTGAATCGTTTCTCTCCAAGCAAGGCAATAAAGTCACTAAAACACAAGGAAGTGGTTAGAGTGTAAAAGAATATGAGAAAAAGATAAGCATTATTAAGGAGAGAGGACAATGAAAGAAGAGGAATTAGAAGACAGAAAATAACAATTTACATTGTAGTCATAGTTTAATCGTTTCTCACCAAGTAAGGCAATAATGCCACTAAGACGCAAGTTGGGGAGTAAAGAATGTGTAAGAATATGAGAAAAAGATAAACATTATTAAGGAGAGAGACGATAAAAGAAGAGAGATTAAGAAGAGAGAAAATAACAATTGACATTGCATTCAAATTTTAAACGTTTCTCTCCAAGCAAGGTAAGAAAGCCACTAAGGTGCAATGAGAGATGTTAAATAGGGTGGAAGAATATGAGAAAAAAACATAAACTTTATTAAGGAGAGGGAACAATAAAAGGAAAGGAATTAAGAGGACAAAAGATAACGATTGACATTGCATTCAAATTTAATCGTTTCTCTCTAAGCAAGTCAATAAACCACTAGGATGTCAGGGGAAAGTTTAAAAATGGTAGAAGAGTATGAGAAAAAAAGATAAATATTATTAAGGAGAGAGATCAAATCAATAAAAGGCAATAAAGCCACTAAGATGCAAGGGTGGTGGTTAGTATATAAAAAAATATAAGAAAATGATAAGAATTTATTAAGGAGAGAGCAAAATAAAAGAAGAAGAATTAAGAAGACCGAAGATAACAGTTTACATTGCATGCAAAGATTAATCGCTTCTCTCCACGCAACGCAATAAAGCGATTAAAACCCAATGTGTTACGGCGTGTGAAAGAATATGAGAAAAAGAAACACATTATTAAGGAGAACAATAAATGAACAGGAATTAAGAAGACTGAAGATAACGATTGACATTGCATTTAAATGCTCGAAGATCAAAGTTTACTGGGATGTAAAATGCCTGAAAAGAGTTCCAGAAGCGTGAAGGTGCGATAGAAGAAACTGTTAACATAGAACTTACGGTTACATGTAACCATTTCAACTGTAAAACGATGAGACCTAACTGCCAATCTAGTACTGCGCTTAAATTTTAAAGAAAAGCCCCAGGGAAGCTAGTTCTGGCGGTGAAAAAGTGACGGAGGTCGGGATACCAGATCAGGAACATTGACATTGCAGAGTTTTTTTGTGTGTGTGTGTGTGGGGGGGTATCAAGAATCTCTAAATATATACTTGGAACACCAGACCCGATATAGTCGCGATATTCAAAGAAAGGACGAATGATAGACATAAATACGAGATAAATAGCAAGATAAATTTAGAACCAATTTCCTAGCTGAAGACTTTGGTTGAATCCAGTGTCTTAACCCAAAGAATTATCAGATCAATACCTGGCTACGGCAGTGGTGAACAAAAAAAATAAAAATAAAAAAAACTTGAAGAGTTGAGGGAGATAACTGAGGGAGATAACTGAGACATTCATAAAAGGCATGGCACGTGGAACTAGAATAATATATCCCGGTGGACGAAATAAAGGGTTCAGTTCGAAATTACAGCCATCTGAAGGAGGCCGGAGTGTACAACGTTGTGAACATGACAATAAACAGTCCGTACAATGTAAATAAAAGTAAATTACAATACCTCATCTCAGAAATATAGAGATATCCTGAAGAAAGCCGGAGCGTACAACTGCCGAAACGTCGTGATTATGACAATAAAGATGATGACAACAGTCCAAACAATGTAAATTGGGTAAATAGTAAAAATCTCAGAAATATAGACAGATAGTGAATGGAAGTCATTTTTAAGACCAAGAGTCAGTTTTAATTTGTTAGACATCTCCGACTTCCTATGAAGAAGGGTGTTAGGAGATATCTCGTCATAGTGGAAAATTTTTAATTAAAGTCGCGTTTTGTCGCAAAAAGCTTTGCTTCCTTTTAGCGTCATCAGTTTAACTAAAAGAACAAACATTGCGTTTAGCATATATATATATATATATATATATATATATATATATATATATATATATATATATATACATGTTTCATTAAATAATATAGACAAGTTTAGTCTATTTATTTTAAGTAAGTTCCTTTCATATTGTCTGATAAGCTTAATAACATTATCATTGAAGGACGAAAGGAAATCACCATATTGATACATGTTTAAATCCAATCTAAGCTTTCGGCTTACATAAGCCATTATCAAAGATGACAATTAATTTTCAATATATCAACCAATACACAGACCAATAATGATAGTCCGTTATTGTTGCATGAAAAATTTCATAGCAACGACTAACTCGTGTATACGAGACGCGGAAGCGAAAATCGCGTCGCAGCTCGTGACGTCACACATGACCACGCGTGAGTGAAAACGGGAAGTGTTAAGTAATAAAACAACTTGCCTGGCCGCGTACACAACTATACTTAAACATGAAAACAATAAACAAAAACCAAAATATTCTTGAAGCTATATGCATAAAACAGTTGAAACCTAACCTGAACAAAATAAACTACGAAATCACAAACATTCTTAAATGTCTATAATTGATAGCAGAAGCCATTGTACGCTCCAGCCTGAAGAAGGCTGGAGCGTACAACGTTGTGATAAATATAGCAACAAAGACGAGGACGATAGTTCAAACAATATCAATAGTGTCTTTATTTGCGTTTCAAAATATTAACGAGGTGACCATTTTTCATTTTGTCCAAAAACTACCAGTCGGAACTTAACAAAATTTTTACAGTAAAGGGAATAGGTATATGCGCAGGCTCTATAAAAACGGTATTGTTCTCTGCTACAGGAAAAAAAATCAGTAGGCATTTAACACGATATAGATATGTTCCAGTCTATAAACGAGTGCCATTATATTCTTGCAATTATGGGTGGCAAATGTGACTTGAGATGTTCTGAGAAAGATATTATAACATCTGAACTTTCCAAAGGTAAATCTAGATTAGAAATATCCAAAATAATTGGAAGATATCTCCAAACTGTGAAAAGATTTGTTACAGCTCCTATGAAGGTCAGTAAGAAGACCTATAAGGGTCAATCGAGGGTTGTTTCCCGACATTCTTTGTCACGAATGAAACGTGAAGCTGTAAATAACCCAGGCCTGACCAGTAGAGCACTTTTTAGAAGCAATGGAGAAGCAACGGTGTCCAGAAGTACTGAAAAAGGTCGGGACATCAGTAAGACCAGTGACAAGTCTTGATTGACAAAAGTATACATACAAATGCGTTTGAAATGGGCAAAAAGAAACATGAAGATCGTTTTCTCGTAAGTTTTGTTCACAGATGAAAGTTCTGCAACACTTGAGGGTACTGATGTTTGGAGCAAAGGTTGGGTCGTAAATGGACGAGATCGTCATCAACGCTTGACACACCAACAAGGAGGAAGAGATATTACAACCTCGGCTGGTATTATTGGAGGTATCATGGTTGGTACGTGGAGAGTGACTGGCGGTACGAAATAACTGCAGATGCTTATATAGCTTTCTTTAAAGAGCACCTGGAATCTTGTCTGAAATAGAAAAGAATTACCTTCAGGAGAAACATCGTAATTATGCAAGATAATGTACCATCGCATTCAGCGCATAAAACTACAGAGTACCTGCAGAAATTAGGCTTCTGTGGACCTCAGAAGATGAACTGACCAATCTATTCTCCAGACCCAAATGAAAACTTGTAGAACATTCTGAGGAGACGTGTTTATGAGAATGGACGCCAATTTAGAAGCAAGGGTGACTTATGGGAGGAAATAGTTAACGTATCATATGAAATTACATCAGAGGAGATCCAGAAATTGACATGTTCGATAGACCTTCCGACTTTTCTAATTCATTTTAAAAATGATCGCATATCAAAAAAAAGAAAAAAGTATAGTGGATTTGCTTAATATAAATTAACCAAATCCACTATACTTTTTTCTTTTTTTTTTTTTTTTTTTAACTCTGTTTACTTTTTATTTCGATTTAATTTCATCTTATTTTCTTTATGTATCCATAAAAATCTGTAAATGTTCAAGTGTTATTTTCTTTTTTTTTTCACAGAGATTTTTTATTACACCTGGCTGATAATTTGACACAATAATAATTTAAGTAAATTAGATAAATAACCGTAACTTTTGTTCCTTTTTCTAGAACCCTACATTTTTTTTACAGAGTAGGTGCATATACATATTGTTATCATTCTAATCCGTAGTTAATAATTTGAAACGCAGTGTATACCCACATACACATACAACAATGCACACACAAGTACATGTATAAACGCACACAGTATACATATACATATATACATTTTTACATAGTGTGTTCACGTATACATCCAACCTGATGTATGTGTGTGTGTGTGTGTGTGTGTGTGTGTGTGTGTGTGTGTGTGTGTGTGTGTGTGTGTGTGTGTGTGTGTGTGAATTAAATAAGTGGAAAATGTGCCTGCATGTAAAAAAATATATACTCCTATATATATATATATATATATATATATATATATATATATATGGGTTGGAGTCCAATTAATTTTTCACATGCATGCATACATATACACGCCTATCGATACATACCTGTGCACTGAGAACATTTTTTTATATTAATTCTACACACACACACACACACACACATATATATATATATATATATATATGTGTGTGTGTGTGTGTGTGTGTGTGTGTGAATTACATAAAAACCTCAATTGTACCTAATTTTATATGGCCTTTTCGCTCCCCGAAAATCCCCTGTAGCATGTCAATACTAAAACGTTTGATAAGAAAAAAAAATAATCGTAACTTTTTTAAAAAAAATTTATAATTAAAATATGATGAAAAAAAAAAGTAAAAGGTGAAAAGAAAACAGACAAACAAACAACATGGTACAGTGGATAAACGTGTTAGTTCCATCCAATGACAGAACTCAAAGTGTGTGAGTTCAATACCTGGTTAAGGCGAAGGTTAAGATGGAGAACTTGGAGATAACTGAGAACGTGGAACTAGAACAATCTACCCCAGTGAGCGAAATAAAGGGTTCAGTTCGACATTCCAATCACCTGAAGAAGGTTGGAGCGTACAACGTTGTGATAAATATAGCAACAAAGATGAGGACGATAGTCCAAGCAATGTCAATAGTGTTTTTATCTGCGTTTTAAAATATTAACATGTTAAATAAGGGAAAAGTCATTCAAATGGGAAATAGAAAAAAGAAAAAGAAACACCCAAGTAGAGAGGGGGTGGGGGGAACTGGAAGACAGGACATATACAAGTCTGGGCAGAAGTTAAAAACGGTTGAATTAACATTTTAAATATAGGCCATTGTTAATCAATGGCCTATATTTAAAATGTTAATTTTATTCAAATAGAAACGAATTAAACTTTAAAAAATTACGTTAGAAAATACATTCATTAAAGTTAAGAAAAGTAAGAGGTTTAATGTTAAGAGGTAAAAGAAAAATTAGAATGTAATATTAAAACCATTATTTAATTTTAATATTAAACAAAGGAATTTAATCTTATAATAAAAATATTTAGGCATTATCTCTATCTATAAAAGGCAGGATGTGTGTGTGTGTGTGTGTGTGTGTGTGTGTGTGTGTGTGTGTGTAACGAATGCACGGCCGACATTTTCGACAGATTTGCACCAAAATTTACATGCACATGCTCCAAGTTAGCGGGAAGGCCAACACCGACATTGCATTTCCCAACTCCCATCGATAGTGGAAATAATCGATTTTTTCATGCTTCTACGGCAGTTTTCATGTAGGTTGCGGCCATTTTCTACTGGCCAGAGTGGGAGCCTATAGATGACTGCCACGAATAGGCAGGAATATTCTACTGGCCAGCATGAGAGCCAACAGCTGACTGACACGAATGTTAACTAGCATGCTAGCACGCAAACAAAATCGATTGCTGCATTCGTCAGAAGAGGGAAAAATTTAAATCTGCATGGCATTTTACTCTAACTGGCTCATTCGCTTGCTTAAACTCCACGTTGATTCTGATTCCGCAGAACTGGGTCGGTGTGAAAAAAGTATTTGTTGTTAACATTCTTTTTTCATTCCGTTTTTCCAGTTACAAGTCCTTTTATAAAGATGATCGTTTTGTGTTCATTTTGTTTAGTTCTTTTTTCGTAACAGATTTAATGTTTAGTATTAGAAAAAATTCGCAGTGTGAGATAAAAAAGCATCGCAGCACGGCAAAGGGCTCTCGTTTAAAGGCAAAAATATAAATTAAGTTATAAATTAAAATAGATAAAAGCATAAAGATCCCTTTTACAGAGGGAAACTTCAATAAGAAATATCTAGGGACAACAAAAGCAACAGAAAAAAAGCCCCAAACATCAGCTAGCAATTTAACAGGTAAATAAAAGTAAAATTAACTCATCCTTGACATACTTGAAGGCACATAACATGTCAGATTTTAAAACAAGAGAAAGAAGAAAAAAAATTATATATATATAGAGAGAGAAATATAAAAAATAAAAATAAAATTTAAAAATTCTTATAGGATATGAAATGTAGGATATATACAGTGTAACCCGGATATAAGAGACCCGGATATAAGAGAAACCCGGATATAAGAGATTTTCTATGGTCCCAAATTAGAGCCTGTGTTAATGTATATAAAATAGACCAAACCCGAATATAAGAGAAACCCGGATATAAGAGACGTATTCTCCGTTCCCGACAACTCTCTTATATCCGGGTTACACTATATATATATATATATATATATATATATATATATATATATATATATATATATGTGTGTGTGTGTATATTTCTGAGATGAGGTGTGTGTGTTATTTACATTATTCCGGACTATTGTCCGCATCTTTGTCGCCATAGTTCGAAATTCCAACCACCTGAAGAAGGCTACGTTTCGACAAAGATGATGAATAGTCCGAATAATAAAAATGTAATATATATATATATATATATATATATATATATATATATATATATATATATATATGAAAATATATATAAAATAGGAAGAAACTGGTTAGGTAAATAATCAAAGTCTTATTTTTAGTTATTATTTTTAAAAAATAGTGCTCGATACAAAAATTAGAGCATAAATATAATTATTTATTTAAAAATATGATTCCAAATCCTACATAAGAGGTCTCATGTTTCAAAACAAGGCCGAAAACTTCGTTGTAATCGTTTAAATTAAATTGATTTGTTCCAACAAAAATTTCGCTTGAAGATGGAACGGGCCCATTTTAATTTAAACTCAATTTAATTTAAAGGATTATATTGAAGTTTTCGGCTCTTGTATATATATATATATATATATATATATATATATATATATATATGTATGTGTGTGTGTGTGTGTGTGTGTGTGTGTGTGTGTGTGTGTGTGTGTAGTCCGTTAATAATATTAAAAGAATAAAAAGCCAACAAAATGATAACAATATTTTCAATAACTTTGATATTTATAATATACTAGCAGTAGAGCCCGGCGTCGCCCGGGGATATAACAGTAAAAGAGAGATCAAGTATCCACCATCATAAAGACTGAAAATAAAATTGACAAAGATTATTGTTTAAGGTTGACTTACACGCATGTCTTAATTAGTTTTTGTTTTTTTTTACGAATTGGTCAAACCCAAACTCAAACAAAAACATTGTTTTCAATCGTTATGAGTCTACCGATTGAATAGAATTTTATTTATAAACAATTGTCTTGTAAATGGAATTTTTTAGCATTCTGAATGTAAAAATAAAAAAAAAAAATGTGCAAGACAATAAGAAACACTACATGCCAAAAAAAGAAGTGAAGTTTTGTTGTTTTGAAAAAATTTTCCTCTTTTAGTTTTACAATTTATGATTTTTATTATTGAATACAGTAAAAAAAATTGCATATTTTGCTTGTTTCATAATTAGAATTCTGATTTGAATATATTTTCCACTCGTTGTTTTCTAATACAAAAAAAAAATATTAACTTTATTTGGGTTTATTAATTATGATCTAACAAATCTTATTCATGTAGTAGCCTTTCTGTAATAATAATCTTTTTTACAATTTATGATTTTTACTTATTGAATACAGTAAAAAAAAATTGGACACCATGTGTATTTAAAGTAGTTTCCCGTTCCGGTTATTATTTTAGTTAGGACTTGTGTATGTTTAAATTTCATTATCTTTCCTAAAGATAAAGAATTTATCCGATGTTTGTATTCGTACAATCTATAGATCGTTAGATTATTGTTTAAGGTTGACGGACACGCATGTCTTAATTAACCATTTTTTACGAATTGGTCAAACCCAAACTCAAAAAGAACATTGTTTTCAATCGTTATGAGTCTCCCAATTGAATAGAATTGTATTATAAATAATTGTCTTGTAAATGGAATTTTTAAAGCATTCTGAATGTTAAAATAAAAGAAAAAAGTGTCCAAGAGAATAAGAAACACTACCTTGCCCCCCAAAGTTTTTGTTTTATCGGCTGAAAAATATAGGAAAGCCGCTCCCATATTTAAAGGAACCCACACACAAAAGAACCCGATGTGAGTTGTCCCCTTCCATTTTCACGATGTCTCTTAATCGTGTTTTCAAATTGATTTTGTGCAAAAACAATTATATTTTTCCCATTTTTGGCGCTGTTAGAACCACCACAAGGTAATTTTATGTAGTCCTGTGAAGTTTTGTTGAAATCGGTTGAAAAATGTAGGAAATCCGATCCAATATATAAACGTTACACACACACACACACACACACACACACACACAATCTGCGTTTTATAATAAGTAAGATTAATCTTTTGATTAAATTGAAGCCAGTAAAGAAAGATTTTAAAAATGGAACTTTTGTACACGTCTCTGTCTTTTTTCTTCTTTGTTTATTCCTCTTAACCCTTTCATCTTGATTTTGGCGGTAGTTCGGTTTTCCTGTGCCGCTCCAGTAAATAGTACCTGACTTCTCCTTCTATCATCTACCTTTACAAGAACCAGATCAGGCCAAAAAATGTAGTACTGTTGTCATATCAGGAAGAGAGTTGCCAAGTCCTCATCCTTCAGGCTTGATAGAGTTCAAAAGCGTCTCCGAACCCTTGTGCGTGACGAATTATTCTCCATCTTTCAACTCTTTTCCCACAAGTGGGATGTGGCAAGCGTATCACTGCTCTACTGCTACTTGCTCGGACGAACTACCCACCAAGGCAAACCTTCATGGAAAGAACACGCCATACCATTTACATAGTAGCAAACCACCCACACCCCCCTTATTCCATCAGTGAGAAGAAAGCTCCTCTTGAAGAGCTTTTTCTTGCGAACCATTGCCCCGTAGAATTAATTCCTAAGACGTTGTTTACCAGATCACTAGAATCTTGCCTTATTCAATGCTTGGGTTATCTCCCTTGTACACACAACTTGCCTGCTAACGAAACCCTCTACCTCGAGTGGCCTCTGGGCTTTGTAAAGGATAACTCTCAATTTAAAAAAAAAAACGATGAATAGACAAAGAAGAAAAAAGATACAGGCGTATCCGAAAATTCCGACTTTAAAATCTTTCTCTTCATGTTTCAGTTGAGTCAAAAGGCTAATATATAATAAATATCATCTTATTGCTAGAATTTTTATAATTTTGTTTGCTTTTTATTCATAAAATTTTATTAACCGGAATATTACACAAAAACACACACACACACACGTACAAACATATATCGAGGTAGAAAGCTACGTTTGGAGGCCATTTCTGTGTATAGGTAAGGGAGATAATGATTAAACCTAGTCTTGTTTAAGTTAAGATTGTAGTGATCGGGAAACCATCCTCTTGGGAGTCGATTTCACAGGGAAGAGGTTCGAGAAACGAAGCTATTCGAATGGAACTTCTCACCGAACTTTAAACTCTATAAAATAATTAGAATGTTAACTGTAAATAATTCATCTGAGAAATTCGGCCAACCGAAGACATTTACGTTGATTTACAATGCATTTCTATTTCTTCGACTGTTATATAAGCAAACATCTACCCTTGTAGATTAAATAAAGTGTTTATTTCGGGATGCCCTACAAGTTAGCCGGATCGACACGTTGTGATAACAACAACAAAGATGAGGAAAATAGTGTAAATAATTTGTCACACAAATTCGGCCAACTTAAGACAATTACGTCTATTTACAAAGCCTTTTTATTTCTATCAATAAAATCGGCAAAGTTTTTCTTGGCCTAATTTTCTAGCGAGAGTGAATATCAATGTAAAGAAAATATCATCTATCTTATTGACATTACTGAAATCAATTTGATAGCTTGTTATTCTCTAAATTTTATTAAGCCGCCTGTATATATATATATATATATATATATATATATATATATATATATATATATGTATATGTATGTTTTGTTTGTTTGTGTACGTGTGTGTGTGTGTGTGTGTGTGAGCAAGAGTGAATATCAATGTAAAGAAAATGTCATCTACCTTATTGGTATTACTGAAATCAATTTGATAGCCTTTTATTCCCTTAATTGTATTAACCCGCCGGTATATATATATATATATATATATATATATATATATATATATATATTTTTGTGTACGTGTGTGGGTGTGTATGAGTGGGTGTGCTTATTTATAACAATTCTGGCAATAAGTTCGATAAGTTTGATATTTATTATATATTAGCCTCTTGATTAAATTGAAGCGTAGAATAGAAAGATTTTAGAAATGGAATTTTTATATATACATATATATATATATATATATATATATATATATAGTAAATAAAATATATATATATATGATAGTAAATAAAAAAATAATCGTAAAATACCAAAAATGAATAAATATTTTCGACCTCATAAACTTTGGTAAAAACCCTTGAATAAATTAAAACCCTTGTCCGGTTAACACGTTTACTGCCAGATGCTGATAACAAAATCTGACATCGCCAACTTTATAATAGCGGACTTTGCCAATAAACCATTTTCATGAGTTAATGTTTTCAACTGACGTGAATTGGAATGACTTCATATAATCAATTTTTAGGTCTACTACAAAAAAAGTTCCTCCATGATATCTTGCCAGAAGTTTTATCTCATCAGAAGCCATCTTGAACATTTATAAATCTATTCCACCGTGCTTTGAATAATGCTACCATATATGGTCTGGAGCTTCTGCTGTACATCTCGAGATTCTTGGCAAAAATTCAAAAAGAGACGATGATGAAATTGATCCAGACCAGGCGTCACGACATCAGTCATATTTTCACCGACGATCTCGTCTCTAGTTTTTTTTTAAAAAAAATATTTTCATCGCAAAGGTTATTATGAGCTTATTTCTCTGCTGACCCGACTACATGAATTTAAACGTGTTACTGGATTGTCAGTTAGGTCCCAAAAAGAAATAAATAATCAAAATGAAACCGATTAGAATATATACTTAAAACACATAAAAAAGAATTATGTGTTTCGGGTATATAATCTAAAAGATTTCATTTAAATTATTTTCTTTCTGAGTCCATCACTTTTGTTATGGGGTCCTCCCCTTTTTCATATAAGTGGACTCGACCAGAGTGTTACTTGGACTGCTGCCATTAAATATCCAGAGTCAGTCAGTATACAGAGAGTGAGTAGAGATAGTCAGAAGACTGAGAGATTGTGATTGAGTTGGAAGTAGAGTAATAGTGTGAGGTCACCGCTTGTAGAAGTCAGTTACAAGCACTAGACTCTGAGGAAGTCCTATTCGAGACTATATATATATATATATATATATATATATATATATATATATATATATATATATATGTGTGTGTGTGTGTGTGTGTGTGTGTTATTATTGCTACTAACGGCGTTCCTGGATTTGCTAACAGTATTACCCATTGCATTATTGTGTAAATACATTTTATTTCTTATATTTAATTCCTGCGTTTGTTATTCATTGGAGACCGAATTTCATCACGGAATTCACAACAACCTTTGTTATTAAATATTCGACATTGTGATAACAGAAGATCTGACGAGAAGGGTGAAACGTTGTAAAACCTGCACGCAAATAGGCGATCATATATCTTTCGATGCATGACTGACGAGGCAGATTTTTTTTTTAGGCTGCCATTTCTTTTTGCGGTGTTTACCCATAGCTGGGGGAGAAGAAGAACATTTTGCAAGGGTATTAGCACGTATTAGAACATAAGCGAATGTAATCTATTCGACTAGAATTCGATTCCTCAACCCGAGCCGCTATCCATTACTCCATCGTGTCTCCGACGCAAATAGTGAATTGATTTGTCATCGTATGAGTTCTTCATGATGAAAATCGAACCTCCCTTGTCCGAGGAGGTAATTTTGTTTTCCTTATTTTTTCGCCAAGTTCTTTCGTGCATTTAAGTGTCATTGTGGTAATGTTCATTCGTTTCAATATCTGCAGTGTTTGGGTACCTCGAGGTAGTGCAATGGTTAGCAAGCTTGTCTCACTAGAACAATTACGACTGAATAGTGAGTTTGACCCTCACTGGGAGCCCTGTATCTTCAGCCTTGTGCCACATCTGAGCTATGCTTGGAAAATCACTTTAGCATACCTCGAGGCGGTGTAATGGTTAGCAAGCTTCTCGCTAAAACAATTACAAATAAGTAGTGAGTTCGATCCTCTCTGGGTGCCCTACTATAGGCCTTGTGCCACATCTGAGCTACGCATGGAAAATCACTATAGATCACCCCGAGGTGGTGTAAGGGTTAGCAAGCTTATCTCGCTAAAAGAATTACAAATGAGTAGTGAGTTCGATCCTCACTGGGTGCCCAAAACCTTCGGCCTTGTGCCACTTCTAAGCTACACTTGCAAAATCACTAGGACACCCCGAAGCGATGTAATGGTTAGCAAGCTTATCTCGCTAAAACAATTACAAATGGGTAGTGAGTTCGATCCTCACTGGGTGCCCTGTATTTTCGGCCTTGTGCCACATCTCAGCTACTTGGAAAATCGATATAACGGCAGTGATTATTCCTTGAATGATGCCTTTGCTGAAATCTGTGTCATATTGTCTATAGTTTTTAACTATCGTGTCAAATAGATCTTTACAAATACCTGTAGTGAAGTTGAGGGTTCCCAGTTTGCCATTTGATAGCTTTATACCTGATAAATTCTCGAGGGTATCTGGCCGAATTTTCTAATCAGCGTTACTGACACATATGAGGAAAAAATAATAAACGAAGAGAAAATAATTACTGAAATACAAAAAAAATATTAAAGCAATTAGGAAAAAAAAATTAAAATCAAGATAGATCATGGTGTACCCTAAATGAATATCACCCTAGAATACACAAACTTTAAGGTCTCCCTAAAACCCACAAATCAGACATCCCAGTGCGTCCCATTATTTCAGAATTATACAACGATCCCTAAAAACAAGTGAAACGAAACAAAAGTGCTAACCCCTCTCCTTGGAACAATCAGTCTATAACATATAAAAAGTTCAAGCAACCTAGATGAAAAACTAAAAGATCAAATACGACTGACAAACAAATTGCCAGTCTATCGCTTTACACTAATGTACTAGTTAAAAAATGCCTAAATCTCTTTAAAAACATCTAATACAATGAAAGATAAACCTCTCTCCACCAACAGCTAAAATAATAAAAATCTGCCATCTCATTACCAATCAATATTCTTTCATGTTTAATAATAGTTTTCTTTTTACGTTCTTTGAATAAACTGAACATGTTATATTTGTCAGCAATCACGATACGTTTAGCACTGAGAAATTTTCTACAATCGTCAGTGATGACATGTCTATGTTTCGGTTTATCATGACATTAAAAAATAACTCACTCGCCTCCACCCTCTGAGATTACTTTTCTATTTAGCGTAAATCTTACATTTAATTGGTAAATCAAGACATACCCACAAGTCTATTTTTAATTCTGACATTATGTTCCAAACACCGCTTTAAATTTCGGAAAAGAGGTAAGACTCTGTCTTTAAATTTCATTAAAAATCATTTAATCACCAAATTACTTACCATCGCCTGAAGAAGTACAATCATAGTATTGAAAAATGAAAGCTTTTGTATAGCGATTTCAACATGTTTTATTATAATTCCTTATAATAAAAGTATATATATATATATATATATATATATATATATATATATATATATATATATATATAATAAGCATGTTTTTTATTATAATTCCTTATAATAAAAATATATATATATATATATATATATATATATATATATATAATAAGCAACTCTAAGAAAGTCCGCTATAGAAGTACACCGAAGAAAGAAGCCTCAGTTCAGTCATAATATATATTATTTAAATTTCTAGTCAAGAGTGGCCGACAACATCTAAGAGTTTCATGCATTTTCACGGGATCATCAGGCGGTAGGCTGACACACACACACACACACACACACACACACACACATATTTATATATATATATATATATATCATACTTATTATAAAACCCAGGTTGTGTGCGTGTGTGTCTGTTCGTTTATATATTGGATTGGATTTCCTACATTTCACAGGACTGCGTAAAATTACCTTGCGGTGGTTCTGACAGCGCCAAAAATTGGAAAAACACAATTGATTTTGCACGAAATCAATTTGAAAACACGATTAAGAGGCATCGCGAGAATGAAAGGGAGACAACTCATATTGAGTTATACTTATTATAAAACCCATGTTCTTTGTGTTTGTGTGTGTGTGTTAGTTTATATATGGGATCGGATTTCCTACATTTTTCAACCGATTTCAACAAAACTTCAATTTTTTTTTTGGCAGGTAGTGTTTCTTATTGTCTTGCACACTTTTTTTCTTTATTTTTACATTCAGAATGCTTTAAAAATTCCATTTACAAGACAACTGTTTATAACTCATAACGATTGAAAACTGTTTTGTTTTGTTTTTTTGATTTTGGTTTGACCAATTCGTAAAAAAACAAAACAAAACAAAAAAAAAACAAAACAAAACAAAAAAACTAATTAAGACTTGCGTGTCCGTCAACCTTAAACAACAATCTTTGTCAATTTTATTTTTCAGTCTTTATGATGGTCGATACTTGATCTATCTCTTACTGTTACATCCCGAGCAACGCCGGGCTCTACTGCTAGTATATATATATATATATATATATATATATATATATATATATATATATATTATATATATTTCTACGATTAAATGGAGTTTGGTTACAAAGCTCGTACATGTAACTCCCTATATACCCCATGTTACCTATGCCTTAATGAAAAATTTGAAATTATTAGATTTAAAGACAAGGCTGATCTCTTAAATCAAAGATATGAACTGACAGTAAATTGTAAACACCGTTATAAATTTAACTTAGTGTAGGGGTCGTATACTTTAAATGATAATGATATGTCACTGTATTTTTAATAGATTAGTATTTTTATTGCATAATTGTCATACTTACGATATAAGTGTGTATTGTTTACCTGCATAGTGTTATCAGTGTTGGTGTAAATATATATATATTTATTTATGTGTTGGTTAGAGTATTTGCACCGAGGAATGTGTAGGTTGGTGTATAAATGTATTTATGGGTTTTTTTTTTTTTTTTTTACATGTGAGGGTGTATGTGTGGGGTATGTATGTATGTATATATATGTGAGTGTGTGTGTATATATGTATATATATATTATGTGGGAAGGTAAGGTAGATTATGAGAGAAAAGGTTAATAATTATTACTGTATATGTGTATGTGTGTGCCTATATATGTATGTGTGTATGGGTGTGTGTATATATGTATGTATTTGTGTGTGTATGTGTGTATATGTATGTATGTATGTATGTATGTAGATATATATATATATATATATATGTTTGTATATATATATATATATATATATATATGTGTGTGTGTGTGTATATGGTTGGATATATATATATATATATATATATATATATATATATGTATGTGTGTATATGTATGTATGTGTGTGTGTGTGTATGTGTATGAGTATGTACAGGTATGTATATGATTAAATCACGGCAGTATAATGGTTGGCCAGTATGGTTCACTAGATTGGGTGCGACTGAGTAATGAGTTCGTTCCTCACTGGATGCCCCTTGATTTCAGCTTTGTGCCACGATATATTTGTATATATATATGTATGTGTGTGTGTGTGTATGTATGTGTGTATATATATATGCGTGTGTGCATATATATATATGTATATATATCTGTATGTCCTATTTTATTGTGTATGTGTATTTATATTTAAGTATATTTCTGTTTGTATGAATGTGTTTATATATTTGTATGTTAGACTATATGTATATTGCTGTGTGTTTGGTGTTTGAAGGTATATTTATGTATCTATATGTTAGTTCGTTTATATATGTATTTGGTTGAAAGTTGTTGTATTTTTATGTATGCATGTATATATGGGTGGTTGTTATTGCAGGTAGATATATTTATGTATATATATATGTTTAATTGTAGATATGTATGTATGTGTGTATATATATTTATGTATGTTTGTGTATGTATATATATATAGGTGTGTGTGTGGAACCTATTATGTATGAGTTTGTGTGTATGTGTAGGTATGGAAACTTTGGTATATCATGACTGTTTTTTATATATCTAAGTATGTGTGCATAAAAGTCTATGTGTGTATATATGTGTGTGTATTTAGGTTTATATGTATATGTACGTACATATGTACTTGTTATCATAGATATGTATATGTACGTATATGTTTATGTTTATATATTTATTTGTGTGTATTTCTGTACGTATATGTATGTATGAATATATTTTTTTTTTTTTATGTGTGTTAATTTGTTTTTGCTGCCGTGTATATATATATATATATATATATATATATATATATATATATATATTATGTATATTTTTTATCCTGTTTTTTCTTTGCCAAATATATAATGAAACTATTATCAACTTATATGATTAATAATATATATATATTTTTATTGATATTTATTGTTTTAGAGTTTTCGTTTTAATATATTAAATAATATTATTTTAAACATTTTATCTTTATATATTTGCTCCCTTAAGTTATAATTCAATAAGTGGTTAGCATTTATTTAAGTCTGAAATATTCACTGGTTGTGATTTCTCAATGTCTATGCCATTGTGGATGTATGTTTGTGTATATATCGGTGTCTATGTGTATGTAGAGTGTATTCACATTTAACTGTGTGTGTGTATTTCGTGTTAGTTTCCACGTCTCCTTTTTTTTTTTTTTAAAGGGCTGTGGAGTTGTTCATGTATTCCCCACCTCTTTCTTTTTTTTTTTTTTTTTTTGTGTGTATGTTGTGTATGTGTGTGTGTGTGTGTGTGTGTGTGTGTGTGTATGTATCTAATTATGTCTGGATGCGTATGTGTGTTATAATCTGATTGTGTTTTGTTGTGTCACGCGTGAGTTTAAGACCATATTCACAAACTTTAAAAATAAAACGGAAAAGAAAAAAAAAAAAATATATACATGTATTATCAGATGACCGGACGAATTGTAGCTTTTTGTCTTGTCAGACGTAATTTTAATGAAGAAATGAATTGAATAAACATATATATTTTTTTTTCTTTTCTCAATAATTTTGTAGTTTTTAAACTTAATAGTGATTAAATTTGGATTTTTAAAATTGCCAGTTTTTTTAATTTTAATATTAAATTTTATCATATAAATTTATAATTATTAGTTAGTAAAAATTATTTTTTAATATTACACGTATTTAAAGATCTAAATAGCTATAATAGCAGGATTTTGTTGTCAAGCTTTTGAATCTTTCTGTACTTCGGTTTTGATTGGTTATTCTAGCTTTTGTAACAATGCTCCCCTAGTGTAGGATCGTTAATTAATCTGAAACTTTTAAAACCATTTATTTTATTTTCAACACCATCACTTGATAAGACACAGAGTGTGTTGAAACAAAATGGCTATTTTTTGTAGTGATTTTATAAAATACTTATGTTATAAATTTTTTATAAAAATAATTATATATATATATATATATATATATATATATATATATATATATATATATATATATAGTAGTAATAATATTATAAGTATAAGAAATTATACTCGTCCGAAAACCTTTGGTGTCTTGATATACAAATAAACAAGCCAATGCCAAAAGGGAAAAAAGGTATATAAAAAAGAAAGAACCATGAACACGGACGTCAGACGAAAATAATCGTCTAGCATTGAAGAACAATGTCCAAAGAAAAAAAAATCCGATGCAAGTAAGCAAAACAACTAAATAAAGTGCTCAATACAGTGAGTAGAGCAGACCTAATTAAACTTAGAGAGCCAGACAAACCTACCAAGGTTTCAACTAAGCAAGGCTCTTTTCTGAGGATCCGCTTAGGTGAAACCTTGGTAGGTTTGTCTGGCTCCCTTAGGTTCTCTCTCTCTCTCTCTCTCTCTCTCTCTCTATATATATATATATATATATATATATATATATATATGTAAGACTCAAACACTAATATTCCATGGTTATAATTTATTACATTGGAAACATAATCACGATACAATTCATCAGACCTAGCATTTCAAAAAAAAAATCGGAAAATCTCTCTCTCTCTCTCTCTCTCTCTCTATATATATATATATATATATATATATATATATATATATATATGTGTGTGTGTGTGTGTGTGTGTGTGTGTTTGTGTGTGCATATTTCATTGAAGAGACCTGGCAATTCATTGCGATTAAGCTTTTTATTATATTTTTCACGCATTCATATCAGTGGAATCAATCCATTTCGGCTAAACTTAGCTATTATAAAGGATTATTTTGTTTGTTTGGCTGAATATGCAGATTTCTTTTTTTTTTTTAGAAGAATGACATCAAAAATTAGATTCATAGATTTTACCAATCATTGAGCTTTTAGATTTAAAGTTTGTCTGAAAAAATATACAGAAATATGTATTTTCCGCAAGTTTTTTACTAAAAAAAAAAGACTATTTCAAGAATCAATCCAAGTAATGTTGATATCATTAGGATTCGATCTATAGAGTGGGAAATATATTCAAACCAGAATTCTGAATTATGAATCATCACAAGCAAAATATGCATTTTTCATTTTATTTGATATGTAAAGCAGTGTAAAAAATTGTAAAATGAAACTCAAAGAATAAGATTTTTTTAGATCATTTGTTTGATCTTAATTAATACAAACAAAAAAATTGATAAAAGTGTATATAACACCATAATTCTGTTGGGCACAAATTATAAGAGAAAATGTTTTAAATTTGCATGGTTTATTGTAAATCGACCTGAAACTACCTCACTGTATAACATATTACATCATAATCTAGCTAAATTGTTCAGTATAACTTTCCTTTGAAGTAAAAGATCTTATTTGATGACAGAGTGATCTAATTATGACAAACACCAACTTACAAATTTAGTGTAATAACATTTCGCTGACATTGTTTGCCTTGATAAAGTCGGAAAACAAAACGCGTCAGCAAAAAAATCCTTAAATGTTTTTCAATTGTCAATATATTAATACCAGAATTCTAATTATGAATCACCACAAACAAAATATCCATTTTTTATTGTATTTGATAAGTAAAAATTGTGCCAAAAGATTTGTAAAAATTGCAAAAAAGGCGACTCAGTGAATAAGATTTGTTGGATCATAATTATTAAAAAAAAAAAGCAAAAAAAAAAAAAACGAAAAAAAAAACAAATAAAAATGAATATAACACCTTAATACTGTCGGTCACAAATTATAAGAGAAAATGATTTAAATTTGCGTTGATTATTGAAAATCACACTAAAACTATTGCACTGTATAACATATTACATTATAATATAGCTAAATTGTTCAGTTTAATTTCCCTTTGAAGAAAATGAAGGTTTTATCTGATGACACAACGATTTAGTAATAATGTTATTGTGTCATGCATCTTGCCCAGATGAAATTTGGAAGGCATCATTAAATTATAAATTTTCTAAGGCTGTACTATAAGGCTTTCACTGATCACCGGAAGGAAATTCCAACGCAAGGATTTTGAGCCTAAACTTAAATCTTTAAACTAGTTTCCTCAAAAAACAGTAACGCAATTTTGTCATATTTTTGTCAATTTACATATTTAGTGTAATAACATTTCGCCTTCATTGTTTGTCTTGATAAATTGGGAAGACGAAACACGTCAGTAAAAAAAAAAAAGATTTTTTTCCAATTGTAATTTTTATACGAATTTGTCTTATCCACAGAATTATTCTGGGAAATGTTAATATAAATGTGTATATAACACCTTAATAATGTTGGGCACAATTTATAAGACAAAATGTTTTAAATTTGCGTTGTTTATTGAAAATCGCACTAAAACTGCTGCACTCTATAACATATTACATTATAATATAGCTAAATTGTTCAGTATAACTTCCCTTTGAAGTAAAGGAAGATCTTATTTGATGACAGGGTGATCTAATTATCATGTCAAGCCCCAACTTACAAATTTAGTGTAATAACATTTTGTTTTCATTGTTTGCATTGATAAAATCGGAAAACGAAACGCGTCACCAAAAAAAAAAGAAAAAAATCAAAAAAAAAACTCTAAAATTTTTTCCATTTGTCATTTTTATACCAATATATTAATACTAGAACTGATTCATTATGAATCACCATATACAAAATATCCATTTTTTTTACTGTATTTGATAAGTAAAAATTGTGCCAAATAAATTGTAAAAAGTTGTAAAAAAGGCTACTCAGTGAATAAGATATTTCAGATCATAATTATTAAAAACAAAAAAAAAAAACAGATAAAATTGTATATAACACCATAATACCGCTGGGTATAAATTATAAGACAAAATGTTTAAATTTGCATTGTTTATTGAAAATTGCACTAAAACTACTGGACTGTATAACATATTACATGATAGTATGGCTAAAATCATTATAACACCTGGTTAGTATTCTTCGGCCTATGTGTGCAAGAGGGCAGGTTGATTTCTTTTTGTATTAGACGCATTGAATAGAAAATATATTCAAGCCAGAATCCTCATTATGAATAACCACAAGAAATTTATGTATCTTTCATTTTATTCGCTATGTAAACCTGTGTAAAAAATTGTAAAAGTCTATTCAATGAATAAGATGTTAAGACATTGGTTTGATCATAATAAAAACAAAAAAAAATGATAAAAGTGTAATACTGCGAGTCACAAATTATAAGACATAATATTTTAAATTTGCATTGTTTAATGAAAATCGTTGTAAAAATATTTCACTGTATAACATATTACATCTTAATATAGCTAAATTGTTCAGCATCATTTCTCTTTGAAGTAAATGCGGGTTTTAATTAATGACTGAATGATTTAGTAATACTTTGCTTGTGGCTATGCATCTTGTCCATATAACATTTTTAAATCCCTAGGAAGTTATTAATTTTATAAGGCTATACTATAAGGCTTTTACTGATCACCGGAATGAAATTTCAACGCTAAGATTTTGAACCTAAAGGTAATCTCTAAATTTATTTCTTCAAAAAAAAAAACAATGAAGATATTTCGTGTCGTTATTTATCATGTTAAACTAAAGCTTTAAAATTGAGTGCAATACCACGCTTCCAAAATTGACCTAACCTAGTATACGCTGCTATTTCATTTGTAGTTGATATAACAGAATGTGGACACAGCAGTCAAGCCCTAAATTTGAACTCGCCCTGATGGTTTGTTTCTTTTACTTTTAACAGTTACACCCACATCCAAAAGCTTACGCAGACATTCTAAAATAAGTTAACCTACTTAAACGACCTTTTAAGCGAAAACAACAAAGAGTACTGTTTTCGAATAAACCGCTTAAATGTCCACTAACATCCGGCCATTCTGTGTGATCACAGTGGACAAAACGGTTCATTAACTCCTATTCTGAATATAAAAAAAAGCAAAAAAATAAAAATAAAACAATGTAATCAACGGAATTATGCCAGAGACTTAATTAGGAGAATGTTGGAAAAGGTTCAGTGTTTAAAGCAAAAAAAAAAAAAAAAAGAAAAAGAAAAAGAAAAAAAAAAGCAAACAAACAAAAAACAAGACAGTAAATACAATTAGAAGCATTGCTGGAAACACTACCGAAGTGTTTTGAAAGATATTCCAACCATCCCATAAAATTGCTCGAAGGGAAACGAAAAACAGCGAACAACTAAAAGAAAAAAGAAAAGGGAAAAAGGTACCCTGATCATTTCAAAATAATTACATGCTGGTTAGTTTGTAAGTATTCAGGAATGATCAGGGCTATTATTACTTCCAAAATAAAAGTCGACAAATACAATAAGTACAGTTCAATGCTACAAAAAAAAATAAAATAAAATAAAATAAAATAAAAATAAGTGTACCGAAAGAATTTAACCTTAATATCAAAGAAACGTTTAAATAAACATAGATAAGCTAAAACAGTGAAAATCCTGTGTACTGAAAACTAAATCTATCCATGAATTTACACCTACATCTTTCTCCCCCAAATTACCTGTATCTTCGCATTCGTTCCCTTATCCGTTTCTATCGTCCAAATGATATTTCTATCCAAACTAGGTATTTACTCTGTCTCCCCACTAACGCCAGTCGTGACACAAGGTCTTTTTTTAAGATGGGGACCCGAGCGCGTACACCCGGGCTAGGAACAAAAATTGCTCTCAGCCCCCGCAACCGTCAGTTGCGGTGGTCTCGCTGCGAGTACCGATACCGATCCCTCTCTCTAGTGCAAGGAGAGAGCGTGGCCTTGGGTAGCTGTTCCGCAGGGCTGGGCATCTCTCAGTATAATTTTCTTCAGTTACGACTCTGTCCTTTGATGGAGTCACTTATATGTGCACTTTGCCTATAGACAGAGACGCAACTGAGAGATGATAAATAATGTGTTACAAACTACCCCAAAAAGAGGTTTACACACTAATTTTTTTGTCCCAACCGCCCCACGCGTCAGATGCGGCTTTGGGCCGAATTTAATGTGGGGTGTCCGAGCCTGTAAGCTCGGCCAAGCATTCTCCGTAGACCTCGTATTTCTATCCAAACTATATGAGTTCTTGGAAATAACATAGACTGCGCTAGATGTAGTAACAGCCAACACCGCAAATTGCTATAAAGCTAGAATATTAACGCGAAAACTCTAGTCATATTCCTAAAGATCCTCGCCGAATCGAGTCTTTCATACGGGTGCCAGGCATGGCACCAAATCCGTTCAGAAATATCTCAACTGCCAGCTTTCTAAGATAAATAGTTAAACGGAGTTTTGAACGTGTGAAACCAGTGGGTGTTGGTGAAAGCCATCCATTTTAACCTTGGTGATTGGCGCTACAGAATCACAAGCAAAGAAATATACTTACACTATTTATATTCGGACAGTTGTCTTCCTCTTTGTTGTTGTTCTTACAACGTTTTGGCCGTTGTGCCCTACGGCCTTCCGCTGTATATTGATCTGAGGAACATACAGAGAATTCTGATTCGAACCCTTTATTTAATCTACGGGGGTAGACTGTTCTCATTTCACTGCCCATGTCTCGGGATATCTCGTTTACTTCTTATTTTTTAGTACTTCTCATTTATTCCTTGCCCTGTTTCTGACGAGTCCAATTACAGTCTGCATTGTCCAGGGATTGAACTGAACTCTTTATTTAATCTACGGGGATAGACTGTTCTGGTTCCACTGCTCATGTCTAGGGATATCTCGTCTAGTTTTTATTTTTAGTACTGATCAGTTATTGCTCGCCTTGTAGGTTACCCGAATCGATATATTCAGGGAGTTACGAACTGAACCCTTTATTTAATCTACGGGGATAGACTGTTCTCGTTCCACAACCCATGCCTCGGCATATCTTCTCTAGTTCTTATTTTTGAGTACTTACCACTTATTCCTTGCCCTGTTTCTAATGAGTTCAATTACAGTCTGCCTTGTCCAGGGATTGAACTGAACCCTTTATTTAATCTACGGTGGCAGACTGTTCTCGTTCCACTGCCCATGTCTCGGGATATCTCGTCTAGTTCTTATTTTTAGTACGGCTCAGTTATTGCTCGCCATTTAGGTTACCCGAATCGATATATTCAGGGAGTTCCGAATTGAACCCTTTATTTAATCTACGGGGGCAGACTGTTCTCGTTCCACTGCCCATGTCTCGGGATATCTCGTCTAGTTCTTATTTTTATTTAGTTTAGTTATTTCTTGCCCCTTTTTTCGCAAAGGTGCAAATAGGCACTGCACTGAGGTGGGGGTGAAACTGTAGCGGATAAACACAATTTACACATAGTTCGAGATAACAAATTAAAGCTAAATTTACGCAATTATTAGAAAATATATATCCCTAACTACACACCAATTTTCGTCTAGCTAAATTATACGCAAGCTGCACTCTACTCAAAACAATTGTGAAAAGAAACAGAAATATATCAGACTGCTAGCCATTATTGAGGCGAATCTCATTTGTCACAGATGCTTTCAACAACGTCCGTGCGTTTCTCTTATATAGGCTATAAGGACCCGGTCAGTAGGACACATCAACGGACAGTGAGGAGAGACTTGACGCACGCATGGCTGACTGCCCGTCCGTTCGTTAGGCTTTGTAACCGACCTCCAAATAAATAAACCTATCAAATAAACGTACCCTATCAACCTGACAAGCACAAAGCGATAATTACCAAACCTAGTACTATGCACATTCAACCCGCTACATTATACCACTTACCAGCCACATTTTTATAACGTATATAAAAATAAATCTTTGGTCATTTATCTAAACAAGCGTCCAACTTTGTTTCTTCGACGATAACCAACGTCCAACCACCTTGAGTTCAACAAACTCACAACCACTATATCACCGAATTCAAAACGAATACTTTTATCTTCTAAGCCATTATCCCGTAGTGTTTTAGTCAACTTGGAGTCTTATACTTAACCTACTTGCTGATTAGGTTGCAACTGCTTCTGTTATCGTTAATATTTTTATCGATATTGCAGTTGAAAACTTACTGTCTTTTGTCTTTACTAATAGCTCTAATATTATAATTATTTCTATACTAGGCCTACTCAGTAGGTTCTTATAGCCTAGCATATGTGCTGATTCTTTCAGACATCTAACTCTCCAGCGTTCTTCCTATCCAGTATTTTCATTTAATTCCTCAGGAGCTGATGACTACCAATTTCCCTCTATACATGATCAGCCATGCCCAATTTCATTGTCTCACCTCTCACTCTGGCTTTTCAATGTTCCTGCCTGATCTGGGCTGAGGAGTTATCATTATTTACACTATTTACATTCAGACTATTATCCTCATCTTTGTTGTTATCACCTGATCACCTACAGTCTGATTTTCTGGTATGATACATTATCATTATTTACACTATTTACATTCGGACTACTGTTCTCATCTTTGTTGCTTTTAACACAACATTTCGGCTGTTGTACCCTCCGGCCTTCTCTGGGTGTATATCAATCTGGGTAACCTATAGAGAATTCCAATTTGAAGACTTTAATTAATCTAGAGGGGTAAACTGTTCTCGTTCCACTGCCCGTGTCTAGGGATATTGTCTGTTATTTTATTTAGCACTGTTCAAGTACACACTGCCCAACCTAGGGATTGAACTTACAACCACTATATCACCAAATCCGCAAAAGCCATTCTCCCATAGGACAATTTGCGGGAGTAAACTTAGACCGTTAAACCTAACCTTCACTGCTGCTGTAGTTGAAAACTTGCTGTCATTTGTCTTTCTTTCTTTATTAGTGGCTCCCATATTGTACTTATTTCTTTGCTAGGCCTACTAAGGAGATCCTCATAGCCTAGTATATGTGCTGATTCTTTCAGACATCTAACTCTCCAGTGTTCTTCCTATCCAGTATTTTCACTTCATTTCACAGGAGCTGATGACTACTCATTTCCCTCCATACATGATCAGCAATGCCCAATTTCATTGTCTCACCTCTCACTCTGGCTTTTCAATGTTCCTCCAGTATTACTCTTAGGGCAAAGCTTGTTCTCTTAACATTTGGCTGTTGTGCTCTCCAGCCTTCATCAGGGGATTGTCAATTTGGACAATGTTCAGGGAATTTTGAACTGAACTGTTCATTCAATCTACCTCTGTAGATTGTTCTCACTGTGCTGTCCATGTTCAGGGATGTAATGTCTAGTTCTACCCATGTAGATTAAATAAAAAGTTCAGTTTGAAATACCCTGAAGATTTCCTGGCTTAACAATCACCTGATGAATGCTGTAGGTCACAAAAGCTGATATTTTGTGATAACCAGAACAAAGATGGGAACAAAAGTCTGTATCTAAATAATAACTTATCCTAGAAATTTATGATCATTTATGGTTTATGATCATATCATGTTGAAATACTGGTTCCTGCATGATTACTAAAATTAAGCAACGTCGAGTCTGCTCACTACCTGGATGGGTAACTGCTTGGAAATACCAGTTGGTGTAATAAACAATGGCTTGGAATTGTTAATTGGTGAGCTGATTTCCTTTTCTGGTTGGGCTCATTATATTCACTTGCACTCAAATACTCTTGGGAAAGGTATGAATTCACATTTTCTCCTCACATCTATTAGTAAGACTTGTATCACTAAATCATTATTATTTGCAAAAAGAAATTCTTACAATCTAAAAATATTTTCTGGTTTTAGATAACCTGCAAAGGGTTGATAAGCCACAAAAAATGAATGAATTATCCCAGAAATTCAGATAAAAATGAGGTATTTGTTGTAATATTTCAACTTTGGAATAAGATAAAATTCATTTGAGTACACATCCTCAGGACTAGGCACCTTTTTCTTGTCTTGTGGACAGATACTACGCTTTGATCCTGGTCGGAAGTTAACAGATATTTTGAATATCAGTCTGTTCTATTTTCAAGATGAACATTTATTTTCAGTTTAATGTGATTCTATAAAACTTTGTATATAAAATTTTGCAATGTTAATTGCTATCTATTGTCCTCTTGATTATTATTTCCTCTTCCTGTTCATTATTAATGTTTCTTTTCTTCATTCATCCACACCCTGTAACCCCTTGTGCCTTACTGCATTTACTGTTTTGCATGGGGGTGATAAAAACATTGGTTTATGGTCATATCATGTTGAAACTTTTTAATTGATGTTGCATTTGAAAACTTACTGTCATTTTTCTTTCTTTCTTTCTTTCTTTCTTTCTTTCTTTCTCAACGGCTCCCATGTTGTATTTATTTATATATAGACCTACTAAGGGGGTCCACATACCCTAGCACATGCGCTGATTCAAACTCTTCCTTGTTCTTCCTTGTCCAGTATTTCCTTCATTTCAAAGGGATTGATTGCCTCTTTCCCTCCATACCTGATCAGCCATAACCGATTTCATTGTCTCACCCCTCACCACGGCTTTACTTCAGACCAACTCACGCTACATCTTAGGAACATAACTGTAGGCATATTTCATACCTCGTTGTTCCACATTGTGCGACACATTTTAGTTTCGGTTTGGGTTTTCGGTACTTCGCTAATGTAGTCGGCTTAATTTTTTACACTTATTATGTTTTCTACGGTTTAACTATCCTTTGCAGGTTATTTAAAGCCATTTTTTGTAAATTTATTTTTAAATGATAATTGTTTAGTGTTACAAGTCTTACTAATTAATAGAGAGATTCATACTTTTCGATATCGGTTGAGTAATGACCTTTGGCATTACTTCCGCTGCATCAGTGTGTGAGCGAAAATCGGAACTGGTGATAACATAAAGAAGAAATGTATCCGGTGGCTAAAATAAACAGGTTGTCTTGAGCGGAAGGAAAGGCGTGGGCGCATGCTAGAAGAGGCGTGGCCACACGAAGTTGCGTTGGCGACATACCGAGAGGAGGGGTAGGAACGTGAATTTGCGTAGGTGTCCAAATGTCCGATCTGAACAGATATGCTGGCTGGTGGTTCATCGATGTTGTTTCTGTTAATTCCTGTGTGCGCAATCCTAACCTTTGTGATTCTCCCTCATTCTACCAATTCTACTTTTTTCCTCCGATTTCCTTCAAACTTGATATGTAGGTTACTTACATCACAACGAGCTCAATGATACCTCAGTTTTATTTCTACGCCACTGCGTTTTGCGAAAAACTGCGAAAAACAAAAAATTGATTTCAACAGAAATCTTAGATTAAAATATCCTCAATTTTCAAGCAATCTAATACGAACTTCCCTCAATTGTAGCCAACAATATGTTGATTGTCTAACACTCATTTAATTTGATAACTGAGTCCACCCATGTAGTGAAAACCCGCGTAAATACCGAAAAATGACGACTTTTACTGGTTTCTTTCTTATCTTTTGTTGATTTTTCAACCAATTTTCATCAAACTTAACAATTGCTTCATAAACGTATCCTCTTTTACATTCCTGACACACTGACAAATTAAAAAAAAACAAACAAAAAAACTCCAAAATAATTGTGGTCTGAAGAGGGTCTTCATGTTGCCTGTTTTACCCCTTCAAGTTCTCGGCTAACTTCGATTAAATAAATACAGACTATATCTGTTATATCAGTAACTGCACTAATTCAAAATGATTTAATGAAAGTATTTTAAAGTAATTGAAGAAAATAGACTCTGTTACATCTAAAGATGATGCTGTTTTTGTTCCATTCTAATTGAACGCTTTTTACTGATCTAATATATGCGTATGGCTGCTAGTATATATATATATATATATATATATATATATATATATATATATATATATATATATCTGTGTGTGTGTGTGTGTGTGTGTGTGTGTGTGTGTGTGTGTTTCGTCGTCTCATTTGAGCCCAGCAACAATATACAGCACATATCTTTCCTAAAGCTATTTACGCCGTAACTGAAACTCAGTTGTCCGATTAACAATTCAGAGCTATTGTCCATTATACCACACGCGCACCCGAGCTTACAGCACCAGGTATTCCAAAGCGGTAACCCATTTAGTTACTGTCAGGAAGTTAACTTCGGTGATCGTACGGGAACCAATGTTTCAACATGATGTGGCCGTAAGCCACACTTGGAAGAACTTTAGATTATTTAATGGAAGTGTTATATTTATTTATATTCTTTATTTCCATGAAAAAAATGGCTGGATTGCGATTTGGTATCCATCTTTTGAAATGACAATAGAATCTGAGCAATCTCCCCATAGGTGAGGGAACAATTGCAAGCAGCAGAAATGTGGTTCTACAGAAGGATGCTGAGAATTCCATGGACGGAGCGCGTACGTAACTTATACTCAGAATAAAAAAGAGATAGCTGAAGTTCCAGTGGCACATAACGAGGATGGAGGGCTTAGTAAACTTAATCCTCACGGGGCATATTGATGGTAAAAGATATAGAGAAAGGCAGCGATCCGCTTATATCTTTTTAATCATTTCACCTGTTGTAACCTAGGGAAGGTTACTGAATAGAATAATCAAACGAAGGTTGGTAATAGTCGATAATACTTAGGACAAGAACAACACGGCGCATAGAAGTAGTCAACTGGTAGAAGTCAGTCAAATGAATTATACAATGGATATCTGCCAACCGCTCCACGTATAGAAAACGTTAATATTTCCCGTTGTCTCTGCCGTGCACCGACAGCTTAAGAGCAGGATTACTGACTGACTGATGCCAAATGGGTCGAGTTCCGATCCCGGACGTCTAGCCACACTGAAGAGCTGTGATACAGCGAAACAGTCTGTCTGTGGATGAATATATGTATGTATTTATATATATATTTGTGTTTTATATATATATATATATATATATATATATATATATATATATATATATATATATATATATATAATGTACAGCCAGTTAGATCAGGGCTACAAGAATGTAGGACGCCCTTGTCTAAGATAGAAAGACAAGCTGAAAAGCCACTTGTCAGCTGTCAATATACCTCATAACACCCTTGACCGGGTAGAATGGAGATCAACGTGTTTGAGTGAACTCAGCAGTTTTCGATCTGCTTGTCTGAATCATTTTTAAGAAGCCAGAGCATAATCTAAAAGGTTAGCCAACCTAACAGTGATCTCATCCCACAATCCTCTCTCTTGCTCCATATGTGGACGCCTTTGTAAATCAACAGCGGGTCTTAAATGCCACTTAAGATTATCGCACAAAATTTAATAACTGAATCAATTAAGCTGTCAGATCCTCATACGTCAAAAACCGACGGGAGAGTCCATTATATATATATATATATATATATATATATATATATATATATATATATATATATATATATATATATATATATATATATATATATATATATATCAAGACCAGAGAACAAATGGCTCAGAATGAGGTATATATATTCTTAGTCCGAATTCCAGTACATACAGATAGAATTATCTACAGTTTTCTGTCTTTTTGTTTGTTTCACTTAATCTCTGACGAAGCTTTTAACAAAAGTGAAACATATCATATATTTCTATTTTATATATATTATATATGTTATATATTATATATGTGTTATGGGACCTTACCCATAATAACATAATGGACTATTCCATACGTAATAAATACTGCGTCTCAAGAGGAAGCAGGGAGTTCAGTCCGAAGTCGGGCGACCGGCTGACCGGCTGATCGGTTGAACTCTCTGCCTTCAGAGGAACCCGAACGAGGCTAAGGGCGGAGTCTCTTTCGGGGAGTTTGAACCTGTTTATTTCAAAGGGCATTTTTGTTTCCACGGGCTCGGAGATCCCACGTTAAACCGGCCTTTGTGCCACATGATGCCCTCGTGGGGGACTAAATACCGTTCAGTCTGAAGTCTAGAGTTCAGTTTGAAGTCTGGAGTGAAGTCTGTCAGGAGTCTGTTCAGTCATATATCAGTCGAATCAGAGGCAGTCCAAAACAGAGTCGCGTTCAGACAATTAGTACTAAACCTGATTGTTCCTACTCAGACTTTCTACTTCTCTGTATATATTCCTGTTTGTAATATATCTGTGTTATTCCATATCCGTTTTCGAGTTCTTCTTTATTGGTTCTACCTTGGACTATCACCCGTGTTACAAGGAACCGGACCATAAAAATAGCGATAAAGTCGAGTCAAGATTCGAGTCAGAGGCAGTCCGAAACAGAGTCGCGTTCAGACAATTACTACTAAACCTGATTCATTCGTACTAACATTTTCTACTTCTCTGCATATATTCCTGTTTGTAATATATCTGTGTTATTCCATATCCGTATTCGAGGTCTTCTTTATTGGATCTACCTTGGACTATCACCCGTGGTACAAGGAACCGGACCATAACAATAGCGATAAAGTCAAGTAAAGATTCGAGTCAGAGGCAGTCCGAAACAGAGTCGCGTTCAGACAATTACTACTAAACCTGATTGTTCGTACTAACACTTTCTACTTCTCTGTATATATTCCTGTTTGTAATATATCTGTGTTATTCCATATCCGTGTTCGAGTTCTTCTTTATTGGTTCTACCTTGGACTATCACCGTGGTACAAGGAACCGGACCATAAAAATAGCGATAAAGTCGAGTCAAGATTCGAGTCAGAGGCAGTCCGAAACAGAGTCGCGTTCAGACAATTACTACTAAACCTGATTCGTTCGTACTAACATTTTCTACTTCTCTGCATATATTCCTGTTTGTAATATATCTGTGTTATTCCATATCCGTATTCGAGGTCTTCTTTATTGGATCTACCTTGGACTATCACCCGTGGTACAAGGAACCGGACCATAACAATAGCGATAAAGTCGAGTAAAGATTCGAGTCAGAGGCAGTCCGAAACAGAGTCGCGTTCAGACAATTACTACTAAACCTGATTGTTCGTACTAACACTTTCTACTTCTCTGCATATATTCCTGTTTGTAATATATCTGTGTTATTCCATATCCGTGTTCGAGTTCTTCTTTTTATTGGTTCTACCTTGGACTATCACCGTGGTACAAGGAACCGGACCATAAAAATAGCGATAAAGTCGAGTCAAGATTCGAGTCAGAGGCAGTCCGAAAACAGAGTCGCGTTCAGACAATTACTACTAAACCTGATTCGTTCGTACTAACATTTTCTACTTCTCTGCATATATTCCTGTTTGTAATATATCTGTGTTATTCCATATCCGTATTCGAGGTCTTCTTTTATTGATCTACCTTGGACTATCACCCGTGGTACAAGGAACCGGACCATAACAATAGCGATAAAGTCGAGTAAAGATTCGAGTCAGAGGCAGTCCGAAACAGAGTCGCGTTCAGACAATTACTACTAAACCTGATTGTTCGTACTAACACTTTCTACTTCTCTGTATATATTCCTGTTTGTAATATATATGTGTTATTCCATATCCGTATTCGAGTTCTTTATTGGTTCTACCTTGGACTATCACCCGTGGAACAAGGAACCGGACCATAACAATATGTTATATTGATATACGTTTCGAGTTTCTTTTATTTTATCAATCTGTCGGATTCCAAACAATATGTGTTCCGCATTTGATCTTTACGTCATAATTTAGTAAATAAACGGAACGTCTACTCAAAAATGAGTATCCACTAAAAACAACGTATAAAGTGATAAACAATTTGTTGGATTAATAAAAATCCATTAACTTTTTTAGAAAAATCCAGTTTATTAATTGTGAAGTTGTTAAAATTAATATTGAGATTTTATTTGCATGAAAACATCTTGCGCCAGAGGAATCAACCATAGGCCAAGTAAATAGCAGTATATTTTCGATTATATAAGGAAATATTATATTGCTTGAATATCTAAATTAAGACCAAGAAAACTTGTCTATTTTTGTTGTAACCTAGGGAAGGTTACTGAATAGAATAATCAGACGAAGGTTGGTAATGAACGATAATACTTAGGACACGAACAACGCATATAAGATTCGCCAGCGGCGCGTAGAAGTAGTAGTCAAGTGCTAGAAGTGATTCAAGTGAATTCCACAATGAATCTCCAACTGCAGGATATATACCAACCGTCCCTCGTGGTCAGATGTGTCACAAGGCCGAATTTAATGTGGAGTATCCGAACCCGTAGGCTCGGCCCAAATATTCTCCGTAGACCCCGTATAAAACGGAGTCGGGTAGCTGTTTCCCGAGACGAGATTATGCCCTTCGACATAACCTCGTCTGCGTATCCTCTCTGCCCGGATGTAGAGAATTTGACCAGCACATCTGGAGACGTATCTCCGACTGCAGGATATCTAATAACTACCACACACGGTCAGATGTGGCACAAGGCCAAATTTAATTTAGCGTATCCGATCCTGTAGGCTCGGACAAAAATTTCCTTTAGACCCCTTATAAAACGGGGTAGGGTAGCTTTTTCCCGAGATGAGATTCTGCCCTTCAACATAGCCTCGTCTGGGTATCCTCTCTGCCCGGATGCAGATTGTTTGAACAGCACAGCTGGAGGCGAATCTTCAACTGCTGACCAACATACAGTATTTACTACTATACTTATGTGAATTTGTGCATATCGTCCTTAGTTATGCTACAACAATTTTCTATCTTCAAATACGAGAAATATTTCTTTCCACCGCAATCAGCTGGATAGTAGAAATTTTAAATTATTGCAGGTTTCGTATAAATCTGTTGTTGAGACTTTAAAAGAAAACGAATATTTTATATGCAAACTCGGAGGAAACCAGCAACATAGGCACAGAGTTGAGATGAAATAAATCATATCAAACATGGGTCTCAAGGAACATCGTATTGCAAATAACTGCCCTTGTCTTCGAAGCATAAAATTATAAAACTGCCCACAGACGTTGTTGTGGGTATCTGGATTCTGAATTAAAATGATAAAAAGAAAACAAACACTTGAGCTAAGCTGGAGCATTTATTTTATTTTATCCTTTACATTTCTTTTACAATTGTAACGTTGCAGGTCAATCTAGACAGCAGGTTGATTGGGAAAGTTCAGCTTCTTCCAGTCAAACGCTTGTAGCTTAAAAACAACCCTTCGGCCAGATCGTTACCCACGAGTAAAAAACATAAGAATTTCTAGCAGTAAACCAGATTTTATTCATGGATTGTAATTTACTGCTAAAAGCAAGCGAAAAAGAAATGAGACGTAAGTGATGTGGGGAGGTGCAGAGTCGTTTTGCTAGCCCCACTTCGCTTATTCTGTGTGCATTTTCGCGGCATGGCTGAAAAAAAATTTCATTGTCTTGTCATCTTCGTCTAAAAAAACGTAATTAATCTTCCTTCCGTGACTTTTTCTCAGTCTGAGCCTCTTACTCTGTTCATTGAAATTGACTTCACTTACTTATGGCTAAACAGTGATGTTCACCCAGTACAAGGAGCTAGTGTCACACGAGCTTTACACATCAAAGGGCGCTTATATGTGGGGAGATAAAGGTAAAACGCTAGACTTGAACAGATTAAGATTGTAGCGATGTGGAAGCATCCTCTTGAGAGTTGGATCTACAAAGCAACGCTTCGTCGAAAGAAGTTGCCCATATGGTTCTTATCTTTTACCACTGTGAAGTGAATGAAGGTGGTTCGCTGCAAAATGCGTGGCATGACGGGTCTTAACTGTAAAAGACAGAACTAGTAGAATTAAGAAATGACATTCATCTGAGCACTTTCTATGGGAATGGCCATAGAAAAGAGAGAATCTTGTGACATTTTGGCTCTGAGAAAGGGATTACTGGGTGGAAGTAATTCATCACCCACAACGATTTTGGGTACTGCGAGACTGAAAGAAATGAACACTACTGCCATATAAGGATATGGCAGCACAATTCCATTTTTAGCTTGCTCTGAATTTGAAAAATAGAGGATAGAATGAGGAGTCAGTTAAATCCTTGTGCAAATTAATTGAAGCAACCGCTTTGGTTTCCTTTCTTTCATCATAAGGTCAGTTTTAAACCCACTGAATTGACATAGTGTAATCGATTTCTATTTTCTTCTCAGATTAGGTCATTTGCAGCACTGTGCAGTAATATGGATCTTTTTTAGGGGTCTATGATGAAATTTGTTTGGTCATGAAAAATATTGCGTAATCCGTGATTGCATCAGATTTTTATAACGCCTAGACACTACTGTCTCAACTGTCGATTATCCTATGGTAATGACCTGTGATGGACATTACTCCAAGGAAGCGTACGAAAATTGTAACGCTACACCAACACTCTGGCAAACCTTACCAGTGAGCAAATCGAAGTACTATAGATTGGCCCGGAGCTCTCCTGATTTAAATCGAGGATCTGTGGTCAATCTGCAAGGAATGACTTCGTGGAATAGACGTACGAAGTACTAATATGTGTACTGGGAAATCTTTCAATGAAAAAATACGAAAAAAAATCAATTATAACGGAATTATTCGTTTTGTTTCAATTAATTTAAACAAGGGTGTAATGGCGCGGTACATGGAACCGACATTTTTTCCAGTATCTTCAGCAACGGGTCTTTTATACGATTTTCACTTGGGGTCTGGATTGAGTGTAAGGATTGTAGATAAAAGTGTTTATGTAGTAGACACATTTTATTTTTAAATATTTTTATTTATTATTATACGCCTATTTTGTGATGAATAGTAATTTGTTTATGTTGAAAATATTGTCCATAAATCATGTATGTTTCGTAATCAATAAAGGCTATTGGCGTGAAGAAAATGAAACTCTCGAGTCGAGTTGAAGTTCGGTGATCTTCCGATAGTCAATTCTAATTCTCTTGAGATGGGTATGAACATGGCTCTTATCTCCAGTTATGGGTTAAATAACAACGAATCTGGGTTCTCTGGCTTTTGATGGTAACCAGTCTAGGATAAGCACAACTACGAATACTAAACTATCGAAAAAGAAACGGAGAAGTACTCAAATGTATTTCTTGAGAAATCAGGACAATTCGAAGAGAATAAAGTTGTGTAGTACTATACCGAAATAGCGATATCACTCAAATTTCTCAAGTTTTAAGGGTGGTCTGAGATCAATCTTGTCCCCCGAATTCTGCACATTTGCAACCGTTATTGCAAGCGTGAAAACGAAATTATTGGACAGATGATTATATAAGCAACCACCCCAGAGACCGCTTCTCAAACACTGTTGACGGAGAATCTGGGACCCATGTTACTGAAGGGAGGAGGCACGGTGGCGCAATGGATATCGGCTCGGATTAGGGATCGGAGAGCCGAGGTCGAATTCCAGTCGAATCGATTATATTCACTTGGGAAAAGGGAATGAATCCTCTTCTTCTCCCCCCCAGCTACGGTTAAATAGTTCTATAGCCTGTCTTGGCAATTGGTTTAGGAGAAGGACAACTCTGAATTCAAAACCTGATCCTCCAGGTTAGGAGTTGTATAGTTGGCTAACAACCTACTCAATTTAAAAAAAAACAAACAAACTGGCTTGTTATAGAAACCGCAATGAAATTTAAAAACAATAATAATAATAATAATAATAATAATATATATATATATATATCTTATGTAGCGTTGGAATCATATTTTTAAATAAATAATTATATTTATGCTCCACTTTTGTATCGAGCACTATTTTTTTTTAAATAATAACAAAAATACTAAATAACTTTGGATTATTTATCTAAAGAGTTCCTTTATATACACTGCGTGCCAAATTATTATCGAGATAACTATTTTTTATAATATTTCAAAGACCGCCCAATCAATTCACACAAAATTTTCACACGATATTGGCAACACTAACCTGCGCAATCACTGATTTTCGTACTGATCTGCGTGATGTAAATAAACTGGCGCCATATTTGTTATCAGCACGGTGATTTGAGCGTGCCAAATTATTAGAAAGGTTTAGTAAAATTCCCAGAACGCTTACTAAAGTTGAACGTGAATGTTTATGATAAAAAGAAACTAATAAATAAGATAATCAAACAAATAATAACAGATACAAACAAAGGCACAGTTTTAAACAAATTAATAGGGAATGTGCTTTCCCTGTTTTGAAATTACTTGAAGAAGTCGACGATCCATATAATTTGTTAATTGTAGGATGTCATCTGCTGTAATGCCGTGAGATATGTCAAGAATTGACTTCCCACAACTCACACAGCGTTTCTCCTGAATTGTCGTCCGTTGGCGTACAGTCTTCGCTTCATGATGCTCCAAAGATTGGGTTCAAATCCGGAGAATTTGCTGGCCACTTCATTTTTCGAGGTCCATCGAAGCCTAACTGTTTCAAATGTTCAGTAGTCTTGTGAGAAGCATGTTAGGGAGCATTATCTTGCATAAAAACAATGGCCCTTCTGAAGGCAACTCTTTGCCTTTTCATCCACGGTTCAAGATGCTCCTTCATAAACGCTATGTATGCATCAGCAGTCATTTTGACACCATCTGGTACTCTCCATGGGCCCGCTAATGTTTTTCCAATAATACCACCCCAAATCATTATGCCTCCACTGCCTTGTTGGCGTCTCAAACGCTGATGGCGATTCTGTCCGTTCATTACCCAGCCTTTGCACCATCTATCTGGCCCATCAAGTGTTGCTTGAGTTTCGTCTGTGAACAAAACTTTAGAGAAGTCAATCTTCATATTGTCCTCGGCCCATTTCAATCGATTTTGAATGTGATTTCTCGTCAACGTAGGCTTCGATAAAGGTTTGACTGTTGTTGCTATTTCCCTCAGATACCGACACTGAGTACTTTTAGACACAGTAGGATCCCCAATTCGACTGAAAAGCTCTTGGCTGGTAAGTCCTGGGTTCTTCGTAGCCTCTCGTTTAAGTCGTGACATGAGACGACGTGAAATAACCCTCGGCTTGCCTTTATCTGCCCTTTTGCGTACTTGTGTAGGGTCGGCGGTGAACTTTTTCAGTGTTTGATGACACCTCCCTATCATTTTAGAAATGTCCAGGATAGATTTACCTTTTGAGAGTTCTGAGGTGATAGTTTTCTTTTCAGCATTACTTAAACTGCTTTTACGGCCCATCTTTTCACTAAATTCTTAGACTTTTCTAATAATTTGGCACGCTCAAATCACGGTGCTGATAACAAATATGGCGCCAGTTTGTTTATATTGCGCAGATCTGTACGAAAATTTCAGTGATTGCGCAGGTCAGTGTTTCCAACATTGTGTGAGAATTTTGTGTGAATTGATTGGACGGTTTTTGAAATATTATAAAAATAGTTATCTCGATAATAATTTGGCACGCAGTGTATATATGTGTGTTACTGACGAGGATAATGGGAGCCGCATCCACATCCTGGCCGAGAGTAATTGACGAAATCTGGAATCGACTAAAATATAATGTTCAGTAATAAAAGAGTGAAGTCTCTTGTTTCCTGGCGCAATCACTTCATTGTAAGAATGATCTATAATGACGTATGACTTTTATCTTGAATAGACAAGACATTTTAAAAAATCATACGTACATTTTTACGAAAAATTTATTTGCTTGTGAGTTTATATATATATATATATATATATATATGTGTGTGTGTGTGTGTGTGTGTATATATATATATATATATATATATATATATATATATATATATATATATATATATATATGTATATGTGGGTGTGTGCAGTACGTATATTATATCATAAAGAGGTATTTATAAAAAAGAATTAATTAGCAATGTTAATGTAATTAATGGCGAAATCTCTTCGCTAGCAAGACTTAATAAGGAATTAACTTATTAATAATTCATTAAATAACATGGAAATTGCACAAATTAATACATTTAAGAAAATCTAAAATCGTACAGGCAAAATTCTGTTAAGGAAAAATCTACAAAGACATTTTACTCTATTATTTAGACTATACTTTTAGCCCATGTCTATTTAACTGAAAAAATCGTGGATTGACGGCATTACTAAATTCAAACAAACATTCTCACTAAACATATTTAAATAATAACTCTAGCTTTGCGACACCCCACATTCCAAAATTATATACCTGCCAATAAATAATATATTTTTTTAAAAACATCTTTCAATATAGACTGCATTTATTTCATCTTGGAGTTTACCTGGAATGGAAAAATTACGCCCTGAGAACGAAAATGTGAAATTTTCGAAAATATTCGGTCAAGCAACATCTAATCTATCTGACAACAATTTATACATAACGATCGCATTATTCAATGAATTATTTGTAAGTTAATTATTAATAAGTCTTGTTAGCGAAGAGATTTCGTTATTAATTGCATGAACATTGCTAATTAATTCTTCGTATTATTACCTCTTTATGATATATATATATATATATATATATATATATATATATATATATATATATATATATATATGTGTGTGTGTGTGTGTGTGTGTATGTGTGTGTTATAGTTATCAATATATATATAACAATATATGTATATCAATATATATATCGTCATATCACGCACACACACACACATAAAAAACACACAAACACACACACATAAAAAAACACACAAACACATACACACACATATATATATTCTCCGCTTTTAAGTGTCCCAGTTTTGAGATGGAAATTCTTCAGCATGGGTAGACAATAAATAAAAGACTTGGTTTTTTTCCTGCGTTCTTCATGTCAACAATATGTAATAAATATGAATCTGTAATCCAGATATTGTTAGAAGTTATTGGCATTTGGAAAAACGTTCATGAAAAATATGTTCCGAAAATAATATGCGATAATGCATTTCAACTCTATGGCTTCATCAGATGGATAACGAAAACTGAGTTATGTGTGTATGCATTTGTGTTTTCGGGGACACATTTTTCCAAGATAATCACCTTTTAACATGGGGCACCCAGTGAGTAACGAATTCGCTACTATCATAAATATCTGCTAGATTTCAAAACATTGGTCGAATGTGAATTCTTCGAAATATTTAAAGTATTTTAGCTTCGTTACAAAATTTTATTAGAGTAGTACACACAAACATGTTAAAAGAGATTCATAGAAATAAATAGGAGTAACAATATATATATATATATATATATATATATATATATATATATATATATATATACCGTAAATCGGTAATACATATATTAACATAAATTGGTAATACCGAAATACAACAATTAAAGACAGCCCTCCCACCAGAACAACTTGCAACAAAAGTGGCGGGGAATATATATATATATATATATATATATATATATATATATATATATATATATATATATATATATTACCGTAAATCGGTAATGTATATATTTCCATAAATTTGTAAGAACGAAATACAACAATTAAAAAACGCTGGAACCCTTATATATGTCATCTCTCGTCAGAGCAATTTATAACAAAAATGATGGGTAACAAAAATATACATTTCCGTAAATCGGTAATACATATATTACCGTAAATTGGTAATACCGAAATATAACGAATAAACAGCTAAACCGGTATATCTGACCCCTCCTGTCAGATTATTTTATATCAAAGATAACGGATAAGAAAAATATATATTACTCCAAATTGATAATACATATATTACTGTAAAATGGTAAGACCGAAATATAACGAGTGAAACAGTTACGCACGTTTACCTGATCCCTCTTATCAGATAAATTTATAATAAAATGAGGGGTAAAATATGTATTAGGGTAAATTGGTAATATGGTAATACAATGGTTAAAAGAGCTAAACCAGTATATCTATCCTCTACCATCAGAGCCATTTATACCAAAATGAGATGCAACATATATATATATATATATATATATATATATATATATATATATATATATATAAATATATATATATATACATATGTTACCATTAATTGGTAATAACGAAATCCAAAGATTAAAAAGAGCTAAACAGGTATATAAGTTCTCTCGGCTCAGAGCAATTTATAATAAAAATGAGGCGCAAGAAAAATATATATTTATATTACCGTAAATCGGTAAAACATATATTACCATAAATTGTTAGTAACGAAATACAACGATTAAAACAGTTACACCGCTATACCAGCCCTCCCGGCTAAGAGCAATTTATAACAAACACGAGGCGTGACAAAATATAAATATATATATTACCGTAAATCGGTAATACATATATTACCATAAATTGGTAATAACGAAATACAACGATTGAAAAGAGCTAAACCGGTATATATATATATATATATATATCCTCACTCCTAAGAGGAATTTGTTACAAAAATGAGGATTAACGAAAAAATATATATTACAGTATATTGGTAATACATATATTACCATAAATTGGTAATAACGAAATACAATGATTAAAAAGAGCTAGACCGGTATATTGCCTCTCGCCCGAAAAAATCGAAGAAAAATGTGAACATCGATTAAAAATTACTACAACGCTAGACCAATGTTATATGCAAACAAAGCATATATAGCTTAAAATGGCTGATTACCTCTAAATGTCTTCAAAATATCTTCTATCTTTTCCGAACTGTTAACTGGTTAAGTATTATACTATTATGGTTCTTTGTTTAATAGACGCAAGCAATAGAAACTTTCTTGCATTCGTTTTGCGTAAATTTTGAAATTCTCGCCATCCTTAGTTTCGGGGCGAAATTCGAAAGTTTCTCGTCGGCTTACCACACAGAGTAGCAACGATTATACAGATAGTACATGATTCTTGGATGGGAAGCGATCCGTGACCAGAGAGCCATAAGTCGAGGATAGCAGCTGAAGATGGACTCGTTCTCCATGTAGGGATTCTCCAGGCAACAGTAAAACATCATATCGCACCATGTAATCTGAAGACAAAAATTAAAGAAATAGGAAGAAATAATAATGAAAGACTCAATATATTTACGTCATATCAAAACATCAAATACACGTTGAAGACAGACTAGCCACAAATGTACACGAATGACAAATGTAACCTAGTCTACTGACAACACAGCACCATCTATCGTACACATTTTTAGACTTAATAACTCAAAAACGAATGATTTACGCATATGTTTATATAGACTTTTGTCCTTGTTCTGCTGTGGAGGACCTGCCTCAATGTCTGTAAAATTATTTTTTGACACACACACACACACGTACACACACACACACACTATATATATATATATATATATATATATATATATATATATATATATATATATATATATATATATTTATGAAAAATTAGGTAATCCGTATGGGTAAACCTAAGGAGGATAAAATCCAGAGCAAATAATTTAAATAAAACAGACCACTTTAAGGTTCCATGTGTGAAATAATTTATAACATGGAACCTTAAAGTGGTCTGTTTTATTTAAATTTTATTTAAAATATATATATATATATATATATATATATATATATATGTATACATGTTTTGAACAATAAAAAATATTATAAAATTAAAATCCTCAGACACACTATCCTTTCGTTTTTATTATTTCAGTGAGATTACTCGACTAGTTTCGGCCAGAACGGCCTTCATCAGGAGAAAAAACAGTAGCAGTGACCTACTGAAATGAATGACTTGGTGGAGAAAAAACTTTATATGTAGTTTTCATTTGTTTTTTTTTATTTTTTAAATTTAAAACAATTTTTTATATATTTTTTATATATAAATATACATATGTATGTATATGCATGTATGCATATATATATATGTGTGTGTGTGTGTGCTTGTGCATGTGTGTGTGTGTATTTAAACACAACGTTTGTGCCACAGAATTTTAATATGGCTTTGAAACTGACAGAATGCATTCTTTTAAAGAGATCTTTTTCATCCAACGCTTCTTCAGAAAGATTTGTTTCAACGACAATAATTAAAACGGATAAACTGAAAAAGGTAGATAAGAATAAAATAAATTTATTACTAAAACCAACCAATCGCTGTAAATAAAAGCTTAGAAAATACAAAAAGACTTACTCACGACCCACCCATGAGACACAGAGAAGGGAGAGATTTCTCCTTCTGCCGGCATAAAGTCGCTCCTGAAGCTTGACGTAAACAGCTTTAAAAACCGTAAAATTTTAACCAACCGAATCTTGTGCTGCACACTGAACGCTCCGTCAATATGTTCGAAAGCGCAACCCGGGTTGTTAATCAAATGAAGCCCAATCTCTGATTCACAAACTGATTGAGTCAAGCAATTGCTATTACTAGCTCCAACCTGTCTTATGTAGACAGGCGTGTGTTGTCCAGTCTCGCTCTCCAATCGCAAGTTCGTTCGCCCCATATAGTTAACCTCACATAGACATTAGAACTACTTTGCAGCTAGGGCCAACCATCCTTACCGAAAGAGATGGGAACACCGGAATAGCATAAGAGAGAGAGAGAGAGAGAGAGAGAGAGAGAGAGAGAGAGAGAGAGAGAGAGAGTAGGGGGAGGGAGATTTCTCTCCGTCCTATCGGATTGCCTGATTTCATTTTATTCTTATAGTAAAAATTGTTTTCATACTAACCTGATCTCCCAGAAAGAATTCATTACCGCTGTTGCACATTTCCAATGTCCTCTCCAAGAAAGGCAGAATTCTGTTGCATGTGTTCATATACTTCCAATACATATAATGCTAAAAAGAAGAGTTTTGTAGCAGATTAACAAACTTAAACGAAATGTTATTTTTATATCTTTTCAAAAGGAATATATTCAATAATTTGATCTGTAACATGCCAAAAGTACAAGTATGATACTCACCTCCAACTGCAAAAAAACGATTACAAATTGTGGAATCTCTTATAATAAGAATAGAAAAGAACAACAACACATAACAACATCATTTATTGTCATCGGAAAATTTTGCTAATTTTAAGCTGATATGGTCCAAGTTCTTTGTACCACGGTGATGGTCCAAGGTTAGAACCAATGAAAGAATAACACGAACACAGGTATGGAATACACAGTTATGTAATCTTCGCTCTCCTTTTTTGTTAGATTCAGACATTTCCATCTTTTGTGGAATAGTGAGGTATTAGGGCTGAAAAGTTCCGATAACAGTTTTATGGTTTCTTTGAAAGTTAACTCGGTAGGATATAATCTACGAATTTGGTATATTCGCATGTGCCTAATTTTCTTATTAGTAGTCGTACTTTTCTTATATATATATATATATATATATATATATATATATATATATATATATATATATAAATGACATATATATATATATATATATATATATATATAATTTCACCTAAAGGAAACGATTATATATATATATATATATATATATATATATATATATATATATATATATATATACACACACACACACATATATATATATATATATAATCATTTTACCCTAAAAGACGCAATAAAGAATCTAAGACGCAAGCTTTATATATATATATATATATATATATATATATATATATATATATATATATATATATAAAGGAAACGATTATATATATATATATATATATAGACATACAAACATATATATATATATATATATATATATATATATATAATCATTTTACATTAAAAGACACAATAGAGTATCTAAGACGCAAGTAGCTTTATATATATATATATATATATATATATATATATATATATATATATATATATACCATTTCGTCCCAAAGAACGCAATAAAAAGCCATTAAGACGTAAGGCAATGGTTTATTAGAATGTTTAAGTAATACTATTAACGAGAGAAATCAATAATAATAATAATAATAAAATAACAAGAATTAAGAAAACAGAAGATTTCGACTGACACTGCTATTATTTTTAAAGTCAAGCACAAATAATGAAGAAAAATTTTTTTAAAAAGTCTTAAAACCAAATATGGCTGATGCTAACCTCCAGGAGTATGATTCGTTGCGCTTTCACAGGCTAACGTTTCCCACTGACATGACGTGGAAAATTCATATCGAAACAGTTGCGAGGTCTTCTACTAGGAAAATTGGTTCACTGTGTCGTGGAAGACAATTTTTCTCGCCAAAAATGAAGCTTACATATTTACAAGTATATCATGCTTAGAAGATAGTAGTCACATATTTTTTGATCCATCTGCTCCATATTTAGAAATCATTGATTTAATCCAAAGAAAAATGTACAGTTTTATTAATTCTGACCTGTCATCTCAACTTCAGTCACTTTACCCCTGCCATAATATAGCTTTTCTCTCCCTTTTCTATAAATAATCATTTCACTCTAAGCAAAGGCAACTGAGCCACTAACATGCAGGAAGTTTACTGTGCGTAAAAGAATATGAGAGCATATAAAAGTACAGAATTTAAGAAGACAGAATATTGTGACGTCGTCCCCCCTGGTCGCAGCGTCGACTGTGTCGTTCGATCCCGTTCGCGACGCCAGCTGTTCGCTCCTCGCTGCTCCAAGTGTGACGTTCTAACCCTTTGGTTAGATGAATACCAGCCTCGTCGTTCCCAACCCGCTTCCAACGCCTGGTTACCAGGGTAACTGCACTGATCTCCGGTCTGCCTACCCACGTTGTGATTGTCTAAGATCTAATCTGTCTGACGGGATCAAACAGGGATTGGGCCGTATGAAAGCTGAGTCCAACGGGGGTGATAACACACAAGAAAAATAAAAACTCACAAGGTAAAAAATATTGAAGAAAAAGGTAACAACTTTTTATATCTAATTGTTCGTTACACAAGATTATTCCTACCTCCCGACCCGTTCTGTGATAGATATATAACTGCCCAGTTTTCACTTTCTAGGCTTGATAGCATCCAAAAGTGCATCCGCGTCCTTGTGGGTAATGAATTATTTTCAACCGTGTAATATATTTCTTACAGACGCTACATCGCAAACCGCTTTATCGGTTTTCCATGGACAAGGTTCAGATTCCTTAGTTCCACCAATTCTAAACTTCATGGCTAAGATCAGCAATGCTACGCACATTGCAGCGAAGGATTCATTTCCTTTTTACTCCATTGGTGTGATGTAAGTGACCCTCGAGCAGCTTTCTTCCCGCGAATTGTTGCTTTGTGAAGCTGAATCTAAACAGTATTCTTCCCCGATCACTACAGTGTTCACCTGTTCAAGTCTAGACTTAACTGTTATCTTCACCACATACCCTCATAAACTGTGCTTCTGTTAGCGTCTACTTGCGAACCACTGCTCCCTGGAACCGACTGACAAGAGGACATTTTCTCGATTACTACAGTCTTTAACTGTTCAAGTCTAGGGTTAATCGTTATCTTCCCCATATATCTTCATAAAATATGCTTCTTTTTCTTGTAGAGAACCACCCTCATATCATTCGTATTTTTTTAAGCAAATCACCTCAAGCAAGTCGAGAGTGCTACTAGTCCTCAAGGGCTTACAGAGAGTGAGTGTAAAAGTAAAGAGGAGTGTTTGGGAAAAGGATAAAGAGAAGAACAGGGATCAAGGTCATGACATCAGAAGATGTCTACTGACAATACATTTGAAGATTGTAACTATCAGGGAAGAAAGTGATAGGAATGAAGTTCCACTGAAGAGAGGTGCGAGAAGTGAGTTTTAAATGCATTCGGGCAGTTTCTTCCTACAAATATCTTCTTTGTGGAACCAACTCCCATGAGGATGCTTCCCTGATCAATACAATCTTAACGTGTTCCAATATCGGGTTAACCGTTAACTACCCTTTATGTCTTCATAAGATGTGCCTCTTACTCTGTAACCTCCTAAGTGCCCTTTTCTCTTTTTTCTCATTACTAATGTTTCTGTTCCAAATTTTTCACAGTTAGTGGTAATTTTTTTTTCAAAAATCTATTGCTGGTATTTTTTTTTTACCATGAAAATACATTGCTGGTATCTTACTTATTATAAAACGCAGATTGTGTGTGTGTGTGTGTGTGTGTGTGTGTACGTTTATATATTGGATCGGATTTCCTACATTTTTCAACCGATTTCAACAAAACTTCACAGGACTACGTAAAATCACCTTGCGGTGGTTCTGACAGCGCCAAAAATTGGAAAAAAAAAACACAATTCTTTTTGCACGAAATCAATTTGAAAACACGATAAAACACGATTCTTTCGCCAGAATGAAAGGTGGGGAACTCATATCGAGTTATACTTATTATAAAACCCAGGTTGTTTGTGTGTGTGTGTGTTCGTTTATATATGGGATCGGATTCCCTACATTTTTCAACCGATTTCAACAAAACTTCACTTTTGTTTTTTAGCAGGTAGTGTTTCTTATTGTCTTGCACACTTTTTTCTTTATTTTTTACATTCAAAATGCTTTAAAATTTCATTTGCAAGACAATTGTTTATAATAAAATTCTATTCAATCGATAGACTCATAACGATTGTAAACAATGTTTTGTTTGAGTTTGGGTTTGACCAATTCGTAAAAAAAAAAAAAATAATAATTAAGACATGCGTGTCCGTCAACCTTAAACAATAATCTTTGTCAATTTTATCTTTCAGTCTTTATGATGGTCGATACTTGATCTATCTCTTACTGTTACATCTCCGGGCAACGCCGGGCTCTACCGCTAGTTTTTAATATAAAGATGTATTTTTATATTTTCACCCAGTTTAAGTTTAACCGACTCGAGTCAGGATTGACCTTGGAACAACTGCAACTAAGAGGTCCTTAAAATCTCTCCCGATCATATGTATGATGGATTTAGTTTATCGGTATACCCCGAACTCGTATTCTTTTATAATGAGCAAGAAATAAACGTTGACTTACATCGTAAGCAGGGTACCTCATCTCACAGCATTCCATATCAGAGTAACTCATTCCACCTTCTATTATACGGGACTAAAAAACAAAAAACAAAATGAAAAAGTCAATTTTATTATCTTTTTTTTTAAAAAAAAAAAACTTTCAGTATAAATGTACATAAAGCATTGGTTCGTATAAACAACAAAGGTGAAAGCATTTTGAAGTAAAAATTAAATACAAAATAAATTTAGAGATTGCAATTGTCGCGCTTAAAATGCTCAGATTATAATCGACAGCAAAAAGGATCGGCTCCTGAAAATATTCCATATGTAATCTATACTAGTTAAATAGTATGAATAAAAAACAAATTTTACAATTAACTTGATAAAGTTCAACAGGTAACGAAACGCCTCGGCTAAGTATAGTTCTTCCTCTTGTCTTTTTTATTCACATATCTCTGTATAAGAAAAATACAATCAACATTATGAGTATCGCAACAATATTTTAAAATGTCTATAGAAGGAAATTTTTAAAATACTTGAATGTTAATTTTCAAAAAAAAATTACAATTATGACAACAATATTTTAAGATACTTAAATTGTAATTAAAAAAATTAAAAATATAAATTAACTTACCTCCCTTGGATAGCATTTATTTTTGAATAAAAAATAGTGTTTCATGCGGATTTACAAAAAATTCACAGCAATCAATTACATTAATTTTTTGTCTTAGCAATTCATGGTGATCTTGGATAAGACAGAAAATACTTTGGAAAATAAAAGTAATTAAAAAGAAAAACCTACAGCGTCTTCCGTAATGAGTTTAATAACAACATTAAGAAATTGACCCGTAAATTTGAGAGGATTAAAATAAAATAAATAAGCATAATATCCAAAGATTATTCAACCAAGCATGCTTCAATGAATATATATATATATATATATATATATATATATATATATATATATATATATATATATATATATATCATTTTCAATATATATATATATATATATATATATAATATATATATATATATATATATATTATAAATTGATTTATTTAAAATATGTTTTTTTTCGCTACACAGTTCTAACCATGTTTCAAAAATGGAAGCTAAAAGCTCCGAATTTAATTTTGTAATTAAATTAAAGACATTAGTTCCATTTCATCCTCAAGCGAATTTTGGAGTAACTTTTAAAATTACTAGGTTTTAAAGACACAGCAAAAATCATAATTCACGTTTCCAAGGATACAGAGAAATCCAATTCAACCAGACAAGGGGTGTCTGCGTGTTCATTATGTCTGTATTTTGATGTGTCAGTTATTAGTTACGTTTTGGTAGGGGTAGGGATGTATTTTTCAATGAAATCTGATATCCATTCAATCTAATAAAACACCTACAGTAAAATAAAATTAATATGAAATGCCAGATGTAAGCTTTTGAATGACCCATATCCTTTTTACTTACATGAGAAACAATCTATTACTAGGTTTATATAAAAAATAAAAGTTTACTAAATCAGTGAAATTAAGTAGCTATTTTTGCCATCATTGTCATAAATTTTACTTAAATAATATTTAAATACAAAAAAAAATTGTTACCTAATAATATACATACTTATACTTGATGTAAAAATAATTCTACATACTGTAAGGGATTCTAATACATTTAATTGTCCTTAAATATAGTATATTAAAAATTAAAATATTTCAAATCGTAGTTAAATAAAACGTATTCTAACCTAAACACCCCCAAAAAGCTTTAAATATACAAATAGAAAAAAATGCCGTAAGAATTTTTGCCGTTAACAATAAATTAAAAAAAATTCCAGACGACATGCATTCAATCGATGTCAGACTTCACCTGCACCGCCTAGGTAAGACGTACAGATTGAGCAAGTGGGTTCCGCAAACGCTGTTGGAGGTCCACAAGGGATAACGAGTGGCAGCCTGCGTATCGTTACTTTGTCGCCACCGTACCGCATCCTTATTCAATCGAGTGCTTACCAGTGATGAAAAGTCTGTTCTGTACGAAACTCCCAAGCGTTCCAGACATTAGTTGTCTCATCAGGATGCTGTCCCTCACACCGCAAGACCGCCTATACACCCACGCAAGATCATGCTGTGTGTCTGGTGAACAGGTCGTCAAGTGGTTCATTATGAACTGCTAGCAACAGGCCAAACGGTCACTGGAGACCTATACTCGCAGCAATTGAAACGTGTGCAACAGGCATTGCGCCAGAAGGATCCAGCACTGGTGAATCGCAAAGGTGTGCTTTTCCTCTATGACAACGCCAGGCCGCATGTCGCGCGAGTGGTCAGGGATACCATGCAGTAACTTAAGTGGAAGACTTTGTGCCATCCACCTTATTCACCTGACCTTGCGCCATCCGATTACCACCTCTTCCACTCCCTGGATAATCATCTTCATGGGAAATCCCTCACCAATGAAGTAGACTTCCGCAAAGCCCTCACGGACTTCTTTGCGTCAACCCCCCCCCCCGAGTTCTACCGCAAAGGTATTGAACAGCTGGAGACACGTTGGCAGAAGGTGCTGGATGCCGATGGCGATTACTTCAGAGACTAAATTTATCTGAATAAGTTATACATACTGTGAAGCGTTTTCTTTTTTTCCTTTAAAAACGGACAGAACATTTTTGGTTACCTTGTATATAACCAGCTCCTATTTTCTTTTATTTTAATTTTATTTTTAAATATTATTTAAGGAAAATTTTTTGACAATGTCGGCAAAAGATAGCTATTTCATTTCCTTGATTCTGTAAATTTTTATTTTTTATAATCTTAGTAATATATAGTTTCTCATGTATGCACAAAGAACATGGATCATTTAATGACCTACATATTCTAGCTTTTCTTATTAATTTCCATTTTACTGTAGGTGTTTTATTGGTGTAAGTGCCAGAAATATTTCGGTATTTATTTACCCTAAATGAAGTTTGATGTTGATTAAACCTCTTTTTGAACTCATGGCTTGTGCAACCTATATAGATTTTTTTTGTTTTCGGGATTCTCAATAAATGAGATATTGCATTGGTATACTTATGATTCCGTGCGACATTTATTTTGTAGAGGACAGTTATCGTCTCTGTATAAACCAATATCAGTTATATTAAGTTCACTGTACGCTGTGACATTGTATAATATAAAAATACCTATAAGGTCAGAAGACTCAGCTGAGTCTAGTGATCCCATTGTGATGTCAAAGTGGTCATAAGATTTTTTTATCCATTGCTCAACTTTATGAATCAGTACCGATTTTTTCGCATTTATAATAATGCTCTTTTCTTCTTCAGTAATATCCATGTACTGGCTAGCAAAATCCAAGGCATACCTGTACCGTTCTTTAGATATTGACTGAAGATAATTTTCAATATCAAACTGCATTAGTGTACAGTTCGTTTTATCCTTTATATAAGCAAACCAGTTTGTCGCGTCTTTGGTATTAATCCAAAGTTTCAGGCCTATTTTTTCTTTAATTTGTTGATTAACCCTTTCAAGGATCTTTTTACTAATTTTTTTCCGATATCAGGTCGTATTGGGTTTCTTATCCTTGTAGTCGGATTAGCCTCGAAATCTGGTTTGTGGTCCTTTAAGGTTATATAGCACTCTCTTTCCTTTAGATGACCTACTCTATAACTACTCTTCAGTTTGTCTGGGATTTTTTATTGCTAGTATTAATATTCTCCACCATGATAAAAATATATATTCAAAGTGTAAAAATGTGACATGTTGTATTCTTTAAGACTTTGTCTGGCTAAAGTCATATTTACTTTGATGTAACTAAAGATGCTAATGGAGGAGAGGTTTGCGAGTTATTCAATGCCAAGCACACCTGCTGAGGCGACTAGCCAATCCCAGTTAATTATTAATGAGACAGTTTTATTACTTCAAATGATATATTTAGTGGATAGTAATAAATATGTCGCATATATATATATATATATATATATATATATATATATATATATATATATATATATAGCGTTTGTAAATTATTCTACTTGCTAAAGACATTTTTTGTTTGTTGTTTACAGATACCTTGTTTCAATAATTTCATTTCGTTTTTGGCCATTGAAAAAAGTCTACATTGGACAAAACACGTCGGGTTAAACTACAGTTTTTCTATTGATTTTTTTTCCTTTATATATATATATATATATTAAGAAATGGACAAAGTCCGACAATTTATTTAATAAAAGATTTTTATGTTTAACGTTCTTTTTATAAATAAAAGTATTTAAGTAAATGCTTTGTTTATAATAAACAGTATTAAATAACATTTACCGGCCTGAATGTCCGAAAATTTTCATAGAAAATATTCCGTATAGGATGCAGGTTCGAATCCTGTCAAAAGGACGAATATTTTCTGCGAAAATTTCTCCCGGACATTCAGGCCGGTAAATGTTATTTAATACTGTTTATTATAAAAAGCATTTACTTAAATACTTGTATCTATAAAAAAGAACGTTAAATATAAAAAATTTAATATATATATATATATATATATATATATATATATATATATATATATATATATATATATTTTGTGTGCCTGCGTGTTTGTGTATTGATATAATAGGAAAGAACTGTTAGATTGATGGTCCTAAGTTCGTTAGTGTTTTTGTTCTTATTTTATTTAAAAAAAAAAACAGTGCTCGATACAGAAGTACACCCTTAATTATAATAATTTTAAAAAAATATGACTCCATCGCAATAGAGAAATTACTATGTTTCGAAATTGGTTATCCGTGTTCAAGTTTAATTTCAATATTAAATCTTAACTGTTTGATGACTGTTTCATCCTCCAGCGATGTTTGAAATAACTAAGCAACGAAATGTTTTACTTATTTATAGTTTAGAAATGGAGGAGTAATATGGGGTTAGTTTTTCATTATCAAGGAGTCTCTGCTTTGATAAAAGTAGGGGATTTTTATATGTCAAGTCTTTGGAGTCGTGTAAGTTTGTTTTTTTTTTTTGTTTTTTTTTGTTACAATGGCTAATGTTATCAGGCTCCTGTGTTTTTATTACTATCTTAAAAACTCTAACTGATTGATGTTGTATATTTAAAAAAATAATTACATATATATATATATATATATATATATATATATATATATATATATATATATATATATATATATGTGTGTGTGTGTGTGTGTGTGAAAATATATAGCAAATAGGAAAGAACTGGTTAGGTAAATAATACAAAAGTCCTTAGTATTTTAGTTATTATTTTTTAAAAAATAGTGCTCGATACAGAAGTAGAGCATAAATATAATTATTTATTTAAAAATATGATTCCAATTCGCGACATATTTTTAAATAAATAATTATATTTTGAAACATGAGACCTCTTATGTCGCGAATTGGAATCATATTTTAAATAAATAATTATATATATATATATATATATATATATATATATATATATATATATATATAAAAAAGTGAACATAGAAGTCAACACTTAGAGGCGACAGTCTGTTTCATGCATATATGCAATCGTCAGGCCACATATGCTGTTATTTTTCTCGGCTATTTATATATATACGGGTTAGTGGTGCATTGTGGGTATTCTATTATGGCGGTTATTTTTTTGGAAGTCGCTTTGTCTATTTATTTGGGTCAAATTATATTGCTCGTTTTTTTTTTTTTTTTTCTTATTTTATTTATTCATTTATTTATTAACGTAGTAAAAATTTGTTTATATCACGTATTTAACAGTTTTGTTTTGGTTTGAGAATTTAATTAAAGCTATTTGTTCAATTTTGGGGTTGGTTGTTGTAGTTCATTCTAACTATTATTTTTTTGGCGGGAACAGTTTTTAATTTGGGATTGGTTGTCACTTTGTCGTCACTTTGTGTTTACCGAATGCTTAGATTGTTTTAAAAAAATATGGATCAATATTGTGAATTTCTTTCTTCGTTCAACGATAATGTTATTAAACTTATCAGACGTTACGAAAAAAATTTACATAAAATAGACAACACTTGTCTATATTATTTAATGAAACGTATATATATATATATATATATATATATATATATATATATATATATATACTATCTATCGATCGATATTTTAATACAGACTCTTTCCTTGCGTCCGTTCATCCAGTCTAAGTATCTCATGCAATCGTGCATGATTTCATAGAAGTATTAATTACTTACAAAGTACTCGAAATTCTTCTTAGCAAAAGTATTTTAGTCTTAATGATCATTTTACTATAGTCTCTTTGCTTATCCATTTCTATAGATAGTGTGTTGAAAGATGTTGATGTGAAATGTTGAGTAGATTCAAAATAACTGACTCACCCTGACGCATCCGATTTTCCAGTGGAAGTACCTCATGTAATCGTGCATAATTTCATAAAAGCATTCTTTATTTACAAAGAACTCGACACTCGTCTTAGCTAATGTCTTTTAGTCGTAATTATCATTTTGCTATAGCCTATTTGCTTATCCATTTCTATAGATAGTGTGTTGAAAGATGCAGACATGTAATGTTGAGTAGATTCAAAATAACTGACTCACCCTGAAGCGTCCGTTCTTCCAGTGGAAGTATCTCATGTAATCATCCATGAGCTCATATAAACAGTCGCAGATGTAATCACACCTCAGCATTTCCAAGTTGGTTCTGCCGTAGAAACCTATTAAAAAAATATTCAATATGATAAATATATTCTTTTTAAATTAGTCTATTGGTTATTATATATTGAGAATGCTATATATTATGTCTGAGCAGCATTCCCTTTGTAAGTATCAGGGACGGTTTATCGATCTTTTTCTTTTTCGCTGCATTTTTCGATTCATCACTTTACAGTGAGTAATAATTTGTTTTTGTCGCTACTTTTATCCCGCCATATATGTATATTTGTGTGTGCGCACATGCGCGTGAGTGGCTCTACTTTTTTTGCATTTTGTTAAGGCAAAATTGCACAAAAAATAGGCCGCTTTATATAAACGTGGAGAAAATGGAGGATTATCGTTTCTGAAGATCATTTTGTTTAGCAATCTTTGAAAGTGACCACCATTTCCTGTGATCTTACCTATCGTCTGTGGGTAGCAGAGCTATTAGGGTTAATGTTCAGACGAATGTTGCTGGAAATGGGCAGCGAGGTATTTCGGTCGAATAGCAGTAAGTGTTAGGCGCCACATAGCCACTTGAAATATTTGTCTTATATATAGCCAGGAAAGAGATTTTGATATTGTTTTATAATAAGTATTCTCGTCGGGACTTCTTCAAAGAAACATTGACGGATTTTGTATTTAAACTACTTACCATATTCTCGAGCTAAATATCTGCATATCGCCATAGATTCAGGCATTTTGTAACCGTCATCCATTTCCAAGACGGGAAGACAGCGACCTGGAAAATCTGAAGAAAAAGGAATCAATATTAGTCAAATTCGAATGTCCATCTATCTATCTATCTATCTATCTATCTATCTATCTATCTATCACCAACTTCACTACGCAACCGTTCCGAGAGATATAATGGGTTTGGGGAGCCTGTCTATCTATCTATCTATCTATCTATCTATCTATCTATCTATCTATCTATCTATCTATCTATCTTGTCACAGTCTTTCATTCATTCTTTCTTACTCAGTCCATCTTTCTTTCTTTCTTTCTTTCTTATTTCTATCTATCTATCTATCTATCTATCTATCTATCTATCTATCTATCACCAACTTCACTACGCAACCGTTCCGAAAGTTATGGTGGGTTTGGGGAGCTTATCTATCTATCTATCTATCTATCTATCTATCTATCTATCTATCTATCTTGTCACAGTCTTTCATTCATTCTTTCTTACTCAGTCCATCTTTCTTTCTTTCTTATTTCTATCTATCTATCTATCTATCTATCTATCTATCTATCTATCTATCTATCTATCTATCTATCTCAACCTTGCCACAGTCTTTCATTCTTTCTTTCTTAATTCATTTTTCTTTCTTTCTTTCTTTCTTTCTTTCTCAGTCTGTTCATATCTATCTATCTATCTATCTATCTATCTATCTATCTAAGTCAAACATGACACACTCTTTCTTTCTTTCTTTCTTACTCAGCTCATCTTACTTTCTTTCTTTCTTTCTCTCTCTTGTCAGAATGTTTCATTTGTTCTTTTTTTTAACCACTTCATCTCTCTCTCTTTCTCTATCTATCTATCTATCTATCTATCTCAGTATGTTTCTTACTATCTATCTATCTATCTATCTATCTATCTATCTATCTATCTATCTATCTATCTCAACCATCTAAAGATGCCGGAATAATGTCTGGTTTCCTGTACCGCTTCAGTAAGTACCCGACTCCTCGTGCTCTCGTCTGCTTTTACAAGAGCCAAATTAGGCTAAGAATGAAGTACTGTTGCCATATTTGGGCGGGGACTTCATAGACCCCACTCTCCAGCCTCGATAAAGTCCAAAAGCGTCTCCGAGACATTGTGAGTGACGAATTATTCCCCACACTCCGACCGCTCTCCCACAGGCAGGATGTGTCAAGCCTCTCACTGTTCTATCGCTATTTCCATGGAAAGTGCTCAGTTGAACTACATTCCTTAGTTCAGCCAAATCTAACCTTCACGGGCGGGATCTGTCATGCCACGCCTATTGTGGCAAACAACCCACATCCTGTTCGTATCCCTTCGGTGAGAAGTAAGTTCCAGTGGTGTAGCTTCTTCCCGCGAACCATTTCTCAGTGGAACCAACTCCCAAGAGGATGTTTTCCCTGACCACTACAATCAACCTGTTCAAGTCTAGCGTTAACCGTTATCTTCCCGCCCTATCCACATGAAATGTACCTCTTCCTCTATGTTACTCAAGTGGCTCCCGGGCTTTGTACAGCGTGAACCTCATGTGATTTTTTTAAAATGATCAGCTGTTATGTTTAGGTTATATAGATTTTTTGAAGTAAATATATATAGATAGAGAGTAAGACAGGAGAGTCGGTCATGAGGCGCGGTACGTTTATCTCATCGGTCGCAGAAGACTACAGAATAACAATGGTCTTCAAGGACCTACTTGAAAGAAAGAACTTAATTAGTGCGAAGTTTTGTGAGTTAGCCAGTCTGATAATTTCTACTGTTGCTGAGTAGTGAATTCGATTCTCAGTGAGGGTCCCTTTTTATTGTCCTATGCAAAGCTAAACTAAATTTAATAAATTACAACTATTGACAAAAAGGCATATAATCCAAGGGAGACAACCGTATTTCCTTGAGAACTGGATGTGTGCCAAGGGAGGTAAGCAAGTAAGCTTGTAGCAAATATTCATCAATAATATTCTAGACTAGACTAGCAGCCGCCATTCCGGTGTATTTTATTCTAGCTGCATGTTCAACAACTACACCAAACTGATGGCCTTGTGGAAACGTGTCATTGATCTCTGATTACCTGAAAAAATCGTTGCAACACCAAGTGGTAAATTAGAATGTCTATCGGGGAGACAGTATTTCACGTCAGCTTTAATTGTGCCCCTTTTGGGAACGATGATTTTGCAACTTGATGACTTTTACAGTTAGATGAATTTTATTTTATTCAAATTCATATTTCTTTAACTTAATTATATATATATTGTTATGGTCCGGTTCCTTGTACCACGGTGATAGTCCAAGGTAGAACCAATAAAAAAGAACTCGAATACGGATATGGAATAACACAGATATATTACAAACAGGAATATATACAGAAAAGTAGAAAGTGTTAGTACGAACAATCAGGTTTAGTAGTAATTGTCTGAACGCGACTCTGTTCCGGACTGCCTCTGACTCGACTGACTGACTCGCTCTGACTGACTGACCGACTCCTGATGGACTTCACTCCAGACTTCAGACTTAACTCTAGAATTCAGACTGAACAGTATTTAGTCACCCCACCCACGAGGGTATCATGTGGCACAACACCAGTTAAAGGTGCCCTTTGAACCCGTATAGACGGGTTCAGGGTCAGTTTACCTGCCCGAAAGAGACCCCACACTTCGGCGTAGCCTCGTTCAAGTTCCTCCCCGCCCAAAGGTAGAGAGTTCAACCTATCAGTACGTCAGCTGGTCACCCGACTTAAGACTGAACTCCCTGCTTCCTCCTGAGGCGCAGTATTTATTACGTATTGAATATTTTATTATGTTATTATGGGTAAGGTCCCATAACATATATATATTTATGCATTTCACCCCAAGCAAGGCGGGAGTGCCACAAGCACGCAAGGGGTTACATAGAATGAAAGTAAGAGTAAAGACTGAAGAGAAGTGTTTGGGAAAAGAATAAAGAGAAGCATGGGGATCAAGGTCAAGGCATCAGAAGATGTCGACTGACATTACATTTGAAGATTTGAAGATTATAACTATCAGGGAAGCAAGTGATAGGAACGGAGTTCTACTCACGTGAAGTGCGAGGCATGAAGCTTTTTGAGTAGAAGAGATCGCTATAATTAATCGTTTCGACAGTGAACGGGTGGGACCGAGATGCCAACCTTGTAGCACGTTTAAATTCATGTGGTTTGGGAACCAGTGAAAGTAGCTCGTTAGAGCAGTTGCCATGGAAATACTTGTAGAAAAAGACAGAGGGAAGCCACAGCACGTCTGTGAGAATGTGACTGTAGACGAGATGCTAGATCCGTCTCTGGATTTTGTCGAGGACCTTGAGAAGAATAGCGGGAGAATCAGACCATATAAGGCAGCAGTATTCCCTGCAAGGACAAATGGTTGATTTGTAGATTTGAAGGATGGACTCAGGCGGGAAAAACCTTCTGGTGCGACACAGAGAACCAACTTGCCTTTCGGTAGATGAAGCTATAGATTCAGTATAGTTGTTCCACTTCAGGTGGACAGCATGAATTCTGGTGCTTTTCATAAAAGTGTTTTGGTAATAGTTCAGGCGCAGATATAAAACCCTGAAAAATTTTCATAGCCAAGAAAAGTATTTACTTACACATTAGCCAAGAAGCTACTCTTTGGGCGGAATTTAGGCTTGCTCCTGCGAAGGGCTTTTGGGACTTCTGCCTTTTACCTTTAGCGTCCTATGTACGTAAAAGTTATTTAGAAATAATAAAATTATTTTATCTTTATTCGACACCTTAATTCGGCATAATCTTTCTTCGTATATGCAAACGATCTCCGTAGTTTGTTTACATTTATTTCGCATCGCGTGTAACTACAATAGTTACGGACTGTTACTTCAGGTTGTTTATGATTCATCGAGATCGAAAATGGGACGAACGGACGGACACACGTACACTGCGCTTTATTTGTACAAATTTTTCTGGCTCCAGTTTATCTGAGGCATTTTTTAATATGAGTTGTCGTGCTAGAAATTTTTCTCCTCAGAATCCATCTTGTACAGTTACAAATCTACAATTACCCGTGTATTGAATACTGCTGTCATATCTTATCTGGTGCTCCTGCTATTCATTTCGCGGTTCTTGACCGAATCTAAAGAAGGATTTGAGACATAATCGATCCTGAGCAGGCATCTCGACTTCAGTTACTTTCTCACCGACGTGACGTGGCTTTTCTTCAAATATCTCCATGGTGAACGGATTACACGAATGTACGCGTGTTGCTAGGTTGGCAACTAGGTCCCAACGATTTACTGTTGAAATAGCTAAATGCAACCGCCACTTCCAAACCCTGCAATTTCTTTTCTTTTACTTCCCCAGCCCCGTAGAATTCCCTTTCGTTTGCTTACCTGATAACTAAAATCTTCAAAAAATTTAATACAATGTCAATCGCTATTTTCTGTCTTCTTGAGTCCCGTTCATCTTTTGTCCTCCCTGCAATCCTCCCTATTCTCAGTCACCACCTTCCCTTTCACTTTCACTTTCACTTTCACTGCTTGTAACCACCTCCACCCTACCCGTGTCCTAGTGGCATTGCAGTCTTGCCTGGGGTGAAATAATTAAAACAATTTCTATGTTCGTATGTTCTTGACTTTAGATCAAACTTTTCTGTAAAATTTTCATTTATTTTTATGTTAATGTTCAACCAATACAAGGCCCGATAGCCGTTCAATGTAGAGGGATACTGTGTAATATTGTGTGAACGTAATAAATGACGTGCAGATGATAAGAAAGTGTTCGAATGTAACCTGCTTGTTGTTCGTCAGATGAGAATGGCGATTTACTAATTGTAGATTAGATATGGCACAAGACCGAAAATATGGAGCATGAAATGTGGATCGAACTCATTACTCAATCATAACTGATCTAACCTGACAAGTTTGCTAACCCTTACACCATATCGAACTGCCCAGAAGTTTATGAGGTTGCTTCATCCACGTGTCTGTGATATGGTATATCCCCTTTTGCAGCTACGCTCAGTTCGCAGTAAAAATTTCCAGAATACTTACATTTATGTGTAATTGTACATGCTTCATTCGAATCTGGCTTGATAAATTTGATAAAATTTACCGTCTTGGACATATCGACGGTAAAAGTTCGGATTCCTTCTCATCGTTGGCGGCAGCCATTACTGGCGTCGTTTGCATAATTTCGCCGCAGAAAGCCAAGCGCGGAAGAACGTATTTAACGGCCTTATTTTTACTGATCTTACTTGTTTCAATTACTGCGCGAGAGAACTATTTTGTATGCGTAGTAATCAAGACAAATGAATACTTTATTCATAGCTATACCGCAGTGAATATATGCAAACAACGCCAGCAATGGCTGTCCGCGACGTGAATGAATTCGAAATTTTTCTGTCGATAACTTCAAAATCGTAGATTTTACAAATTTATCAAGCCAGATTCCAATGAAGTAGGTACAATTACATATAAATGTAAGTATTTTAGAAGTTTTTAATGCGAACTGAGCGCGTATGCTAAACTGCAAATTAACCTAACGAAAATTTTAAACTGAGTAATAAAATATATCTTCGGTATCGTAGACTAGTCTAGCCGTTGTTAGGCAAGGTCAGAGATTGATGGGTTAGCTGTTGTTGTCCTTCTCTTTTCTCTGCCAGTTGGTCTATGACTTTATGGTTCAGTACAGATTATTTCTTTACAATTTGTTTTTCTCTTTTATTTTATTATTTGTAAACTACACTTCTTGATTATTCACGTTTTAATTGGTAAGAAACCCACAAATATAAAAAAAAATATGGTTAACTTTTAGGAAAATAAAAGTGATTTTTTGGTGCCTGGAACGGATCGGAAATATTCCCATTAATTTCAATGGGGAAAACTGATTTGAAATACGAGTGTTTTGAGTTACGAGCTCGGTCTTGGAACGAATTAAACTCGTATCTTAAGGAGTTATTGTATTGTCAGTCTGTATATATTTCTGAGTTGAGGTATTGTAACTATTTACACTATTTATATTGTTCGGACTGTTGTCCTTATCTTTATTTTCATATCCATGATGTTTCGACCGTTGTACGCTCCGGCCATTTTCTGGAGCTACGCTTATTTCTGAAATGAAGTATTGTAAATATTTACACTGTTTACATCTTTTCGACTGTTGTCCTCATTTTTATCGTCTTATCCACGACGTTTCGGCCGTTGTACGCTTTGGTATTCGTCACGATCAGTCTGTGTATCTGAGTTGAAGAACTAATTATTTAGACTATTTACATAGTTTGGATTGTTGTTCTCATCTTTATTGTCATATCCACGACGATTCGGCCGTTGTATGCTCTAGTACTCTTCAGGATCTCTGTGTATCTGAGTTGAAGAACTAATTATTTAGACTATTTACATAGTTTGGATTGTTGTTCTCATCTTTTTATTGTCATATCCACGACGTTTCGGCCCTTGTAATCTCTGGTTCTCTTCAGGATCTGGCTGTGTATCTGAGTTGAAGAACTAATTATTTAGACTATTTACATAGTTTGGATTGTTGTTCTCATCTTTATTGTCATATCCACGACGATTCGGCCGTTGTATGCTCTAGTACTCTTCAGGATCTCTGTATCTGAGTTGAAGAACTAATTATTTAGACTATTTACATAGTTTGGATTGTTGTTCTCATCTTTATTGTCATATCCACGACGTTTCGGCCCTTGTACGCTCTGGTTCTCTTCAGGATCTGGCTGTGTATCTGAGTTGAAGAACTAATTATTTAGACTATTTACATAGTTTGGATTGTTGTTCTCATCTTTATTGTCATATCCACGACGATTCGGCCGTTGTATGCTCTAGTACTCTTCAGGATCTCTGTGTATCTGAGTTGAAGAACTAATTATTTAGACTATTTACATAGTTTGGATTGTTGTTCTCATCTTTATTGTCATATCCACGACGTTTCGGCCCTTGTACGCTCTGGTTCTCTTCAGGATCTGGCTGTGTATCTGAGTTGAAGAACTAATTATTTAGACTATTTACAAATTTTGGATTGTTGTTCTCATCTTTATTGTCATATCCACGAAGTTTCGGCCGTTGTACGCTGTGGTTCTCTTCAGGGATCTGTCTGTGTATCTGAGTTGAAGAACTAATTATTTAGACTATTTACATAGTTTGGATTGTTGTTCTCATCTTTATTGTCATATCCACGAAGTTTCGGCCGTTGTACGCTCTGGTTTTCTTCAGGATCAGTCTGTGTATGAGGACAACATTTTGAACAATATAATTGGTGTAAATATATATTGTAAGTATTTTACCCATTTTATAATTATTTTTTAGATATATGGAAAAAAAGCAAGTTGCCAGATTAAACTGAAACTAGGAGAATAAGGGTTTAAAATATGTATTCATTATCCTTATTAATATTTAAAATATGTCTATGAATACAATACGATATATTTGAATTAATGCTTGATTCTAACAGAATAATATGGATATATTATACAGTTAACAATGCCTGATATTACAAAACGTCTTATTTTCAAAATTGCTTAGGGTGCTACGTTAAACTTTTAAAGAGCTAATGTCATTGAATTCTGTGCTCTTCAATATTGTGGCTTTGTCCATATATCAAACTAAACTTGCTTTATAACAAGAGATTATTGTCCCAAAGGCTTACCATACATCACGGCTTGTTTGGGATTGTCCCAGTTTGGATGTGATACCTCAAGGTATGTTATCAGTATTCGCCCCAAACAAGACAGGAATGTCATTAGTACGCAGGAGTTTAAAGGGCGTGAAAGTGGGAGAATAGACAGGATTGAATAAGGTCAGGATTCAAGAAGAGAGAAGATGGCCATTGATGTTGCATTTAAATTTTTGTAGATGATAGTTAACAGAGAAACAAGTAAATGGAAGGGATTTCTACAGGTGGTAAATGCGATAAAAGAAACTGTTGGAATAGAGGTTGAGGTTGCATTTCATTATTTCAGCATTAAGTGGTGGGACCTAATTGCCAATCTAGTAGCACGTTTAAATTCTTGCAGTCAGAAAACCTGGCACAAAAACTTGTTCCTGATTTATCTATCTAGTTGTCTCTCTCCGTCTGTTCATATCTATCTATCTATCTATCTATCTATCTATCTATCTATCTATCTATCTATCTATCTATCTATCTATCTAATTCAGTCTATTCATGTCTATCTATCAATCTAATTCAGTCTATTCTGACTGTCTGTAAAATAAATTATGTAAAAACTCCAGATACATACATGAACAAATCCATACATTCAGTTAAAAGTAAAAAATAAAATCATCCTTGATAATGGATAAATTATAGCTGAAATCGTTTGAACATACAAAACATTTGAACAATTTCTACATAGGTTATATGCAGGGAAGTAGAAAATTATAAGAAAAAATTGAATAACATAAAAAGCTTAAACGCAGTTACTTCTCAGTGGTGTTTAATGAAACATGTATAAAAGAGGGATTACTGTAGAAATACATACATACATACACACGCATATATATATATATATATATATATATATATATATATATATATATATATATATATATAAACTGTAATTTTTTCAGAAAGAAAGAGCAGATTTCAAATTTCATTAAAAACAATGCGTAGAGACGCAAACTCATTTAGCACATTACTGGATAGAAAAGGTTCAATGTTATTAAAATAAATTTAAAAAAAAATAATGTGCTGGCCAAGTTTAGAAATTAAAATATTTAAAAACTCCAGATACACAGATGAACAAATCCATACATTCAATTAAAAGTAAAATAAAATCATCCTTGATAATGGCTAAAAAAGTATAGCCGAAAGCGCTTGGTCATACAAAACATTGGGACAATTTCTACATAATTTATATGCAGAAAAGAATAAAATTATAAGCACGCAAGAAAAAAGTAAATAAAAAACGTTAACGCAATACCTTGTCAGTCCTTTTCTTATATATATATATATATATATATATATATATATATATATATATATATATATATATATATATATAAAAAAAAAGTTATAGTGGTTCCAACGAGAAAAGTGTATATATTAAAAAGAAGAGAGGTACTGCAAATGTTTTTTGGTTGTAATGAGGATTTTAAAAAAAAAATATTATGCTTTATTTTCCATAATTTTACTACACGGGTTTCTGGTCTTGCGACCGTCTTCAGGCAAAAGGCGGAGATTTCCACATATTAAAAATAATTAATTTTTTTTCCTTTATGTTTTTCGATGTTAAATATTCTCGATATGAGACATTCTCTGTTTTTGTGTTAGTAATCCTAATGTCTTTCTTGAAAAAAAAATAATTATTTTTAAAAATATGTGGAAGTCTCCGTCTTTTTACCTGAAGACGGTCGCAAGACCAGAAACACGTGTAGTAAAATTATGGAAAATAAAGCATAATATTTAAAAAAAAATCTACATTACAACCAAAAACGTTTGCGGTACCTCTCTTCTTTTTAATATATATATATATATATATATATATATATATATATATATATATATATATATTTATTTGATAAAAAGATTTACGCGTATTTACCGTTCCTGAGGCCTTCCCATTCCGAGAAATTGATTCTCTTGTCTACGTAATGGACACCGGCAGCAGCGAACATCATGCGACAGATTTCGGCCCGTCCGCGGCCATTGAAATAGTATAGAGTGTACATCGGCATGTCGAGACTTTACGGTTCCAACCTGCCCGGTCAAATGCAAGAGTTCACTTTGTGCGTTTTTTCACCTGTGGGTAACGACCGTGTTGATACTTCTAAATTTATACTCTTCTTTGATCCGCAGGAGCAGTTAAATTCTTCGCTCTATGAATGATTAAGGCCGTCAGTTGATTGTCCTTGCTACATGCCTAACGTCGCATAGCATTGCTATCAATCAGGTCACACAAAGTGCGAGTTTAAATTATAATAATTGTGTAAGGTTTTTGGGACACTACTTTTTCCGATCTGAAGCTAGAGAAATCTAAAAAAGAAATATTTCACCTTGATAAGGTCAAGCAACAAATGCAATTTGTCCTTTCATTGCGAGAATTCTTCTTCTTTTGTCTCCATGTGCTGTGTTCCTTCTGGTTGTTGGCGATCATGTCTGTCCACAACTTTCTTGCGAAATATTTAAACTTAATAAGTTCAAGAAACAAAGCAATTTGTTTTTGGATTACAAGATTTCTTCTTCTTCTTCTTCTTCTTCTTCTTCTTCTTCTTCTTCTTCTTCTATATTCCGTGTTCCTTCTGGTCGTGGGCGATTATGTCTCTCCACATCTTTCTTTCGAAACATTTAACCTTAATAAGTTCAAGCAACAAAGTAATTTGTCTTTAGATTACAAGACGTCTTCTTCTTCTTCTTCTTCTTCTTCTTCTTCTTCTTCTTCTATATTCCGTGTCCCTTCTGGTCGTTGGCGATCATGTCTCTCCACAACATTCTTTCGAATGATTTAACCTTAATAAGTTCAAGGAACAAAGTAATGTGTCTTTGGATTACAAGATTTCTTCTTCTTCTTCTTCTTCTTCTTCTTCTTCTTCTTCTTCTTCTATATTCCGTGTCCCTTCTGGTCGTGGGCGATTATGTCTCTCCACAACTTTCTTTGAAATATCTAATCTTGATAAGTTGAAGCAACAAAGCAATTTTTCTTTTGATTTTACTTCTTCTTCTTCTTCTTCTTTCTCTACATGCCGTGTCCCTTCTGGTCGTGCGCGATCTCCACAACTTTATTTCGAAATATTTAACCTTAATAAGTTCAAGCAACAACATTTCACCTTGACAAGGCCAAGCAATAAAGGCAATTTATCTTTTCATTGCGAGATTTCTTCTTTTTATGTCTCCATGTGCTGTGTTTCTTCTGGTTGTAGGCGATCATGTCTCTCCACAACTTTCTTTCGAAATATTTAACCTCAATAAGTTCAAGCAACAAAGCAATTTGTCTGGATTACAAGATTTCTTCTTCTTCTTCTTCTTCTTCTTCTTCTTCTTCTTCTTCTTCTTCTTCTTCTTCTTTCTCTATATGCCGTGTCCCTTCTGGTCGTGCGCGATCATGCCTCTCCACAACTTTCTATCCTTCGTCAAAAAATAAACTAGTAACTTCCATCATCATCGAACAGGCCCTAAATTTTCGCCTATGATGATGTACGATTTCCTCTCATTAAAATTTATTGCTTCTCACGCCTATTTGCTCAGACCTTAAGAGGAACTCAGATATACGATGTGCGATAGGTAAATTATCGCCATTTTACATTTTTTAATTTCTCGCATGCACGTTGTTTGTTCTTTGATTTTGTCGACAACATAGTATAGTAGGGTCAGTTGGGCACCGATTGTGAGAAAAAGAGCACAGTGGCACAATGCACTCTGCCAGAAATTTGAAAACGGCTTGAGGTAGTGCTTGACGTTCATACCAGATGCTCTAATATGAATATATCAGCGTGTCACTCTGAGGGCAGTGAAGAGGATTCGGAAAGTGTTAGATTTTATATCCAGTCAACATCATGATGTTTGGAGTGATCACTAGTGATGACGTCGTTATGCCTCCATTCAACTCCCCACAGGGCCTCAGACTCAACACGAACGGCTGCCTTGACGAGATAGCCCTGCCTTAATTCAAGAGGATGGCTTCTGGAAGACACCGTACCTGGCAACAGGACACTGTACCATGCCACACAAGCAGGAGAACACAGACATGGATGTGAGACTATTCCTAAGACCACATAACCTCTTACATTTGGTCACTCAATTCCCTAAACGGAACCGCCTTGATCATTATGTGTGGGATGCAGTTGAGTGAGAGACCATCAAAATTACTTTCAGACCAAAGATGAACAGAAGGCAAGAATTATGGCAGCATTTACCAATTTAAACAAGGAGATCGTCCAGAAGGGTTGCAGGAGATTATGCTGAAGGACGTAGTTAAAGCCAATGGCGGTTTTATTGAATGGATTTAATCTTTAGATATTTTGTATTATTTTAACTCTTTCTTTCTTCTTTCTCTTTTCCCCCTCCCCTGCTTTACAATTTGTCTTCTTTTTTCTCATCTTTTCTCTTCTTGTTTAAAAATTATTTAAAAGGTCAAATTATCTGGCCTCTTAACTGAGTACACTTGAACCTACGTAAATTATTAACTGAGTACACTTGAACCTACATAAATTATTAACTGAGTACACTTGAACCTACGTAAATTATTAACTGAGTACACTTGAACCTACGTAAATTATTAAATGAGTACAGTTGAACCTACGTAAATTATTAAAGATGATGTAAAAACAAGCTTATCTCTACTTTCCATTTGCAATATAGATCATTCTATAATCCTCCCCCTACTACTAACTCTGTCAACTTATATCAATCTCAAACTATCCCTCGAAAACATGTATTTAAAATAAAAGAAACCAAAATCTTTGAAAACTAGATATGTGACCTGATGAATCAGGAAAAATATATTTTCTGTGGAAATATATACATATGAAACTTTATTACTTAGTTTATAATAACCCTTGTTCAATTGAAGTAGATTTATCTGTAACCATGGAAACGGGATTTTAGCTGTGTCTTTAAAACCCAGTAATTTTAAAAGTTACTCCAAAATTCGCTTGAGGATGAAAATGGAACTAATGTCTTTAATTTAACTGCAAAATTAAATTCGTGGCTTTTTAGCTTCCATTTTTTTGAAACATGGTTAGAACTGTAGCGGAAAAAATATTTTAAATCAATTAATTTATAATATTAATGCTCTGTAAATTTACATTGAGCACTATTTTGTAAAAATAAAAGTATCTATAAGAACACCGGATTATATATCTTACTGTTCTTTTTTTTTATTTAAATATATATATATATATATATATATATATATATATATATATATATATATATATATATATATATATATATATATATATATATATATATATTTAAATACATATATATATATATATATATATATATATATATATATATATGTATGTATATATACACCCAGGGTTACAAACTCATATCAATATAACTGAATATATATATATATATATATATATATATATATATATATATATATATATAGTGTGTGTGACCCAGATATAAGAGAGTTGTCAGGACCGGAGAAGAAATCTCTTATATCCTGGTTTCTCTTATATCCGAGTTTGGTCTATTTTGTTTACATTAACACAGGCTCTAATTTGTGACCAGAGAAAATCGCTCTTATATCCGGGTTTCTCTTATATCCGGGTTACACTTATATATATATATATATATATATATATATATATATAAACAACGAAATATATATATATATATATATATATAAACAGCGAAATATATATATATATATATATGTCTTGTCATAGAATTTAGCATGAAAATCATGAAATTGTTTGAGAATGATTATTAATTTGGAAAACTCAATCATTAAAATTATTCGTAACAAAATTGGCTGACATCAAAAGAGCATTTACTGTCTAAATCCACAGAAGATACACACACACACTCATACACACACACACACATACACACACACACACACACACACACACACATATATATATATATATATATATATATATATATGTTAAAAATGTCGACATAAAATCAAATTCAAATGTCCATAATATAGGTTTAACTTAATTAGCTAATATATCTCCGTAATATCCCTTCCCCTCTAAATCTTAAAATGTCGAAAGTGTAACTAATTCTAATTTCTCTAACCTCCTTACTCATTAATTATAATTTATAAACTTTCCCCTCCTCTAAGACCTCCCCAACTCTCTTTCTATTAATCCTTTATATCCTTTTATCTATATATTTTAAAATTATATCTAAACCCCTTTTTATTCCACTTTATTTTTAAATTAATATTTCATTCTTCATATAACGCCAAAATAGTGTCATAAGGTTAATATCTGGGTTTAATTTTATAAAACTTCTTCCCTTTAAGACAAATAACTTCCAACCTCCCCTGAACCCTGTCTTGTGCCTTTCGTCTGACTGAAACATTGAAATGGATAAATTGTGTATTAGTTTTTCGAGGGTTGAGTTTTTTTAACTTTCGCAGTTAAATTCTATATCCCATCCCTCCTTCATTGTATCAACACGAATCTATCACACACCGGGGTTGAGAAATCAAACGACCGATATCTTCGTCTGCCGAAATAGGCTATTCCGCATATGAAGTAACTTGGGTTTTTACTGTTTATGAATTATATATATATATATATATAATGAGAAGGATGAGTAAGATTTATAATCAGATGTTCTTATTAATTATTTTTATTTTTAAAAACATTGCTCAATACAATTCTGTATAGAATAAATATTATAAATGTACTAATTTAAAAATATGGCCCAATCGATGTTTCAAAAAAAGAAACTAAAAACTTCAAATTTAATTATAGAATTAAATTAAAATCCATAATACTGTTTCATTTTCAAGCGAGTTTTGGAATAACTTATTTTGAGATTTATCAGAAATCACCAATAAACGTTGGTTTGCGAAACACCGAAGTAAGAAATTGAGAAGGAGTCCGATGCATAAAGACATCGAGAAAGAAGAGACAAGAATTAGACTCCTTTTCGATGGTAAATTTCAAAGATGGATGAAGTTGGTTCATAACTCAAAGAAAGGAATCAGCTTCCGCTTCACTATTGAAAAGATAAAATGTATCGTCCACATACCGGCGGTACATAGACGGTGCATTGTCATAAGTGAAGAGGGACGACTCATCAAAGCTGACAAAAATGTTGGCTAAAGCTGGACCCAGTGGTGAGCCCATGGCAACCCCATCAAGCTGTCTGTACATAAAATTATTAAAGCTGGACTCAACTGACATAGTAGCAAATTGCATGAGCTCAACAAACGCATTTTCTGAGATATCCGAGGAGGACAAACAACTCCTGCCGTTTCCTCTCAGCGTAAAGATCCTCTTCCTCCCTATCCTGTTTCTTCGGTGATTTATTCGTTTAATTGTGGTTGTGGTAGCAACTACGTAGGAAGGATTTCCCAACGCTTGGATTGTAGGATTAGGCAGCATATCCCATCACCTGTTGTTAATCCGGATGCCCGTAACAGCCAGCTGGTCAATACTTCGGGGTCAGCTAGCACTGAACATCTTATAAATTGCAGGGATTGTGCAATGAATTTCAGTCCGGATTGGTTTTCTGTTCTATCTAGTTCCCACTCTCCTTTTCATTTGAGGGCATTGGAGTCTCTGTACATTCGGTCCAGGGAGCCGTCTCTTTGTAAGCAAAAAGACTGTCTCCTTGTATTTCACATTATTAGACTCTAGTGTCTGAATTGTACATTCCCCACACTTTTTTTTTCGCTGCGCAAATTCGCGTTGTTTTGATTTTGGTCTCCCCTCATGCCATTAATCATTTTAATTTTTAATGTTTTAATTGTATGTAGGGTGTTTGTGGGAGTAAATGTATCTTTGCAATAAATTATTAATCTGTTCCCAGTCGACCCTGATGAGCTTGGGAACGAAAACCGGTTGGTCTGTCTTCTAAGTGTTTTCATTTTTAATTTCATATTTCTCAATGCCTTATATCTTTTCTTTTCCTTGCAATATTACGTTTTTGTACCTCTAACAATTTATTTAAATATCTATCTATCTATCTATCTATCTATCTATCTCTCTCTCTCTCTCTCTCTATATATATATATATATATATATATATATATATATATATATATATCATAAAGACTAAAAATACAAAAAGAATTAATCAGTGAAGTTAATGTAATTAAGGGGGAAAATCTTTCGTTAACAGATTTAATAATTAAATAATAATATTTATTATTATTAATTTAATGATTAATTTTTAAATCTGTCAGCGAAGTGAGTTCGCCCTTAATTACAGTAAATTTGCTAATTAATTCTTTGTATGATTATTTCTTTATATTATTATATATGCTACACCATTTAATATATATATATATAATCTTTTCCCAGGTTCGCTTCGGTTTCAACACGAATACTGAAGGATGAACGATAAGGCGTAGTGAATTTTGATATAAGAACTCTAATATGTACAGATATACAAAATATTAAAATACAAGAAAATGTAAGCATGAATAAAACAACCGACGACCAGATTTCAAGATTTATGTTGGGATATCAAAATATGCCTAACTCCAAATGGATTCGACTGAACCCGAACGGATAAAAAAAGTATGAATAGCCAAAATATGCGTGTATGCGTATATGCGTGTTTGGGATATCTGCGTCCGTCACAATATATATATATATATATGAACTGGTCATGTCTTGAGAATGTCTGATGACAGGATACCCAAGATCCTAATGTACAGCCAGATCAGAGCTACAGCAATGTAGGACGCCCATGTCTAAGATACAAAGACAAGCTGAAAAGCAATTTGTCAGCAGTTAATATACCACATAACACCTTTGAGCGCTTAGCTTTGGAGCGGGTAGAATGGAGATCAACGTGTTCTAGTTGACTCAGCAATTTTCAATCTGCTTGTCTGAATCATCTTCAAGAAGCGAGAGCAAGATCTAAAAGATCAACCAATCTAACAGTGATCTCATCTCACAATCCTCACACCTGCTCCATATGCGGCCTCCTTTGTAAATCACTAGCGGATCTTAAATGCCACTTAAGATGAGCGCATAAACTTTCATAACTGAATCAATAAGCTGGCAGATCCTCATACGTCGAAACCGACGGGAGAGTCCATTATATATATATATATATATATATATATATATATATATATATATATATATACGAGGTTGAAAGGAAACGAAAAAATCACACGGTGTCAGGTCGGATGAGTAGAGAGGTTTTCAATCACAGTGTTCATCTTCTATGGGACAGGTTTACTGGACGTGGAAGCCATCAAGTTGGCCCTGACGGCGGAGCTGTGGAGAAGCCGGGGAGAAGGATTTCAGTTGTACATAAAGTCGTGGTGGAGAATGATGGAAAAGTGAGTTAGACTCGTGTGTGTTTGTTTTCGAAGGGGAAAATTTCTAGTTTGGATCTGACATAAATCTTTCGTGACTTCAGTTCTCTTTCTTTTCCGACATACCTCGTATATATAAATAAATCTCCGAGGGGACAAAACTGAAACGTATATGTCTCCCAGGACTCTAAGCTTGGACCTGCGCTCATCATCAGCTCTCAACTCAGTATCTATGCTGAGGACACAAATATTTATTTCTGTCCGAATAGTAAACCTGCTCAATTCGATCAGGTTATATTGACAGCTGGTCTCAAAAATCTCATACAATCTGAGACCCTTTTTGCCTTTCATCAGCATGTGCGTTCTTGCGTTAAAACATTCCGCTGACGTGAAGTGGAAAGATTATAATCAATTGTTAAGCCTGCTCCTGGGGATGGTGGTTGACTCATTCGTTTAAGACAGTTTTTCACGCCAGAATCTATATTACGTATTTATAAGTCTAACATTTCGCCATGTATTGATGGCTGTCACATTTTCTGGTGCGCCTTATATATATACATATATAATATATAATCATATATATATATATATATATATATATATATATATATATATATATAGAGAAAGAGAGAGAGAGAGAGAGATTTTCTTGATAAAAATACAAAAGAGAACCTGCAGTGCTATTGGTCCAGACCTGTCATTTCGACCTTAGTCACTTTTCCAAAGTTGTAATGTATTTACCCTGTGCCTTTTCTATAAATATTTTCATGGTAATTCTTTTGATGAAATTTCCTCTATGGTACCCAGTACTACTTAGTACTGGGTTGGCGGTAAGGTCTCATCATTTTACATGTCGAATGGCTAAACGTAACCGTAAGTTCTATGCAAACAGTTTCTTCTTTCACACTTCTCACTTATTGAACACTCTTCGGACTTCTTGCTTTCCAGTCAACTATGATCTTCAAAAATTTATATGCAATTTCAATGTATGCATGTATGTGTGTGTGTGTGTGTGTGTGTGTGTGTGTGTGTGTGTGTGTGTGTGTGTGTGTGTGTCTGTGCAATTTAATTTTAGGGTGTTTTTTATTAAATTTAATAAAAATACCCTAAAATTAAGTTCCAGCTGCACTGAAAATCTAGAAAGTATAATTAAAAAACACAATAATAAAATCCTGAATAAACCCCCATGCCAAAATAGTATTAATAAAGACTCTAAACTTAAATTAAACAAAAATAATGAAAAATTATGTGATTGTAGAAACCATTGGGAAATATATGCCGCGTAAAATCTGTGGTATAACAATGTACTATCTCATCCATTGAGAGACCTAACACTAATATGATATACATTGGGTCTACGAAGAATGAATTTAAAATCAGGTGGAGACAGCATAAAAGCTCCTTCAACAATATAAATAAAAGAAATCAGACATCGCTATCTAAATATTTTTGGCATTTGAAGGGAAAACATCAAAAGTAAAATGGAAAATTATAAACAAAACTAGAACTTGTAAAACTTGGGATGACCGATGCCCTTTATGCCTACATGAAAAACTACACATTATCAAGTTTCTAAATAATGAAAAAACATTAAACAATAGACATGTTAACGGTTTTTTGTCGACATCATCAAATTTTCGCATTGAATAATTAGCATAAAAAACAAACAAACAATTAAATAATAAATACAAATTTTAAACTCCATGGTCTAAATAAAAGGTTTAAAAGCCCTACCCAATCATATAAAAAAAAACAAAAAAAAAGTACCTTTATGAAGTCGACAAAAAAATCAAATGTTAGCTAATTATGACAGTTTTATATATACAAAACCCTTTCAGGAAAGAAAATAAAATAAATAAAAAAGAAATCTCCATAGACACTTAACCAGACTAGACAATGTCATCTGCCGCTTTAAATTTAGACACCCCTACCTTGACTTGACCTCTTTGAATACCCCCCCACACACACACACCAAAAATGTGCAATAAAGCATCTAAGACGCAAGTTGCTTTATAGCGTTGCTTGGAATGAAATATATATATATATATATATATATATATATATACATAATTTCACCACAAACAAGGCAATAAAGCCACTAAGACGTAAGGGAATGGGATATTTAGTGTTAGATATTTAAGAAATAATATTAAGGAGAGAAATCAATAAAAAAAAACAAGGATTACGAAAACAGAAAATAATAATTTACAGTGCTATTTTTTAAAAATTCAAGCACAGCGCACACATTTTATAAAACTAAAAAATAATGTAGTAAAAAAATATTAGAATTGGAATAAAACCTAAACATATGATGAAAGTGAATTTATACATGTATAATTCATCTACCTTCACTCTTCAGGAAATGTTTATTGTTTTAAAAAGATGATTAGAATTGGAATAAAACCTAAACATATGATGAAAGTGAATTTATACATGTATAATTCATCTACCTTCACTCTTCAAACATGTTTATTGTTTTAAAAGTGATGATTAGAATTGGAATAAAACCTAAACATATGATGAAAGTGAATTTATACATGTATAATTCATCTACCTTCACTCTTCAGCAATGTTTATTGTTTTAAAAAGTGATGATTAGAATTGGAATAAAACCTAAACATATGATGAAAGTGAATTTATACATGTATAATTCATCTACCTTCACTCTTCAGCAATGTTTATTGTTTTAAAAAGTGATGATTAATAAAACCTAAACATATGAAAAGTTTTATACATGTATAATAAAACCTTTAAACATGATTAGATGAAAAAACCTAAACATATGATGAATTTTATACATGTATAATTCATCTACCTTCACTCTTCAGCAATGTTTATTGTTTTAAAAAGCAATGATTAGAATTGGAATAAAACCTAAACATATGATGAAAGTGAATTTATACATGTATAATTCATCTACCTTCACTCTTTGGCAATGTTTATTGTTTTAAAAAGTGATGATTAGAATTGGAATAAAACCTAAACATATGATGAAAGTGAATTTATACATGTATAATTCATCTACCTTTTATCTTTTAAAAAGCGTTTATTGTTTTAAAAAGCGATGATTAGAATTTCAATAAAACCTAAAAAGCATATGATGAAAGTGAATTTATACATGTATAATTCATCTACCTTCACTCTTGGCAATGTTTATTGTTTTAAAAAGTTTGATTAGAATTGAAAAAACCTAAACATATGATGAAAGTGAATTTATACATGTATAAATCTACCTTCAACTTATGAATGATTGTTTTAAAAAGTGATGATTTAATAAAACCTATGTATGATGAAAGTTTTATACATCTAATTCATCTACCTTCACTCTTCGGCAATGTTTATTGTTTTAAAAAGCGATGATTAGAATTGGAATAAAACCTAAACATATGATGAAAGTGAATTTATACATGTATAATTCATCTACCTTCACTCTTCAGCAATGTTTATTGTTTTAAAAAGCGATGATTAGAATTGGAATAAAACCTAAACATATGATGAAAGTGAATTTATACATGTATAATTCATCTACCTTCACTCTTCAGCAATGTTTATTGTTTTAAAAAAGTGATGATTAATAAAACCTTGAATAAAACCTAAATTCATATGATGAAAGTGAATTTATACATGTATAATTCATCTACCTTCACTCTTCAGCAATGTTTATTGTTTTAAAAAGCGATGATTAGAATTGAATAAAACCTAAACATATGATGAAAGTGAATTTATACATGTATAATTCATCTACCTTCACTCTTCGGCAATGTTTATTGTTTTAAAAAATATGATGATGATTAGAATTGAATAAAACCTAAACATATGATGAAAGTGAATTTATACATGTATAATTCATCTACCTTCACTCTTCAGCAATGTTTATTGTTTTAAAAAGTGATGATTAGAATTGGAATAAAACCTAAACATATGATGAAAGTGAATTTATACATGTATAATTCATCTACCTTCACTCTTCGGCAATGTTTATTGTTTTAAAAAGCCTAATATTAGAATTGGAATAAAACCTAAACATATGATGAAAGTGAATTTATACATGTATAATTCATCTACCTTCACTCTTCGGCAATGTTTATTGTTTTAAAAAGTGATGATTAGAATTGGAATAAAACCTAAACATATGATGAAAGTGAATTTATACATGTATAATTCATCTACCTTCACTCTTCGGCAATGTTTATTGTTTTAAAAAGCGATGATTAGAATTGGAATAAAACCTAAACATATGATGAAAGTGAATTTATACATGTATAATTCATCTACCTTCACTCTTTGGCAATGTTTATTGTTTTAAAAAGCGATGATTAGAATTGGAATAAAACCTGAACATATGATGAAAGTGAATTTATACATGTATAATTCATCTACCTTCACTCTTTGAATGTTTATTGTTTTAAAAGTGATGATTAGAATTGAAAAAACCTAAACATATGATGAAAGTAATTTATACATCTACCTTCACTCTTCAGCAATGTTTATTGTTTTAAAAAACCTAATGATTAGAATTGAATAAAACCTAAACATATGATGAAAAAGTGAATTTATACATGTATAATTCATCTACCTTCACTCTTCAGCAATGTTTATTGTTTTAAAAAGTGATGATTAGAATTGAAATAAAACCTAAACATATGATGAAAGTGAATTTATACATGTATAATTCATCTACCTTCACTCTTCAGCAATGTTTATTGTTTTAAAAAAGCAATTTATTGTTTTAAAAAGTGAATTTATACATGTATAATTCATTAGAATTGTTTTAAAAAGCAATGAATTGGAATAAAACCTAAACATATGATGAAAGTGAATTTATACATGTATAATTCATCTACCTTCACTCTTCGGCAATGTTTATTGTTTTAAAAAGCGATGATTAGAATTGGAATAAAACCTAAACATATGATGAAAGTGAATTTATACATGTATAATTCATCTACCTTCACTCTTCGGCAATGTTTATTGTTTTAAAAAGCGAAAAATTGGAATAAAACCTAAACATATGATGAAAGTTTTATACATGTATAATTCATCTACCTTCACTCTTCAGCAATGTTTATTGTTTTAAAAAGTAATTAGAATTGGAATAAAACCTAAACATATGATGAAAGTGAATTTATACATGTATAATTCATCTACCTTCACTCTTCGGCAATGTTTATTGTTTTAAAAGCGATGATTAGAATTGAATAAAACCTAAACATATGATGAAAGTGAATTTATACATGTATAATTCATCTACCTTCACTCTTCGGCAATGTTTATTGTTTTAAAAGTGATGATTAGAATTGAATAAAACCTAAACATATGATGAAAGTGAATTTATACATGTATAATTCATCTACCTTCACTCTTCAGCAATGTTTATTGTTTTAAAAAGTGATGATTAGAATTGGAATAAAACCTAAACATATGATGAAAGTGAATTTATACATGTATAATTCATCTACCTTCACTCTTCAGCAATGTTTATTGTTTTAAAAAGTGATGATTAGAATTGGAATAAAACCTAAACATATGATGAAAGTGAATTTATACAATAATTCATCTACCTTCACTCTTTCGGCAATGTTTATTGTTTTAAAAAGTGATGATTAGAATTGGAATAAAACCTAAACATATGATGAAAGTGAATTTATACATGTATAATTCATCTACCTTCACTCTTCGGCAATGTTCATTGTTTTCAAAAGCGATGATTAGAATTGGAATAAAACCTAAACATATGATGAAAGTGAATTTATACATGTATAATTCATCTACCTTCACTCTTCAGCAATGTTTATTGTTTTAAAAAAAGTGATGATTAGAATTGAATAAAACCTAAACATATGATGAAAGTGAATTTATACATGTATAATTCATCTACCTTCACTCTTCGGCAATGTTTATTGTTTTAAAAAGCGATGATTAGAATTGGAATAAAACCTAAACATATGATGAAAGTGAATTTATACATGTATAATTCATCTACCTTCACTCTTCAGCAATGTTTATTGTTTTAAAAAGTGATGATTAGAATTGGAATAAAACCTAAACAATGTTTATATGATGAAAAGTGAATTTATACATGTATAATTCATCTACCTTCACTCTTCGGCAATGTTTATTGTTTTAAAAAGTGATGATTAGAATTGGAATAAAACCTAAACATATGATGAAAGTGAATTTATACATGTATAATTCATCTACCTTCACTCTTTTGGCAATGTTTATTGTTTTAAAAAGTGATGATTAGAATTGAATAAAACCTAAACATATGATGAAAGTGAATTTATACATGTATAATTCATCTACCTTCACTCTTCGCAATGTTTATTGTTTTAAAAAGTGATGATTAGAATTGGAAAAACCTAAAACCTAAACATATGATTTATTGAAAAAAGTGAATTTAAAACTACATGTAAAGTAATTCATCTACCTTCATCTCTTCACTCTTGTTTATTGTTTTAAAAAGCGATGATTAGAATTGGAATAAAACCTAAACATATGATGAAAGTGAATTTATACATGTATAATTCATCTACCTTCACTCTTCGGCAATGTTTATTGTTTTAAAAAGTGATGATTAGAATTGGAATAAAACCTAAACATATGATGAAAGTGAATTTATACATGTATAATTCATCTACCTTCACTCTTCGGCAATGTTTATTGTTTTAAAAAGCAATTAGAATTGGAATAAAACCTAAACATTATTGTTTTAAAAAGTGATGATTAGAATTGGCAATAAAAAAAGTGATGATTAGAATTGAATAAAACCTAAACATATGATGAAAGTGAATTTATACATGTATAATTCATCTACCTTCACTCTTCAGCAATGTTTATTGTTTTGAAAAAACCTAAACATATGATGATGATTATCTACCTTCACTCTTCGAATTTTATTGTTTTAAAAAGTGATAAAATTGAATAAAACTAAACATATGATGAAAGTGAATTTATACATGTATAATTCATCTACCTTCACTCTTTGGCAATGTTTATTGTTTTAAAAAGTGATGATTAGAATTGGAATAAAACCTAAACATATGATGAAAGTGAATTTATACATGTATAATTCATCTACCTTCACTCTTCAGCAATGTTTATTGTTTTAAAAAGTGATGATTAGAATTGGAATAAAACCTAAACATATGATGAAAGTGAATTTATACATGTATAATTCATCTACCTTCACTCTTCAGCAATGTTTATTGTTTTAAAAAGATTAGAATTGAATAAAACCTAAACATATGATGATTAGAATTGGAATAAAAAAGCCTAAACATATGATGAAAGTGAATTTATACATGTATAATTCATCTACCTTCACTCTTCAGCAATGTTTATTGTTTTAAAAAAAGTGATGATTAGAATTGAATAAAACCTAAACATATGATGAAAGTGAATTTATACATGTATAATTCATCTACCTTCACTCTTCGGCAATGTTTATTGTTTTAAAAAGTGATGATTAGAATTGGAATAAAACCTAAACATATGATGAAAGTGAATTTATACATGTATAATTCATCTACCTTCACTCTTCGGCAATGTTTATTGTTTTAAAAAGTGATGATTAGAATTGAAATAAAACCTAAACATATGATGAAAGTGAATTTATACATGTATAATTCATCTACCTTCACTCTTCGGCAATGTTTATTGTTTTAAAAAGTTTTAAAATTGGAATAAAACCTAAACATATGATGAAAGTGAATTTATTAATTCATCTACCTTCACTCTTCGAATGTTTATTGTTTTAAAAAGTGATGAAATTGGAATAAAACCTAAACATATGATGAAAAGTGAATTTATACATGTATAATTCATCTACCTTCACTCTTCGGCAATGTTTATTGTTTTAAAAAGTGATGATTAGATTAGAAAACCTTGAATAAAATCCTAAAACATATGATGAAAGTGAATTTATACATGTATAATTCATCTACCTTCACTCTTCAGCAATGTTTATTGTTTTAAAAAGTGATGATTAGAATTGAAATAAAACCTAAACATATGATGAAAGTGAATTTATACATGTATAATTCATCTACCTTCACTCATTTATTGTTTTAAAAAGTGATGATTAGAATTGGAATAAAACCTAAACATATGATGAAAGTGAATTTATACATGTATAATTCATCTACCTTCACTCTTCGGCAATGTTTATTGTTTTAAAAAAGCGATGATTAGAATTGAAATAAAACCTAAACATATGATGAAAGTGAATTTATACATGTATAATTCATCTACCTTCACTCTTCGGCAATGTTTATTGTTTTAAAAAGAATAAAACCTAAACATATGATGATTAGAATTGGAATAAAAAAGTGATGATTATATTGATGATGAAAGTGAATTTATACTAAACATATGATTTATTGAAAAAGTGAATTTAAACCTAAACATGATAAAGTAATTCATCTATAATTCATCTTCACTCTTCGGCAATGTTTATTGTTTTAAAAAGCGATGATTAGAATTGGAATAAAACCTAAACATATGATGAAAGTGAATTTATACATGTATAATTCATCTACCTTCACTCTTCGGCAATGTTTATTGTTTTAAAAAGTGATGATTAGAATTGGAATAAAACCTAAACATATGATGAAAGTGAATTTATACATGTATAATTCATCTACCTTCACTCTTCGGCAATGTTTATTGTTTTAAAAAGCAATGATTAGAATTGGAATAAAACCTAAACATATGATGAAAGTGAATTTATACATGTATAATTCATCTACCTTCACTCTTCGGCAATGTTTATTGTTTTAAAAAACAATGATTAGAATTGGAATAAATCCTAAACATATGATGAAAAAAGTGATGAATTTATACATGTATAATTCATCTACCTTCATCTCTTCACTCTTCAGCAATGTTTATTGTTTTAAAAAGCGATGATTAGAATTGATTAAAATATGATGAAAGTGAATAAAACATCTAAACATATGATGAAAGTATGAATTTTTATACATGTATAATTCATCTACCTTCACTCTTCGGCAATGTTTATTGTTTTAAAAAGTGATGATTAGAATTGGAATAAAACCTAAACATATGATGAAAGTGAATTTATACATGTAAATTCATCTACCTTCACTCTTCGCAATGTTTATTGTTTTAAAAAGCGATGATTAGAATTGAATAAAACCTAAACATATGATGAAAGTGAATTTATACATGTATAATTCATCTACCTTCACTCTTCGGCAATGTTTATTGTTTTAAAAAGTGATGATTAGAATTGAATAAAACCTAAACATATGATGAAAGTGAATTTATACATGTATAATTCATCTACCTTCACTCTTCGGCAATGTTTATTGTTTTAAAAAGTGATGATTAGAATTGGAATAAAACCTAAACATATGATGAAAGTGAATTTATACATGTATAATTCATCTACCTTCACTCTTCGGCAATGTTTATTGTTTTAAAAATGATTAGAATTGATGATTAGAATTGAATAAAACCTAAACATATGATGAAAGTGAATTTATACATGTATAATTCATCTACCTTCACTCTTTCACAATGTTTATTGTTTTAAAAAAGCGATGATTAGAATTGGAAAAAAAACCTAAACATGAAAGTGAATTTATACATGTATAATTTCACTCTTCGGCAATGTTTATTGTTTTAAAAAGTGATGATTAGAATTGGAATAAAACCTAAACATATGATGAAAGTGAATTTATACATGTATAATTCATCTACCTTCACTCTTCGGCAATGTTTATTGTTTTTAAAAAGTGATGATTAGAATTGAATAAAACCTAAACATATGATGAAAGTGAATTTATACATGTATAATTCATCTACCTTTCTTCACTCTTCGGCAATGTTTATTGTTTTAAAAAGCATGATTAGAATTGGAATAAAACCTAAACATATGATGAAAGTGAATTTATACATGTATAATTCATCTACCTTCACTCTTTCAGCAATGTTTATTGTTTTAAAAAAGTGATGATTAGAATTGAATAAAACCTAAACATGATGAAAGTGAATTTATTATTGTTTTTCAAAATGTTTATTGTTTTAAAAGTGATGATTAGAATTGAATAAAACCTAAACATATGATGAAAGTGAATTTATACATGTATAATTCATCTACCTTCACTCTTCGGCAATGTTTATTGTTTTAAAAAAGTGATGATTAGAATTGAATAAAACCTAAACATATGATGAAAGTGAATTTATACATGTATAATTCATCTACCTTCACTCTTTGGCAATGTTTATTGTTTTAAAAAGTGATGATTAGAATTGAATAAAACCTAAACATATGATGAAAGTGAATTTATACATGTATAATTCATCTACCTTCACTCTTCGGCAATGTTTATTGTTTTAAAAAGCAATGATTAGAATTGAATAAAACCTAAACATATGATGAAAGTGAATTTATACATGTATAATTCATCTACCTTCACTCTTCAGCAATGTTTATTGTTTTAAAAAGAGATGATTAGAATTGGAATAAAACCTAAACATATGATGAAAGTGAATTTATACATGTATAATTCATCTTCCTTCACTCTTCGCCAATGTATATTGTTTTCAAAAGCGATGATTAGAATTGAAATAAAACCTAAACATATGATGAAAGTGAATTTATACATGTATAATTCATCTACCTTCACTCTTCGGCAATGTTTATTGTTTTAAAAAGCGATGATTAGAATTGGAATAAAACCTAAACATATGATGAAAGTGAATTTATACATGTATAATTCATCTACCTTCACTCTTCGGCAATGTTTATTGTTTTAAAAAGTGATGATTAGAATTGGAATAAAACCTAAACATATGATGAAAGTGAATTTATACATGTATAATTCATCTACCTTCACTCTTCGGCAATGTTTATTGTTTTAAAAAGTGATGATTAGAATTGAATAAAACCTAAACATATGATGAAAGTGAATTTATACATGTATAATTCATCTACCTTCACTCTTCGGCAATGTTTATTGTTTTAAAAAGTGATGATTAAATTGTTTATTGTTTTAAATTCCTTCACCATCTTCGGCAATGTTTATTGTTTTAAATTTTGGAATAAAACTAAACATATGATGAAAGTGAATTTATACATGTATAATTCATCTACCTTCACTCTTCGATGATTAAAAAAGAATTAGAATTGGAATAAAACCTAAACATATGATGAAAGTGAATTTATACATGTATAATTCATCTACCTTCACTTTTCGGCAATTCGGCAATGTTTATTGTTTTAAAAGTGATGATTAGAATTGAATAAAACCTAAACATATGATGAAAGTGAATTTATACATGTATAATTCATCTACCTTCACTCTTCGGCAATGTTTATTGTTTTAAAAGTGATGATTAGAATTGGAATAAAACCTAAACAAATGATGAAAGTGAATTTATACATGTATAATTCATCTACCTTCACTCTTCGGCAATGTTTATTGTTTTAAAAAGTGATGATTAGAATTGGAATAAAACCTAAACATATGATGAAAGTGAATTTATACATGTATAATTCATCTACCTTCACTCTTCGGCAATGTTTATTGTTTTAAAAAAGTGATGATTAGAATTGGAATAAAACCTAAACATATGATGAAAGTGAATTTATACATGTATAATTCATCTACCTTCACTCTTCGGCAATGTTTATTGTTTTAAAAAAGCTACCTTCACTCTTCCGATGATTAGAATTGGAATAAAACCTAAACATATGATGAAAGTGAATTTATACATGTATAATTCATCTACCTTCACTCTTCGGCAATGTTTATTGTTTTAAAAAGTGATGATTAGAATTGGAATAAAACCTAAACATATGATGAAAGTGAATTTATACATGTATAATTCATCTACCTTCACTCATTGGCAATGTTTATTGTTTTAAAAAGTGATGATTAGAATTGGAATAAAACCTAAACATATGATGAAAGTGAATTTATACATGTATAATTCATCTACCTTCACTCTTCGGCAATGTTTATTGTTTTAAAAAGTGATGATTAGAATTGGAATAAAACCTAAACATATGATGAAAGTGAATTTATACATGTAATAATTCATCTACCTTCACTCTTCAGCAATGTTTATTGTTTTAAAAAGATGATTAGAATTAGAAAACCTAAACATATGATGAATAAAACATGTATAATTCAACATATGATTGAAATGATTAGAATTTAAAACCTAAACATGTGAAAGTGAATTTATACATTATAATTCATCTACCTTCACTCTTCGGCAATGTTTATTGTTTTAAAAAAGTGATGATTAGAATTGGAATAAAACCTAAACATATGATGAAAGTGAATTTATACATGTATAATTCATCTACCTTCACTCTTCGGCAATGTTTATTGTTTTAAAAAGTGATGATTAGAATTGGAATAAAACCTAAACATATGATGAAAGTGAATTTATACATGTATAATTCATCTACCTTCACTCTTCAGCAATGTTTATTGTTTTAAAAAGTGATGATTAGAATTGAATAAAACCTAAACATATGATGAAAGTGAATTTATACATGTATAATTCATCTACCTTCACTCTTCGGCAATGTTTATTGTTTTAAAAAGATGATGATTAGAATTGAATAAAACCTAAACATATGATGAAAGTGAATTTATACATGTATAATTCATCTACCTTCACTCTTCGGCAATGTTTATTGTTTTAAAAAGTGATGATTAGAATTGGAATAAAACCTAAACATATGATGAAAGTGAATTTATACATGTATAATTCATCTACCTTCACTCTTCGGCAATGTTTATTGTTTTAAAAAATAAAACCTAATGATTAGAATTGGAATAAAACCTAAACATATGATGAAAAGTGAATTTATACATGTATAATTCATCTACCTTCACTCTTCGGCAATGTTTATTGTTTTAAAAAAGTGATGATTAGAATTGGAATAAAACCTAAACATATGATGAAAGTGAATTTATACATGTATAATTCATCTACCTTCACTCTTCGGCAATGTTTATTGTTTTAAAAAAGTGATGATTAGAATTGAATAAAACCTAAACATATGATGAAAGTGAATTTATACATGTATAATTCATCTTCCTTCACTCATTGGCAATGTTTATTGTTTTAAAAAGCGATGATTAGAATTGGAATAAAACCTAAACATATGATGAAAGTGAATTTATACATGTATAATTCATCTACCTTCACTCTTCGGCAATGTTCATTGTTTTCAAAAGCGATGATTAGAATTGAAATAAAACCTAAACATATGATGAAAGTGAATTTATACATGTATAATTCATCTACCTTCACTCTTCGGCAATGTTTATTGTTTTAAAAAGCGATGATTAGAATTGAATTTAAACATAAAAGTGATGATTAGAATTGAATAAAAAAGTGATGATTAAACATATGATGAAAGTGAATTTATACATGTATAATTCATCTACCTTCACTCTTCGGCAATGTTTATTGTTTTAAAAAGTGATGATTAGAATTGGAATAAAACCTAAACATATGATGAAAGTGAATTTATACATGTATAATTCATCTACCTTCACTCTTCGGCAATGTTTATTGTTTTAAAAAGTGATGATTAGAATTGGAATAAAACCTAAACATATGATGAAAGTGAATTTATACATGTATAATTCATCTACCTTCACTCTTCAGCAATGTTTATTGTTTTAAAAAGTGATGATTAGAATTGGAATAAAACCTAAACATATGATGAAAGTGAATTTATACATGTATAATTCATCTACCTTCACTCTGGGGCAATGTTTATTGTTTTAAAAAGCAATGATTATTGTTTTAAAACATATGATGAAAGTGATTAGAATTGGAATAAAACCTTCACAATGTTTATTGAAAAAGTGATGATTAGAATTTAAAACCTAAACATATGATGAAAGTAATTTATACATCTCTACCTTCACTCTTCGGCAATGTTTATTGTTTTAAAAAGTGATGATTAGAATTGGAATAAAACCTAAACATATGATGAAAGTGAATTTATACATGTATAATTCATCTACCTTCACTCTTCGGCAATGTTTATTGTTTTAAAAAATGATTAGAATTGAATAAAACCTAAACATATGATGAAAGTGAATTTATATGTATAATTCATCTACCTTCACTCTTCGGCAATGTTTATTGTTTTAAAAAGCGATGATTAGAATTGGAATAAAACCTAAACATATGATGAAAGTGAATTTATACATGTATAATTCATCTACCTTCACTCTTCGGCAATGTTTATTGTTTTAAAAAGCAATGATTAGAATTGGAATAAAACCTAAACATATGATGAAAGTGAATTTATACATGTATAATTCATCTACCTTCACTCTTCAGCAATGTTTATTGTTTTAAAAAGAGAGTATTAGAATTGGAATAAAACCTAAAAATATGATGAAAGTGAATTTATACATGTATAATTCATCTACCTTCACTCTTCAGCAATGTTTATTGTTTTAAAAAGTGATGATTAGAATTGGAATAAAACCTAAACATATGATGAAAGTGAATTTATACATGTATAATTCATCTACCTTCACTCTTCAGCAATGTTTATTGTTTTAAAAAGTGATGATTAGAATTGAATAAAACCTAAACATATGATGAAAGTGAATTTATACATGTATAATTCATCTACCTTCACTCTTCACTCAATGTTTTATTGTTTTAAAAAGTGATGATTAGAATTGGAATAAAACCTAAACATATGATGAAAGTGAATTTATACATGTATAATTCATCTACCTTCACTCTTCGGCAATGTTTATTGTTTTAAAAAGTGATGATTAGAATTGGAATAAAACCTAAACATATGATGAAAGTGAATTTATACATGTATAATTCATCTACCTTCACTCTTCAGCAATGTTTATTGTTTTAAAAGCGATGATTAGAATTGGAATAAAACCTAAACATATGATGAAAGTGAATTTATACAATGTTTATTGTTTTAAAAAAAGTGATGATTAGAATTGAATAAAACCTAAACATATGATGAAAGTGAATTTATACATGTATAATTCATCTACCTTCACTCTTCAGCAATGTTTATTGTTTTAAAAAGTGATGATTAGAATTGGAATAAAACCTAAACATATGATGAAAGTGAATTTATACATGTATAATTCATCTACCTTCACTCTTCGGCAATGTTTATTGTTTTAAAAAGTGATGATTAGAATTGGAATAAAACCTAAACATATGATGAAAGTGAATTTATACATGTATAATTCATCTACCTTCACTCTTCAGCAATGTTTATTGTTTTAAAAAGTGATGATTAGAATTGGAATAAAACCTAAACATATGATGAAAGTGAATTTATACATGTATAATTCATCTACCTTCACTCTTTCAGCAATGTTTATTGTTTTAAAAAGTGATGATTAGAATTGGAATAAAACCTAAACATATGATGAAAGTGAATTTATACATGTATAATTCATCTACCTTCACTCTTCGGCAATGTTTATTGTTTTAAAAAGTGATGATTAGAATTGAAATAAAACCTAAACATATGATGAAAGTGAATTTATACATGTATAATTCATCTACCTTCACTCTTCAGCAATGTTTATTGTTTTAAAAAGTGATGATTAGAATTGAATAAAACCTAAACATATGATGAAAGTGAATTTATACATGTATAATTCATCTACCTTCACTCTTCAGCAATGTTTATTGTTTTTTAAAAGTGATGATTAGAATTGGAATAAAACCTAAACATATGATGAAAGTGAATTTATACATGTATAATTCATCTAAACTTCACTCTTCATGTATAATGTTTATTGTTTTTAAAAAAGTGATGATTAGAATTGGAATAAAACCTAAACATATGATGAAAGTGAATTTATACATGTATAATTCATCTACCTTCACTCTTCAGCAATGTTTATTGTTTTAAAAAGTGATGATTAGAATTGGAATAAAACCTAAACATATGATGAAAGTGAATTTATACATGTATAATTCATCTACCTTCACTCTTCAGCAATGTTTATTGTTTTAAAAAGCGATGATTAGAATTGGAATAAAACCTAAACATATGATGAAAAAAGTGATGTGAATTTATACATGTATAATTCATCTATAATTCATCTCCTTCACTCTTCAGCAATGTTTATTGTTTTAAAAAGCGATGATTAGAATTGGAATAAAACCTAAACATATGATGAAAGTGAATTTATACATGTATAATTCATCTACCTTCACTCTTCAGCAATGTTTATTGTTTTAAAAAGTGATGATTAGAATTGGAATAAAACCTAAACATATGATGAAAGTGAATTTATACATGTATAATTCATCTACCTTCACTCTTCAGCAATGTTTATTGTTTTAAAAAGTGATGATTAGAATTGGAATAAAACCTAAACATATGATGAAAGTGAATTTATACATGTATAATTCATCTACCTTCACTCTTCAGCAATGTTTATTGTTTTAAAAAGTGATGATTAGAATTGGAATAAAACCTAAACATATGATGAAAGTGAATTTATACATGTATAATTCATCTACCTTCACTCTTCAGCAATGTTTATTGTTTTAAAAAGTGATGATTAGAATTGGAATAAAACCTAAACATATGATGAAAGTGAATTTATACATGTATAATTCATCTACCTTCACTCTTCGGCAATGTTTATTGTTTTAAAAAGTGATGATTAGAATTGGAATAAAACCTAAACATATGATGAAAGTGAATTTATACATGTATAATTCATCTACCTTCACTCTTCAGCAATGTTTATTGTTTTAAAAAGTGATGATTAGAATTGGAATAAAACCTAAACATATGATGAAAGTGAATTTATACATGTATAATTCATCTACCTTCACTCTTCGGCAATGTTTATTGTTTTAAAAAGTGATGATTAGAATTGGAATAAAACCTAAACATATGATGAAATTCATCTACCTTCACTCTTCAGCAATGTTTATTGAATTTATACAAACATATGATATAATTCATCTACCTTCACTCTTCAGCAATGTTTATTGTTTTAAAAAAGTGATGATTAGAATTGGAATAAAACCTAAACATATGATGAAAGTGAATTTATACATGTATAATTCATCTACCTTCACTCTTCAGCAATGTTTATTGTTTTAAAAAGTGATGATTAGAATTGGAATAAAACCTAAACATATGATGAAAGTGAATTTATACATGTATAATTCATCTACCTTCACTCTTCGGCAATGTTTATTGTTTTAAAAATGATTAGATGATTAAATTGGAATAAAACCTAAACATATGATGAAAGTGAATTTATACATGTATAATTCATCTACCTTCACTCTTCACTCTTCAGCAATGTTTATTGTTTTAAAAAGTGATGATTAGAATTGGAATAAAACCTAAACATATGATGAAAGTGAATTTATACATGTATAATTCATCTACCTTCACTCTTTGGCAATGTTTATTGTTTTAAAAAGCGATTAGATTGAATAAAACCTTATGAATAAAATGTATAATAAACATATGATGAAAAGTGAATTTAAAACCTAAACATATGATAAAGTGAATTCATCATCTACCTTCACTCTTCAGCAATGTTTATTGTTTTAAAAAGCGATGATTAGAATTGAATAAAACCTAAACATATGATGAAAAAGTGAATTTATAAAACATGATATAATTCATCTACCTTCACTCTTCGGCAATGTTTATTGTTTTAAAAGTGATGATTGATTAAAATTGATGAATAAAACCTAAACATATGATGAAAGTTTTAAAAAGAATTTATACAAAACCTGTATAATTCATCTATAATTCATCTACCTTCACTCTTTGGCAATGTTTATTGTTTTAAAAAGTGATGATTAGAATTGGAATAAAACCTAAACATATGATGAAAGTAAATTTATACATGTATAATTCATCTACCTTCACTCTTCAGCAATGTTTATTGTTTTAAAAAGTGATGATTAGAATTGAATAAAACCTAAACATATGATGAAAGTGAATTTATACATGTATAATTCATCTACCTTCACTCTTCAGCAATGTTTATTGTTTTAAAAAGTGATGATTAGAATTGGAATAAAACCTAAACATATGATGAAAGTGAATTTATACATGTATAATTCATCTACCTTCACTCTTCAGCAATGTTTATTGTTTTAAAAAAACGATGATTAGAATTGGAATAAAACCTAAACATATGATGAAAGTGAATTTATACATGTATAATTCATCTACCTTCACTCTTCAGCAATGTTTATTGTTTTAAAAGTGATGATTAGAATTGGAATAAAACCTAAATATGATGAAAGTGAATTTATACATGTATAATTCATCTACCTTCACTCTTCAGCAATGTTTATTGTTTTAAAAAGTGATGATTAGAATTGAATAAAACCTAAACATATGATGAAAGTGAATTTATACATGTATAATTCATCTACCTTCACTCTTCAGCAATGTTTATTGTTTTAAAAAGTGATGATTAGAATTGAATAAAACCTAAACATATGATGAAAGTGAATTTATACATGTATAATTCATCTACCTTCACTCTTCAGCAATGTTTATTGTTTTAAAAGTGATGATTAGAATTGGAATAAAACCTAAACATATGATGAAAGTGAATTTATACATGTATAATTCATCTACCTTCACTCTTCGGCAATGTTTATTGTTTTAAAAAGTTGATTAGTTTTAAACAAAATGAAAGTGAATTTATTAGAATTGTTTTTTAAAAAGTAAATTAGAATTGAAATAAAACCTAAACATATGATGAAAGTGAATTTATACATGTATAATTCATCTACCTTCACTCTTTGGCAATGTTTATTGTTTTAAAAAGTGATGATTAGAATTGGAATAAAACCTAAACATATGATGAAAGTGAATTTATACATGTATAATTCATCTACCTTCACTCTTCAGCAATGTTTATTGTTTTAAAAAGTGATGATTAGAATTGGAATAAAACCTAAACATATGATGAAAGTGAATTTATACATGTATAATTCATCTACCTTCACTCTTCAGCAATGTTTATTGTTTTAAAAAGTGATGATTAGAATTGGAATAAAACCTAAACATATGATGAAAGTGAATTTATACATGTATAATTCATCTACCTTCACTCTTCGGCAATGTTTATTGTTTTAAAAAGTGATGATTAGAATTGGAATAAAACCTAAACATATGATGAAAGTGAATTTATACATGTATAATTCATCTACCTTCACTCTTCAGCAATGTTTATTGTTTTAAAAAGTGATGATTAGAATTGAATAAAACCTAAACATATGATGAAAGTGAATTTATACATGTTTATAATTTAGATCTAAAACCTTCACTTTTCATGCAATGTTTATTGTTTTTGTTTTAAAAGTGATGATTAGAATTGGAATAAAACCTAAACATATGATGAAAGTGAATTTATACATGTATAATTCATCTACCTTCACTCTTCGGCAATGTTTATTGTTTTAAAAAGCGATGATTAGAATTGGAATAAAACCTAAACATATGATGAAAGTGAATTTATACATGTATAATTCATCTACCTTCACTCTTCAGCAATGTTTATTGTTTTAAAAAAGTGATGATTAGAATTGGAATAAAACCTAAACATATGATGAAAGTGAATTTATACATGTATAATTCATCTACCTTCACTCTTCAGCAATGTTTATTGTTTTAAAAAGTGATGATTAGAATTGGAATAAAACCTAAACATATGATGAAAGTGAATTTATACATGTATAATTCATCTACCTTCACTCTTCAGCAATGTTTATTGTTTTAAAAAGTGATGATTAGAATTGGAATAAAACCTAAACATATGATGAAAGTGAATTTATACATGTATAATTCATCTACCTTCACTCTTCAGCAATGTTTATTGTTTTAAAAAGTGATGATTAGAATTGGAATAAAACCTAAACATATGATGAAAGTGAATTTATACATGTATAATTCATCTACCTTCACTCTTCGGCAATGTTTATTGTTTTAAAAAGTGATGATTAGAATTGGAATAAAACCTAAACATATGATGAAAGTGAATTTATACATGTATAATTCATCTACCTTCACTCTTTGGCAATGTTTATTGTTTTAAAAAAACCTAAACATATGATGAAAGTGATTAGAATTGGAATAAAACCTAAACATATGATGAAAGTGAATTTATACATGTATAATTCATCTACCTTCACTCTTCAGCAATGTTTATTGTTTTAAAAAACCTAAACATATGATGAAAGATGATTAGAATTGGAATAAAACCTAAACATATGATGAAAGTGAATTTATACATGTATAATTCATCTACCTTCACTCTGTTTATTGCAATGTTTATTGTTTTAAAAATGATGATGATTAGAATTGTTTTAAAAAGAATAAAAAAACCTAAACATATGATGAAAGTGAATTTATACATGTATAATTCATCTACCTTCACTCTTCGGCAATGTTTATTGTTTTAAAAAGTGATGATTAGAATTGGAATAAAACCTAAACATATGATGAAAGTGAATTTATACATGTATAATTCATCTACCTTCACTCTTCAGCAATGTTTATTGTTTTAAAAAGTGATGATTAGAATTGGAATAAAACCTAAACATATGATGAAAGTGAATTTATACATGTATAATTCATCTACCTTCACTCTTCAGCAATGTTTATTTTTTAAAAAGTGATGATTAGAATTGAATAAAACCTAAACATATGATGAAAGTGAAAACATGTATAATTCATCTATTCATGCAATGTTTATTGTTTTAAAAAGTGATGATTTAATTGAATAAAACCTAAACATATGATGAAAGTTCATCATCTACCTTCACTCTTCAGCAATGTTTATTGTTTTAAAAGTGATGATTAGAATTGGAATAAAACCTAAACATTATGAAATTGAATTAAATTAAACATATGATGAAAGTGAATTTATACATGTATAATTCATCTACCTTCACTCTTTGGCAATGTTTATTGTTTTAAAAAGTGATGATTAGAATTGGAATAAAACCTAAACATATGATGAAAGTGAATTTATACATGTATAATTCATCTACCTTCACTCTTCGGCAATGTTTATTGTTTTAAAAAGCGATGATTAGAATTGGAATAAAACCTAAACATATGATGAAAGTGAATTTATACATGTATAATTCATCTACCTTCACTCTTCAGCAATGTTTATTGTTTTAAAAAGTGATGATTAGAATTGAATAAAACCTAAACATATGATGAAAGTGAATTTATACATGTATAATTCATCTACCTTCACTCTTCGGCAATGTTTATTGTTTTAAAAAGTGATGATTAGAATTGAATAAAACCTAAACATATGATGAAAGTGAATTTATACATGTATAATTCATCTACCTTCACTCTTCAGCAATGTTTATTGTTTTAAAAAGATGATGATTAGAATTGGAATAAAACCTAAACATATGATGAAAGTGAATTTATAAAGTGAATTTATGTATAATTCATCTACCTTCACTCTTCAGCAATGTTTATTGTTTTAAAAAACATGATGATTAGAATTGAATAAAACCTAAACATATGATGAAAGTGAATTTATACATGTATAATTCATCTACCTTCACTCTTCAGCAATGTTTATTGTTTTAAAAAGTGATGATTAGAATTGGAATAAAACCTAAACATATGATGAAAGTGAATTTATACATGTATAATTCATCTACCTTCACTCTTTGGCAATGTTTATTGTTTTAAAAAGTGATGATTAGAATTGGAATAAAACCTAAACATATGATGAAAGTGAATTTATACATGTATAATTCATCTACCTTCACTCTTTGGCAATGTTTATTGTTTTAAAAAGTGATGATTAGAATTGGAATAAAACCTAAACATATGATGAAAGTGAATTTATACATGTATAATTCATCTACCTTCACTCTTTGGCAATGTTTATTGTTTTAAAAAGTGATGATTAGAATTGAAATAAAACCTAAACATATGATGAAAGTGAATTTATACATGTATAATTCATCTACCTTCACTCTTTGGCAATGTTTATTGTTTTAAAAAGTGATGATTAGAATTGGAATAAAACCTAAACATATGATGAAAGTGAATTTATACATGTATAATTCATCTACCTTCACTCTTCAGCAATGTTTATTGTTTTAAAAAGTGATGATTAGAATTGGAATAAAACCTAAACATATGATGAAAGTGAATTTATACATGTATAATTCATCTACCTTCACTCATTCGCAATGTTTATTGTTTTAAAAGTGATGATTAGAATTGGAATAAAACCTAAACATATGATGAAAGTGAATTTATACATGTATAATTCATCTACCTTCACTCTTCAGCAATGTTTATTGTTTTAAAAAGTGATTAGATTAGAATTGAATAAAACCTAAACATATGATGAAAGTGAATTTATACATGTATAATTCATCTACCTTCACTCTTCAGCAATGTTTATTGTTTTAAAAAGTGATGATTAGAATTGGAATAAAACCTAAACATATGATGAAAGTGAATTTATACATGTATAATTCATCTACCTTCACTCTTCAGCAATGTTTATTGTTTTAAAAGTGATGATTAGAATTGGAATAAAACCTAAACATATGATGAAAATGAATTTAAAGTACATGTATAATTCATCTACCTTCACTCTTTGGCAATGTTTATTGTTTTAAAAAGTGATGATTAGAATTGAATAAAACCTAAACATATGATGAAAGTGAATTTATACATGTATAATTCATCTACCTTCACTCTTTGGCAATGTTTATTGTTTTAAAAAGCGATGATTAGAATTGGAATAAAACCTAAACATATGATGAAAGTGAATTTCATATATAATTCATCTACCTATAATTCAAAAGTTACCTTGGAATCCTACTCTTCAATTTATGTTTATTGTTTTAAAAAAGTGATGATTAGAATTGAATAAAACCTAAACATATGATGAAAGAATGAAAGTGAATTTATACATGTATAATTCATCTAATTTCACTTTCACAATTCGGCAATGTTTATTGTTTTAAAAGCCGGATTAGAATTGAATAAAACCTAAACATATGATGAAAGTGAATTTATACATGTATAATTCATCTAATATTCACTTTTGGCAAATAGTTTTATTATTTTTTAAAAATTATTTTTTAAAAGTGATGATTTTTTTGAGTAAAAAAAAGGTTTATTCATTCCAACAAATCTCCATTTCATCAAAATAAACGTGAACGTTTTAAACCATAAAAGGAAACCAAATAAATCATTTACAAACAAATTTATTTCATTGCTCTCAAATCCAGTCAAATGCATCTACACATGGTAATGTTCATTCCATTGTACATTTCAAAAGCTTTTAAATTTCTTCATTTTAACAAAGTTAAAATTCTGAAGAATTATATTTGATTTAAGTCCAGAGATTTGTGATTTTATAAAGTGAATCGTCATGGATTAACAATGGTAATGATTTTGTTCCGAAAATTGACATTTTCTTAACAAGTAAATAGTGGATATTCATTTTTGTTCAGTCGGTTTTATCCATTCTATAAATTTAAATCAATAAAAATTAAGTAAAACAATAGACTTCAATTTTGTTTCATTAGTAGACAGTTTTTAAATGTACAAACTGCAAATTAATACTTAACAAGAAAATGAAAGAAGAAATATGGGATAAAAAGAAAAAGAATTATTCCATGAAAAAAAAAGGTTTATTGATTAACGTGTTTTCCAGTGTTTTAATAAACGTGGTCAGACCAAAACCCAAATTTTCGACGGTTTAATTTTCTTCAAAGATAATTAATTCAAATGGTCTTGCTGGATAGTTCCACTTATAATATAAATATTTGCATTTAGTAGCCTAAGGGAATATATGGCGGAAAAACATATATTTAATTTGTGATTGTCAGTGGTCAGAATTGAATTAAAGCAAATTAGTGATATAACAGTCAATTATATGTATAATGGAAATAATTGCATTGTTAATGATTTTATATAGGAATTCCATTGAAATGCATCAGGGAAGAAAGGGATTGTCAATGGTCAGGAATTAATTAAAGCATTACTGATAGAATAAGACTATTATATGCCAATGAATTACTAATGATTTTACTATAGGAAGGTATAAAAGAGGAAGAAAGTTTTGTCAGTTTTGAAGGCAAGCATTACTGATAGAATAGGGCTTTATATGTCAATGAAATGCATTACTAATTTTTAGTATAGGAAATGGAAAAAAATCAGGAAGAAAGGGATTGTCATTTGTCAAGAATGAACAAATTACTTTAGAATAGGGGTATTATATAAAATTGGTCCAATGGAAATGCATTATAATGATTTTATATAGGAATTCATTTTAATTTTATTTGTTGTATTGGATATATTGAAAATTCTGAAAGAATAGGAATCTGCAATGTTATTTGTCCTGAAGGCACTTACTATCTCGGTTTCAGTAATATTACTAATGCTGTAAAAAAAATCGAAGGGACTGAATAAAATTTTTTTACAAAATGTATTTGCTAATATTTTACTAGGAATTCATTGAAAAAAAAAGGATTTTATTGGACTTTCTTAGTGTTTTGTTTTTGCATTCACTATTTTAAGGATTCATTGAAAATCAAGGAAGAAAGGGATTTTCAGTGGTCAGGAATGAAGGCAAGCATTACTGATAGAATAGGGCTATTATATGTATAATGTAAATGCATTACTAATGATTTTACTATGAATTCATTGAAAAATACAAAAAAGGCATTGTCAGTGGTCAGTGAAGGCAAGCATTACTGATAAAATAAATCTATTATATGTATAATTGCATTACTAATAATTATACTATAGGAATGCATTGAAAATCAGGAAGAAAGGGATTGTCAGTGGTCAGGAATGAAGGCAAACATTACTGATAGAATAAGGCTATTATATGTCTAATACAAATGCATTACTAATTATTTTACTATAGGTTGGATTGAAAATTATGAGAAGAAAGGGATTGTCAGTGGTCAGGAACGGAAGCAAGCATTACTGATAGAAGAGAGATTTTATATGTATATTGTAAATGTACTGGTAATGATTTTATTATAGTAAATGACTGGAAATTATGAAAAATGGAATCATTAATTAATGTAAGCACCATTAGTTAAAGAAGGATATTTCATTGATAGCTATATTGTTTAAAAGGCCAAATGTCTCATAATACTGACTTATTCCCAATTTCAATGCGGTATTTAAAATCCATAGAATATTCTTAACTATGGAAGACAAATAACTTACCATATCACCCATGAAGAAGTTGTTTCCGCCATTGCGCATGCACAGAGTCCTCTCCATGAAGGGCATGATTCTGTTGAAGGTGTTCATGTATCTCCAATACATGTAGTTCTGGAAAAGAATTGTGATAATTTGTTGTTTTTTTTTTAATAAATCCCAGTGTTCGATATTTTGTAATATACAAAACATGTCAGGAAACATTTTGTCTTATATCTAAGATAAGAGCAGATATTCCTTTGGTAAATAATGGTAATCGCAGAGAGAATATTTCGTCTGAATTTCCCCATCATAGACGTGAGTATAACTGTGATATGCTACCTTATTAGAACAAACGAAACATAAGAGTTGAAAGAAAGCGATAACATACGTGCTTTGTTCTCAAAGAGATTATTTTTATACTGTTATATTATACATGAGATCATATGCAAATACATTTACTCGTGGCCTGACGATTGCATCTAGCATGAAACAGACTGTCACCTCTAAGTGTTGACTTCTATGTTCACTTTCATATTTACACATGCTCTATATCTGATATTGAACACTTTATCCCATAAATATAGCACATCTTCAGACTATATATATATATATATATATATATATATATATATATATATATATATAGATAGATAGATAGATAGATAAAAAAAACTGTGGGTAAATAATCCAAGTGAATCTTAATAATAAAAATATTAAAACTGATCAAAAAAAAAAAAAAAAAGTGAACTCAATATATTTATTATAGAGCATATATAGATAATTTATATTTAATGAAATTCAATACCCCATATAGATGTCGATTTCCTATCCTAAGGAAAAATTTCTTACCGAGGGTTTTCAACAGAAAAAAGTTTTTGAGATAAAAAAAAAATCAAATGGAAGTTATATATATATATATATATATATATATATATATATATTTACCCAAGTATAGGATTGGTGTATGCGGAATAAATTCCAATTACCAACAAATACTATTCTTAAAAGGGTGCTCAATACAGAGTAGAGCAAATATAATTTATTCGAAAATTATAACATAAATATTTTATAAAATCACTACAAAAATAGCTATTTTGTTTCAATACTTCTGGTGTCTTATCAAGTGACGGTGTTGAATGTAGAATAGAGGGTTTCAAACATCCCTCGCTAAGGGGAAACACTGCTACATAAGTTGGAATGACCAATAAGTATATGAGGATTCAAAAAAACTTAACAACGAACTCTGGTTATAATAATTATCTAATACTTTAATGTTAGGGTTAAACTAAAATAGAATTTATTCTAACTAATAAATATTAAATTATGCTATAAAATTCAAAATTACTAATTTTAAATTTTAAATTTAATTTATATTAAGTTCAAAATTGTAAAATTATTTAAAGAAGAAGCTGAGGAAAAAATACATGTTTTTTTTTATTTATTTTGTTTTTAATGAAATTAAGTTGGAATAAACATTAAGATCTAATGCTACTCTGAACTCAGTTACAACTTAAATACATTTGAATGGAAGATATGGGTTAGGGACGGTGAAATCTTGCAAAAGACAATACACACACAATCAGATTATGATACACAAACATGCAGACATATTTAGATATATATAACACGCAAAAAAGCGACGAGACAGTAAATATGTCTACGACACTTAAAAACAAAAAACTACAACATGCACACACAATTAAAGGCACATACACACACATACACACACACACACACACACACACACACATATATATATATATATATATATATATATATATATATATATATAGATAGATAGATAGATAGATATAAACAGTGTATCAAAAATACGTTTACAAACTGTGGGGCAGGTTCTCACAAACAAATAAATATATATATATATATATATATATATATATATATATATATATATATATATATATATATATATCCTCAAATCCTTCGTTTTTTGAGTTATTAAGTTTAAAGAAAGTTTACGGTAGATAGCGCTTTGTTATCATGTAGATTAGTTTATATTTGTTATTCGTGTACATCTGTACCTGGTCCGTCATCAACGTTTAACGTGTGCAGTAGTGAGGTATCAGAATTGTTCAATTTGACAATGGCAGGATATTCATATCCTGTAAACGTAGATATGATTCTTACACACGGCCGCGCGAATGGTAATGGACGCGAGGCTGCACGGCTGTATCAGAATGAATTTTCAGATCGAAGGCATCTGAGTCATGTTTATCGCAGCGTTGCTGAAACGGGATCGATGGCACCTTAAACTATGATGACTGATTTTACATTTAATAGTGTCTACAGGAAACTTTAAAATTAATAACCCAAAAAACGTATGATTTGCTGACATATGTTTATATAGACTTTTGTATTTGTTTTGGTGTAAGTATTTTTGATACACTCTGTAATTATATTTGTGTTGGTGCAACTGGGGTCTGGCACCCAACTGTATTGTGCAGTGCCAAATGACAAAGAAGAAGAAATCAATGATTAAAATAAATAAATAATCGAAATTAAACTTAAATGATAAAAATTGACATAAAAATTTCATAGACCTGCATTATATATGCAATAGCATTGTTTAAATTTTATTTTTTTTCTGTTAAATATATATGATCTACTGCAGAAATGTTGAAAAATATTGTCTGTTCATTTTAACGTTTCATTAAGTATCTGACTCTCTTTGCTATACTCTATCTTTACAAGAAGATAGCAAACCAAAAATGGAGAATTGCTGCCATATCTGAGCAGGACCTGCCCAGTTCTCACTTGCTTGAGTTCAAAAGCGTCTACGCGGCTTTGTGGGTGATGAGTTATCGCAGACTAATCGCCCCGACCCTCTTACTGCACTATCACTATTTCCATGATGAGCTACATTCCTCAGCCTTGCAAGCCGTGAACTTTGTATCTGCGAACCGCCTTGACACCTACACAAGGGTCATCTCCGTTCTCTTCGTATTCCATAAGTAAGGAGGAAGTTCCAATCGGACAGCTTCTTCCATAGAACTGTTGCTTTGTGGAACGGATTCCCGACAGTATGTTTTGCGAAACACTACAACTTGACCTCTTCATATCTCGAGTTAATCCTAATCTTTGCCGCGTAATCTCATGAACTTCACATCTTGCTTTTTCTTACTCTTTACTATAACACGGCCGGTCCGGGTTGATTCTGGTCCATCACAGGTTGCAATAGTATTTTTTTTCGATTATAACATGTTCATCCAACTGGAAACTATTCTCGATCATTCCCCAGAAAACATGCCAATTTACAGAAAATAAAAAAAGGATGCTGTGGAGAACCATGATCATCAAACGTAACCGTTATGATATCAGCTGCACTGAGAATATAACATAAGCACTTGAAGGTCTCCGTCGATATCACCTTACTCTAACGTTGACTATATTATCTAGAATGGAGGCTAACGATAAAGTCCGTGGGCAGAATTACTTTACATCCGACCGAGTGTCACTTGATCCTGAAAGTTGTGATTTGTAGGCATTTTATTTGCTTTTCCCAACACTTGAACATCTTGTGGTTTCACTGAAACTCTGACATTTTGATTTTACAAGCGACAGAGTTGATTTTCATAAAACCGGTGGTCGCTCAAAGCCCGTCCATACAGAGAGCCACTGCGTCACATAAAAACGTAAGCTTTTATTTCTACATTTACCATCGGTGATAAATGAAACTTATCCCATCCACGAAAGACGGCACATCACTGCGCAAGATATTATTTCTAAATTAGAAGCTGGAAAGAATGTAGAACAAAAATGTTAAATGACTTACGTCGTAGCTGCTGCAGTTGCTCTCACCTCCGAAGCCATAGTCGTTCATGTTGTACTGGAAACGAAGAAAGATTTTACAATATAATGAAAATTTACTTGTCTATTTCATTAAACTTGTATTATTGATAAAAGATTTAAACGTGTATTCAATTTAGGTAAGTGTTTCTGACAATCTATTGTCAATAGAGTAGAAAAGAGATCGTGGGAGAGATAAATAGACGGTAAGTGATTGTGATCGATCTAAAGATATTTGAAAGACAAGAACAGGATGAGATAGATAGATAGATAGATAGATAGATAGATAGATAGATAGATAGGAAGTGTTTCTTATACGAAAAGATTGTAATAAATATCGATCGATAGATAGATAGATAGATAGATAGATAGATAGATAGATAGATAGATAGATAGATAGATAGAAAATGTTTCAGTGTTATGGAACCTTACCCATAATAACATAATGGACTATTCCATACGTAATAAATACTGCGCTTCAAGAGGAAGCAGAGAATTCAGTCTGAAGTCTGGAGTGAAATCCGTTAGGAGTCTGTTAGGGCGAGAGAGTCAGTCAGTCGAGTCAGAGGCAGTCCGGAACAGAGTTGCGTTCAAACAATTACTACTAAACCTGATTGTTCGTACTAACACTTTCTACTTCTCTGTATATAATTCCTGTTTGTAATATATCTGTGTTATTCCATATCCGTATTCGAGTTCTTCTTTATTGGTTCTACCTTGGACTATCACCGTGGTACAAGGAACCGGACCATAACATTGAGAAAGAGAGAAAATGCTTGAGATAGATAGGAATAAAATGAGATAGATAGATAGATAGATAGGGAGGAAGTGTTTCTGATAAGAAAAGATTGTAATAAAAATAGATAGATAGATAGATAGATAGATAGATAGATAGACAGACAGATACATAAATAATTAGATAGACAGGGAGGAAGTGTTTCTTATACGAAAAGATTGTAATAAATATCGATTGATAGATAGATAGAAATTGCTTGAAATAGAGAGAAATTATTTGAGATAAATAGATAGATAGCGAGGAAGTGTTTTTGATACGAAAAGATTGTAATAAACATTGATAGACAGTTAAATAGATAGATAGATATATAGATTGATAGATATATAGATAGAAATTGTTTGAAATAGATCTAAATAGAATCAGATAGATAGATAGATAGATAGATAGATAGATAGATAGATAGATAGAAAATGAACAGAACTGGCTAGATAGATAGATAGATAGATAGATAGATAGATAGATAGATAGATAGAAAATGAACAGACCTGGCTAGATAGATAGATAGATAGATAGATAGATAGATAGATAGATAGATATGAATAAAATAAGATAGATAGATAGATAGATAGATATATAGATAGATAGATCTGAACAGACTGAGATAGATATTAATATACTGGATTAGATGCATATATAGATAGATAAGGAGGAAGTGTAGGCTTTTATTTCTACATTTACCATTTAAACACACGCACATATATATATACATATATATATATATATATATATATGCGTGTGTGTGTGTTTGTATATATATATATATATATATATATATATATATATATATAAAATTGTTATAAATGTATAGATAATGAACTGACAGATATGAACAGATTCATATAGATAGATAGATAGATAGATATGATAAATCTGAGATAGATATAAATAGAATGAAAAATATACATAATTTGTGGAAGCGCTGTATTAAGTACAATAAGTTACAGGGCTGAAGAATAAGGATTCGTTCTTCCAGTCATAGAAGCAGCCATTATTTTCAATGCAATCATCAATCGTCTTAGCTAATGTCATTTACTCTTAATGAACATTTTACTATAGCCTCTTTGCTTATCCATTTCTATAGATCGTGTGTCGAAAGATGTAAATATGAAATGGATAGATTTGAAATAACTGACTTACCCTGAAGCGTCCGTTCTTCCAGTGCAAGTACCTCACAAAATTGTGCCTGATTTCATTGAAACACTCATTATTTGCAAAGCAATTCACTCTCGTTTTAGATAATGTCTTTTAGTCATGACAGACATTTGAACATAGCCTCCGAGCTAAACTATTTTTATAGGTATTGTGTTGAATGTTGTAGATAAGAAATTTTAAGAAGGTTCGAAATAACTGACTCACCGTGAAGCGTCCATTCTTCCAGTGGAAGTACCACATGTAATCGTGCATGATTTCATAGAAGCAGTCATTATTTACAAAGCACTAGACACTCGTCTTAGCTAATGTCTTTTTTTTTCTCAATGATCATTTTAATATAGCCTCTTGCTTATTCATTTCTATAGATAATGTGATTAAAGATGTAGTTATGACATATTGAACAGATTCGAAATAACTGACTCACCCTGAAGCGTCCATTCTTCCAGTGGTAGTACCTCATGTAATCGTGCATGATTTCATACATGCAATCGCTGATGTAGTCACACCTCATCATGTCCATGTTGTTGCTTCCATAAAAACCTGAAGGTAAATAATATATTTAATAGAAATAATTTGATTCGAATTAACATAAAGATATAATATCATTATTTTAATAATCATATTTCTACATACAGTGTTTTTTTAACTGCAGACATAAAGGCAGATCGTGCGCGAGTTGTATGAGTTGTCCCCCTTTTGTGATGCCTCTTAATCGTATTTTCAAATTGATTTTCTGCAAAAACAATTGTGTTTTCCCATTTTTGGCGCTGTCAGAACCACTGCAAGGTCATTTTACGCAGTCCTGTGAAGTTTTGTTGAAATCGGTTGAAAAATGTAGGAAATCCGATCCAATATATAAACGTGCAGACACACACACACAATCTGCGTTTTATAATAAGTAAAATTCTGCTTAGCTTAAACCTTTATATTAAAACGGATTTTCAAAAGTATACATCTGTTTTTGAGGATCCAAAGAAATATTGTAAGATAGAAAAAATGTTTAGAAGAAAGGCAAAAGGTTGATAAATCTATATCCCTCACCGGATAAATAAAGAAAATATTTAAAATATCAATTTGAAAATCTTTGTCAGATCTCTTATAACTGTCCAAAAGATCTTAGACATAATATTAAATAAACAGGAATTCTAAGAAAGATTCATGACCAGCGACTGAAAACACCGAAATTATTCTTTAACAATATTCAAAAAGATATTGGAAGGTTTGCTTTGGTTTGGTTTGTTTTACGGCATATCAACCTCAATGGGTTATTTATTGCCGACAAGTTTTTTTCTTCTGGTATTATTTTTGTTTTGTCAAAAATCTATTTATTTACATTATTCGGACTATTGTCCTCATCTTTTCCGCCATATTTATCACAACGTTTCGGCCGTTGTACGCTCCGGCCTTCTTCCGTTGGTTGGAATGTCGAACTGAACCCTTTATTCCGCTGACCGGGGTAGACTGTTCTAGTTCCACGTGCCATGTTTGATGGATGTCAGTTATCAGTTATCTCCTGTTAATTTCCCTCTGAAAGTTCTCCACTGCCTTAACCGGGTATTGAACTCACACTCTTTGGGTCCTGTCACTGGATCTAACCAACGCCTTTATCCACTGTGCCATGTGTCCTTGAGCAGGAGATAACTAATGACTGACATCCATCAAACATGGCACGTGGAACTAGAACAGTCTACCCCAGTGAGCGAAATAAAGGGTTCAGTTCGAAATTCCAACCACCTGAAGAAGGCCGGAGCGTACAACGGCCGAAACGTTGTGATAAATATGGCGACAAAGATGAGGACAATAGTCCGAATAATGCAAATAATGTACATAATACCGCATCTCAGAAATATAGACAGATACTGAAAGGCCGAAACGTTGTAATAATATGGCGACAAAGATGAGGACAATAGTCCGAATAATGTAAATAGTGTACATAATACCTCATCTCAGAAATATAGACAGATACTGAAAGGCCGAAACGTTGTAATAATATGGCGACCAAGATGAGGACAATAGTCCGAATAATGCAAATAATGTACATAATACCTCATCTCAGAAATATAGACAACAATCTATTTCTGTTAATAGTTTTTCCTCAATAATGTATATGTGGTAATATTATTTTTTCAAAAAACGTATAGCTGGTAATATTATTTTTTCAAAGACGTATTGCTGGTAATATTTTTTTTTTCTTCAAAAATTTATTTCTGGTAATTTTTTACAAAGTATTTCTGGTATTAAAACCTATTTTTACACTTTTATAATGCTTTTAACCTCAGTTTCGAGTTAACTATTTGCCCATAGCTGGGACCCTAACAGGTGCTACCACCCCGGGTCAGGTGGACCTGGGAAAACCAGCAATTAACAGGAGGTTCCACGCTCCTCAAAGCCTCCTGATCAGAGGCCTTGCTGTTGGACGTAGTTTATCATCTTACCCTGGATACGGATGTAGTTTATCGTCATACCCAAGACAGTGGAATATTGATGGACTTGCGGTCAGTTATCCTCTTTAGAAAACATCATTTGTCACTCGTGTGGGTAATCAATAAGGAGGGAGATTAAAATACATTCGAGCGACAGCATTTCTATTTTTAAATTTTAATCTACTTCTGTTAATTATATGAGACTTAGTGCAGAAAATGCTTGAAAAAATTGTCTGTTCATTTTAACGTTTCATTAATTATCTTACTACCCCTGTTATCCTCTATCTTTACAAGAACGGTAGCAAGCCAAAAATGGAGTAGCATTTTATTAAAAATTCTTTAAATTTTAATCTACTTCTGTTAATTATATGAGGCCTAGTACAGAAAATGTTTGAAAAAATTGTCTGTTCATTTTAACGTTTCATTAATTATCTTACTACCCCTGTTATCCTCTATCTTTACAAGAACGGTAGCAAGCCAAAAATGGAGTAGCATTTTATTAAAAATTCTTTAAATTTTAATCTACTTCTGTTAATTATATGAGGCCTAGTGCAGAAAATGTTTGAAAAAATTGTCTGTTCATTTTAACGTTTCATTAATTATCTTACTACCCCTGTTATGCTTTATCTTTACAAGAACAGTAGCAAGCTAAAAATGGAGTATTGCTGCCATGTCTAAGCTGGAGCTACGGAGTCCTCACTTGCATGAGTTCAAAAGCGTCTACATGGCCTTGTGGGTGATGAGTTACCGCAGACGAATCGCCGCGAGCCACTCACTACGCTATCACTATTTCCATGGCATGTGTTCCGACGAGCAACTTTCCTCGGCCCAACCAGCAGTGACTTTGCAGCTGGGAACTGCCTTGTCACCTACACAAGGCTGAATCACCCACGTTCTCTTCGTATTTCATTAGTAAGAAGGAAGCTCCAGTTCGAGAGAGCTTCTTACACAGAACTGCTCCTTTGTGGTACGGATTTCTGACAGAATGTTTTGCCAAACACTATAATCGTGACCATTTCATATCTCGGGTTAATCATAATCTTTCCAGCTTAATCTTACGACCTTCACTTCTTAATTCTTCTTAGGCTTATACTGCAACACGGCCCGTTCGGCTCGATCCCCGTCCTTCGCACGCTGACAATACCTCCGCCGGTCAGCCTATTGTTATCTGCCGGCTGATTTGTTCCTTCATCTGCCTTGCATTGTGTACCTTGATCACAGAGCAGTGAAGACCGAATTTCGTCCGTTCTTGAGCGCTGAAACGAGCTGCGCCGGAAGCGTGCTACAAAAGGACAAAGAACGCTTCCGCTGACGAGATATAATTACAAAATAAAGAAGTAAGTCGCTGGGTTCATTTTCAGTTGATTTATATAGTCGTTGATACAACAAAATTAATCCTTCCCGTTACACTCTCTATCGTGTCACTTTATCATTTTCTTCTAAAACTTGGAGCAGGATAAAACAACATCAGAAGGTGGAGAGTCGGGAATTCTCTCGGCAGTAGGTCATGTGGGCCTCAGGAGCTTTTTTGTCTATAGCTGTCTCGTCTCGTTTGTGTCTCATGCCGACTCTTGGCTCCAAATGCCGTTTTCAACTAAGCGTTCTATTTCGCACGACTCCTACGGCACCTCACATCAATTAATTATTTTTTCCAACCTTGAAGAAACAAAGCGGTCAGTTATTCAAATGAATACATTCTCCGACAACAACAATTCCGATAATAAAATTTTGTGTTTAAAAATTATTTCTATTTTTCTGATGTCAAAGTATTTTGGCATTCATCACTCCTCAGGATATATTTTAAACTGATTAAAATGCCATTGTTTACCATCCGGCTTTGAGGATTCATAACAATTCCATTTACCCATCAGATTTTTAGTGGGGGAAAAACATTTCTCTCTTTTTTCCTTATTTCCATATTTCAATTCCTGTTTTTGCCTGAAGGATTTTAAAGTTTTTAACCTTGACAATTCTCCGATTGCAGGTAGAGAACACTAGAATCATGCAGACTTGAAGTATAAATATCTGGGAAGCGTTCTGACAGAAGACGAGACGCACTGGGATGGCCAAGGACGGATTCCAAAAGCTGGGTGGAGCATTGCGAGGCATGAGGATTTCTTTGGTAATGATATAATGGAATATGCATACACCTCTGTTACCCCTTACTGGAATATGATTGGATGGTGTCCGTCATAAATACAGACGGACGTGTAGGTACGACAGAGTTTAAGTCTATGACGACGCCCATTAAACTACGCCATTGGCTATCCTATTGGTCTACACCTATTACATGCGACTACGACGAGTACCAGCCGATTACTGCTATCGTGTACTACTTGGTTACAGTAACCAAAACCCACTTAGCTTCTTCGATCAAATATATCCTTTTCCGGGACATATCAGGTAACAAACAAAGAAAAGAATACTGAGCGGTTACGTGATATCTGTCTTTCTTTACGGCAGTGCATGTTCAAAGATCAAGAAGAGTCTCGAGGCGATGGAGATGTGGTCCTACAGAAGGATACTGAGGATATCGTGAACCGAGCGTGTGAGCAACAATGAGGTCTTGGAGAGGTTGCAAACAAGAAGTAGGCTTATACTTAACATCAGGAAGAAGCAGCTGAAGTTTCTGGGACACATAATGAGGAAGGAGGTCCTGGAGAATCTGATACTCACGAATTGAAAAAAGGGAAAGAAAGACAAGGGAAAGCAGCACGTGATATTCCTGGCGGGCTTGAGTCGGTGGATGATAGAATGTGGTTTGTGGGAGATAGCAGAGGAAAGGAACATGTTGAGAGCTGCAAGGGATAGAGGGAGGTGGAGAGCCATGATTGCCTACGTCCTGAAAGGACATGGCACATAAAAAGAAAGAATAATTTTGTATAAAGAGTTATAAAGAGACAGAAAGTTGTGAAGAGCCACGATCACTTACAATTTGTAAGGACACTGCCCATAGTGTGACATAGTGATTTTATTTAATAGAATAATTGATGGATTTGTGGGTAGTAAGGTAATTTATAGTTATGTGCAAATTAATTGAGAAAACCGCTTTATCTTCCTTTCTTTCACCATACAGTCAGTTTTAGAGTGTAATGGATTTCTATTTTTTCCTCAGATTAAGTCATTTGCAGTAATATAAATACATTTTAGGGGTGTATGATGACATTTTTTGGCCTTGAAAAATATTGCGTCAGCCATGATTGCATCAGATTTCCATCACGCCCAGACACTATTGTCCCTACGTCGATTAGTTGTCCTACGACTATTGTCTGTGATGGACATTACTCCAAGGAAGCGTACGAAAATTGTAACGCTGCACAATGGCAAGCCTTACCAGTGAGCAAATCAAAGTATTATAGATTGGTACCGAAACTTTCTTGATTTAAATCCAATCGAGAATCTATCGTCGGGAACGACATCTTGGAATGGACATACGAACTACTAACATGTGCACTGGGTCATATTTCATTGGAAAATACGAGAAAACAAGTAAATAATTACGGAATTATTCGTTCTGTTTTAATTAATTTGCACACGTGTGTGTATGCATGTGTATTACTATATATATTAAAGAGATTAGATTTCGTTCAGAAGTAATTTTAAGAGTAATTTATAAAACAGAAAAATGAGTTGACTGTATTTTCGAACAAATTCTTCAGACAGTCTCAGTAAGTAATGAATGTCTGTTACTTTAATTTATGAACTGAAAGTAGACCATTTAAAACAAGATATTCAATAAACTATTGTATAACAGTCATATATGATGGGAAATATTTTATCTCTATTGACTCTAATAATGAGGATATGTGCCGAGTTTAACAATTATTCCTTCTTGCCTTTTTAGGATTGGGTTTTCAAATCGTTGTAAAATCTACTTAAACTCTATATTTCTAACATCTCTGCCCGAACTCTGAAATTATACTTACTAATTATTTATTTATTTTTCTCCTCAATATGAATAGTTATGTTTGCCAATCATGTAGTTTTTTGAACAGGAGTAGAGGTTTATCCGTTGTTTCCTGTTTAGGATTGGGTTTAATTTTCCATTGATCTTTTCTCCAGAATAAATATTTGCAATTCAGTTTCATACTTGCTGATCAGTTTTGATACCTTGAATATAAACACAACATATTTTTTCTAGATGTCTTATTCTCTTGCTTAAGCTCCCATGACATTATGCGACGTAAGTAACTTGCTTGGGGTTAATTGATTAAAAAAAAGGACACAAAATGTATAAAGAGACTGTTGAAATTTTGGGTATAGTGAGGAAAGAGAGCTTGGGGAATTTGAAACTCAGAAGATATTTTGAAGGCAAGAGGGGCAGAGGGAAACTGCCAATGGTCTACCTAATAACCTTGTATTAATAGTTATAATGAGACAGGAAGTTGTGAAGAGCCATGATCACTTACATCTTATAGGGACACTGCACATAGAAAGTATGATACTAGATTTTATTTTTTTCAAGAATAATCGATGGATTTGTGGGTAGTAAAGTAAATTATAGTTATTTCAATATTTTGAAAGTTTTATAAGTATATGCATGTGTATTAAGATAAAGGGTGTTCCTATAACTTGGACTGATTTTAAATTTGAATTAAGTTTAAATGTCTAATTATTTTTTTCTTTTTCTTTCAGATTTAACAAGTTAAGTCTTTGTTAACTTCAACCAGGGAAAGGTTAACAATCAAGCAACATATTAAAGTTTCAAGAGTGCAATTGGAAAAAAATGTTCGTAAATTCAAACAAACTGGGTAAATTCGATCTTGCTAACCGAACGTTCCTCTGTAGCCAAATCGGTAAAGGCACGTTAAGCTAAGGGCGGTTCCGTATAGGATACAGGTTCGAATCCTGTCGGAGGAAGAATATTTTCTATGAAAGTTTCTCGGACATTCAGGCCGGTAAATATTGTTTAATACTGTTTATTATAAACAGAGCATTTACTTAAATTTTTGTTTCTATAAAAAAAATGTATAAACATAAAAATGTATAAACATAAAAATGTCTTAAAATAATTGTCGGACTTTGTCCATTTCATACTGTGTATCTATGTTTTATAGTTAATATTTAGTTTCTACTTACCGAATTCACGGGCCAGGTACCTGCAAATGGCCATGGTTTCAGGCATCCTCATGCCACCGTCCATCTCCAAACAGGGCAGGCACATACCAGGATAATCTGGAATAAGTTGAAATAAAAACGTTGATTTATTAATGAAATAAGGTTTAATATGATTATTTAAAGACAAGAATAAATATTGCAGAAAAAGTTTACTGAAAAATCAAAAAATTGAAAGAAAATAGTAAATTAGAATTGTATTACAAAAGATGGAAGAGCTTATTTCATGTGGGAACACATTAGTAACCATCATCATGTTCCCTCATTACTAGGGCCCAAGAGCCACTCAAGGTAGAATTTTGCTGTGTGGTGTTTTAAGAGCGGAGGAAAGGGCAGAAAGCAAAATCCTCGTACGATTACCGAAATTCATTATCATCACCCATCGGTAATCCATTGACAATCTCTTTCCACACTGTTTTGTCCTGTATTGCTGTCCACAGATCCCCAATGTCCAACCCCCAGTTTCGAGCTATGCTGTCTGGGGAAGTCAATTTTCGTGAGAAGACACTCTCAGAAGAATGCCACAGGAGTAAAGATGAGACGATTTCTCTGTCCGTAACGTGGCAATGGCTGACAAACTTGTATCTCTTACATTCTGACTCTCTCATTATTTGCTTTATCTCTCTCTCCCTCTTTTATTGCTTCTTATCTCATCATCATCATCATCATCATCTTTCGACCTCGCTATGCTTCGTCAGAACTCCATTGAGAATCCCTTTCCATATTCTTCAGTCCTGTATTGCTGTCCCCAGATAATATCCAACCCTGAATACCGAGCTATGGTGTCTGGGGAAGTCAATTTTCGTGAAAAGACACTTCCAGAAGGATGCCATAGGAGTAAAGATGAGATGATTTCCCTGTTCGTTCCGTGGCAATGGCTGACAAACTCATCTCTTTTAATAACTCTTACTCTCTCATTTATTGGTTTATATTTCTTTCTTTGTCTCTCTTTCTCTTTCTCTATCTCTCTCTCTCTCTTTTATTGCTTCATATCTCATCATCATCATCATCCTTTGACCTTTGGTCGGAACTAATTTGACAATCCCATTCGGTCCTGCATTGCTGTTCACAGATCTCTAATGTCCAACCGTGAGTCACGAGCTATGGTGTCTATCAAATATTTTTACAAAAAATAATAAAATGTTCTCATATAATAATAATAATATGATAATGTTATACTTTTTATTCATGTCTTATATACATATATATATATATATATATATATATATATATATTGATTATATATATATATATATATATATATATATATATATATATATATAAATCGACTCTCCCGTCGAGATTCGACGTATGAGGCTCAAAGCAGAGTTGTCCTTCTCCTAGACCAGTTGCCATCCAAGGCTATAGAACCCAGTCTGTCCTGCTATTTTACCCATAGCTGGAGGGAGAGGAAGAGGATTCATACCTTTCCCAAGGGTATTAGCACGTAAGTTAATGTAATGGATTCGACTGGAATTCGAACTCGGCTCTACGATTCCTCAATCCAAGCCACTATATATATATATATATATATATATATATATATAAACAAATCAAAACCAACCCACATTTCTCACCCACACAAGACAGATATGCTTACGGAGGTGTTGAGGCCTGACATATACACGCACCCACACTAATATACACACTTACATACATCATACTCACTCCCACCCTAATTAACAAAATGATAACACACACACACACAGTAATATACACGCTTACACATATCATGCTCACTCACTCCCTAAGAACCCCCCCACACACACACTTAACAGAGACAGGACCAATACAAGTGTCAAACTGCCCAAGGGTATTCAGATCCATCCAGCTCTTATCTGAAATAACAACTTAAAAGAGACTGTCTGACCAACACAAGGAATGTTAAAAGATTCTTGTTAAAAATATAAAAAAATAAAAAAAATAAATGAAAACTACAGACAAAAGTCCATTTTCTCCAGCAAGACATTCATTTCTGTAGTTCACTGCTACCAGCAAGCAGAATTTTTTTTTCTCATGATGATGGCCTCGTTAGCCGAAACTCGTCGAGAAATCTAAATGAAATAATAATAATAATAACGAAAGAATATTAATCTACAACCCAGTGTGTCTGAAGATTTTAATTTTTTATACTTTTTTGTTGTTCTCTCTCTCTCTCTCTCTCTATATATATATATATATATATATATATATATGTGTGTGTGTGTGTGTGTGTGTGTGTGTGTGTGTGTGTGTGTGTTCATATGTGCATCTATCTACTTTGAGTAGATTAAATATTTCAGCCCGGGTAGCTAATTTAAGAGAATATCATCGGCAAAGTCAACGTCAGTTAGAGAAGGAAATCCCTGAATTTAAACCTCCGCTGCCTTGGGACTGGAATTGGGGTGGGGGTGGGGTAATTCCTGAGGACAAATCCGGAGCTAGAGACTCTAAGACAGTTCGTGGAAATTAAAATTCCAACTTGGTGTCTGGCGCGGGATAATTCATTTCATGAATTGAAAGAACTCTTTAGCCTTGTTGTGGCAGTCTTTGTACAGATCGTATCTCGGCAAAAAAACGTCGTCCCACATCAGCTACCTAAAGAATTATCATGAAATTGTCTTTCACAGACACCATAGTTGGAAAAAGGTCGGCACCCTGCCATCGTCATCATCATCATGATCCCCTTAACTTTTGTAATTGTACGGGTGGGATCCGAATGTAGAAACCACAATAACTCTTTTCCACAACGGTCTATCAACGGCAGCCATCAGCAATTCTGGTACAGTCATACCTGTCCATTGTTTGACATTGTCCAGCCAGTTTTTGTGTTGGCGTCTTCTCTTACATACAACTTCAACGGTGCCTTGCATGATGGTCTTGCACAGGCTGTCGTGCCTTGTAATGTCTCCAAACAACGTTTCTCCGTTTGACAATGGCGAGAAGAGGTTCCTGGTGTTCCACAAACTTTCAACTCTTTTCCGCACAAGCCCATTGTTTTTATTGTTACTGGTAGAAAATTCCAAGGAGTTTTCTCATGCATTTGTTTTTAAACGCCAACAGTGTCCATGTTTCACATCCATGTAGGAGATTGGAGACTGCCAGCGATTTGTACAATGATCCTCCTCCCTCATTTAGCGATTTGCAAAAAAAAACAACATAGTTTACAAATTCAAATGCCCTTTGGGAGATTGTATCTCCAACGAAATAAATAATATTTATGTTGGTCACACTACAAACTCGCTTTCACGACGCTTGACACTAAATTTGAATGATAACTCTAACATTTTTAGACATTTAAAACAACAATAAACAAAAACTAAAAATTCTTGAATCTATATACATAAAACTGTTGAAACCTAACCAGAACAAACTAAACTATGAAATCTCCACAGATATTCTTAAATGCCTATAATTGATAACAGAATCCATCGGTTTATACCAACGGCTTTCCATACTTAATACTTCTCGTTTTCACTATCGCGTGTGACGTAAGTGCGATTTTCACTTACAGCGTCTTGTATGCACGAGTTTGTCGTTGCTTGGAAATCTTCCATGTAAACAGAAACAAACTATCATCATTGTTTTGTCCGTGTATTGTTTAATATATTGTAATGTAATTGTCATCTGTGATAATGGTTTATGTAAGCCAAAAGCATAGATAGGATTAAAAAATATGTATCAATATTGAGATTTTCTTTCTTCGTTTAATGATAATGTTATTAAGCTTATCAGACGATATGAAAAGAATTTATATAAAATAAATAGACAACATTTGTCTATATTATTTAATGAAACATGCATCAATATATATATATATGTGTTTTGTGTATATATATATATATATATATATATATATATATATATATATATATATATATATATGAATAAAGGAAAAGGAAACTTAGCCGATACATTTTATTCTCTGCTGGACTTTATCACGGCAAATGTAATTTTGCAACAAGTATTTAGAAACAAAATTAAGAATGTTATTACTTTTACAAAATTTTTTAAATTGAAGAACGCTCATAATTATACATTGGTTCACTTAAAAAGTCTCGGTAAATTATGGAAGATGTTATGTGACATAATTTAATATCTAATGAACATAAGTGTTGAATATTATTTTATGCAATATATATATATATATATATATATATATATATATATATATATATATATATATATATATATTTGGGCAGTATTTTCCCAGTGTCATAATGTAGCTTCCCTCTGCCTTTTCTATAAATATTTTCATGGCAATTGTTCTGATGATCTTTCCTTTATGGTACCTAGACTTTATGAATTTAAATGCAGTACTAGATTGGCAACAAAGAATCATCCCTTTAAACTAACTGTAAGTTCTATGCTAACAGTTTCTTCTTCAACTCTGTGGAACTATCTTCCAACTTCCTGCTTTTCATGAACATCTCTTGGCGACAAAAATGACGACAATTGTCCGAATAATATAAATAGTGTACATAATACCTCATCTCAGAAATATAGACAGCATCTCTTAAATTTAAAAATTTTGAGATACTAACAGTATTTTTATTTTTGTTTATAAATACTTGTAAAGGCAATTGTAAGGATTTTATTTTATGCATTAAACATTCAAAAAGTTAACTGAAAAATTTAGTTAAATTATGGAGGACACTAAATGACGTCTAATAAACAAAAGTGAATAAATGTGTTTTTTTTTTCTTTTAATAACTTTTAAATACTTATGTTGATTTATTCTGGGATTAATTTACATATTTTTGCAACCTTGGGAAGGTTACTAAATAGAATAATCAAATGAAGGTTGGTAATGAACGATAATACTTAGGACAAGAACAACACATATAAGATTCGCCAGCGGCGCGTAGAAGTACTCAACTGATTGAAGTGAGTTAAGTGAATTCCACAATGAATCTCCAACTGGAGGATATCGACCAACGGCCCAACGCGTTCAGATGTAGCACAAGGCCGAATTTGATGTGTGATATCCGAGCACGTAGGCTCGGCCAAAAATTCCCCGTAGACCCCGTATAAAACGGGACCGGGTAGATGTTTCCCGAGACGAAACTCCTCAATTCGACATAGCCTCGTCTGGGGATCCTCTCTACCCGGAGGCAGAGAGTTTGACCAGCACAGCTGGAGACGAATCTCTGACTGCAGACTAACATACAGTATTTATGTGAATGGGGACATACCGATTATCGTCTGTAGGTATTATGCAACAATATTATATATTTAACCGTTTTCTTTTAATTGTTTAACGTTTTTATAGTCATGTATGTTGGATTGCGAAAATAGTAATTCTTACAGCAACGGAGATATTCGAATACAAGACGAGGCCCAGATTTATGTTATAAGTGGTTAGAACGTTCGGTTTTTGACCTTGAGAACCGCGTTCGAATTTCACCATGGGCGATTCATGACCTTGGTCCGGTGGAGGCGATCCCAGCGGGTGGCATTTTTGGAAAGTGCTTGTAGACGATACTAATGGTTGACCCAAGCCTTGTAGGTGAAATTGGGTAAACAGAGCCCTTTGGAAGCCGTCAGTAGTTGAGCTAGCACAAAAGTCACTAGTCATCGTGACCGAGGATTTGAGTGTGCTCAGCCGGTTGATAACACGCTCACTCGTAGAAATTGTAACAAAGGTCTGCTCAGTATAGTTGCAGTTTAAACCACAGGTGAGTCCCTGTTTGTGCTGAGCAAACACGAATGTTCCTGAACAGGCGTCTACAACAGGGGTTAGCTAACCGCACTAGTGGACAGGAATCCTCGGATACGAGTGGTCTTCCAGCCATTCTGTTCATATATACATACACACACACACACACACATATATATATATATATGTATATATATATATATATATATATATATATATATATATATATATATGTGTGTGTGTGTGTTGAAACTAGAAAATAGGAAGGAAAAGAACTCGTTAGGTAAATAATCCAAAGTTCTTTAGTATTTTTCTTATTATTTTAAAAAAATAGTGCTCGATACAAAAGTAGAGCATAAATATAATTATTTATTTAAAAATATGATTCCAACACGCTACATAGATATCAATTGAATGAGAATATCGCATATGTTTTTAATCATTTCAACGCAAGGAAGGCAATAAAGCCGCTAAAACGCTAGTGCTCACTGAGTGTGAAAGGATATGTGAAAAATGATAACATTAAAGGAAAGAGAACAATAAAAGAACTGGAATTAAGAAGACAGAAAATAATGAGATTCAGTATTTATATTTTTGAATATCAATGTTTACAGAAAACAAGGGCATTTATTATTTTTTCTATACATCAGATATATGAAATAAATAAATGCGAAACATTACTGAATATTCTTTCTCTTCATGAGAACTGTAAGGAAATTCCAAATAATAAATCAAAGAATTCCTTACCATTCCTGCAACGGTCCCACTCAGAAAATTCGTACCTCTTGTCATTATACGGGACACCGGCCATATTGAACATCATACGGATGATCTCGGCACGTCCACGGCCATTGAAGTAATGGAGGGTGTAGTTAGGCATAGTGAATTTTTGACTGTGAACACAGAGAAAAGAGCGAAGTGCTGGCTTTCAACCTGAAGTTTCTTGTGAGGACGAACAAGCCACATTGTCTATATTTATACTCTCAGCTTAAAAAATGTCAGACGGAATAAATTGCTATGCTCGAAAACGTTTCACCAGTGCCTATTCCAAGGCCGGCTGTTTTAATATTCCTCACCCGGTGACAATCGTATAATTCTCGCTTTGTGCTTTTAACTGACGACAAGAGTCCCCATCTGGATGACAAATGTTAATTATTAGGTCCTTTTCTTTTCATGGATAGGCTGAGATTTAACGACGGTAAATTAAACTTACTTAATTCCACCCTTTCTATGTCCTTGGATCGGTCACTGTCTAAATTATTGATTTCTTGTTGAAGAGATCAAGATAAAACAACCCCAAATGTCTATTGAATGATCACGTTTCAATCCTGATTTTGAATTTCACTTTTTATTAAAGTCAATATTTTTTTGCATAACGTTTTTTGTCAGGAAGCTTGAACATATTTAGTTTGATACAATATTTTCAAAATGGCCGAATCAAGAAAAAAATTCAAAATTGGCGAATCAAGTTAGATGTTACAATGATTATACATTTGTATGAATTTTTAATTTTGTTATATTAGGAATATAAATGATAATGTTTGCTTTATATATTCGGCTAAATTCAAATATTAGATTTTATTTTAGATATGAACATTATGGGGAAAGATATTTACGTTATCATGGGTGTATTTTATTTGAAATAAATAGAAAACACATTTCTGGATAAAATGCTTAATCTTATGAAACGATAGCTGAGACAAAGCCAAATAATAAATCAAAGAGTTCCTTACCATTCCTGCAACGGTCCCACTCAGAGAATTCGTATCGCCTGTCATTATACTGGACTCCGGCCATGTTGAACATCATACGGATGATCTCGGCACGTCCACGGCCATTGAAGTAATGGAGGGTGTAGTTAGGCATTTTGACTGAGTTGTTTTGATCGAGGTGCAGCGACAAGTGTGTCAAGATAGAACAAGTAATGGGTATGTGGTCCGGGATGAAACCTAACCCTCTTTTATAGCCACACGAATGAGAAAATTACTAGTTTGAGTGCTTGTTTCCCAAGGTCGGCTATTCAATATTCCTTGCTTGGCAACCCCCGAACCGTAAGAGTACATAGTCTAAAAAAAGAAATAATTTACGATTCGATTCGTCTGCGAACGCCCAGGTTAAAGAGTCCTATGAAAAAATTGGTAGATCGAAGCAAATGATTGGAGGAGAGGTTGTTTTTTTTTAATCCCACTGTTGTCAATTGGAAAAATAATCACAGCTACGGCATAATTTGAACAGCCATAGCATTCATTAGTGTTAGGAATTTGCTAAGGTCTACAAAGTATAGGTAGTTGTGTAGAACCACAATCCCCCACATCCCCAAGGCACACGGAATACTGAAGCAAAAAATGAATTCTTATCTTAGGTAGCAACATGTCTAACAGAATGAAGATTCTTTATTCTCAACCGTAACCTGAAACAGTTCCACTATCGTTTTCAATATGTCGTAGAAATTCACAGATTATAATGAAAAGAAATGTTTGGAGATACATGATCGTTTAAGTCCTGAAGAGACATGGTATTAAAAAAAAATTAAAAAATAAATAAAGTTAGAACATTAAAGTGTCAGACACACCAGTTTGGATATATCAGATCCACGCGTGAGCTATAAAAAATAAAAATCCCTCTATCATGGAGGCCGGTGACTTATAAGCATTTTTTTTATTGGCGACAAATATTTACAAAATATTTTTCGATGTATACCATAATATTTGTTGTTTAATCCAAATATATATGTACATACAAAGTCGAAGAAAAATTTAGCTGCTACGAGGGTCAATTAATAAATAATTTTTCGGTATAAGGACTTCTAATACAGATAGAAGCTTACTTTTTTTTTCAACGTAGTCTCGCAGCACTGTCACACACTTTTCCCATCTGTGCACAAGCTTCCGTATTCCCTCAGCGTAAAAATCTTTGGACTGATGTCTCAGCCAGTCGCTCACAACACTTATGACTTCATCGTCACTTTTAAACTTCGTGCCTCTCGTGAACGCTTTCAAGGGACCAAACAGGTGAAAGTCTGAAGGGGCAAGGTCTGGGCTGTAAGGGGGATGAAGGAGCAGTTCCCAGCCCAGCTTGTTGATGGTCTGCACCGTTTAGGCTGCTGTGTGAGGCCTTGTGTTGTCATGATGCAAGATGATTCCTTCTGACTGATGACCCCTGCGTTTGTTCTTTATGTCTTTCTTGACCTGCCTCAGCAGTTCACAGTAGTTCTTCTGTCAGACTGAATTCGGTCATTGACTGATTCGATCACCTCAGGAGACCTCACTTCTGTAGGCCACCCAGACCTATCTTCATCCTCAACACTGCTCCGTCCTTCTTTAAACAATTTAGCCCATTTGTAGATATTTTTTTGGCTGAAACATGTGGCACCATACACAGTTGACATTCTCCTATGAATTTCAACTGGTTTGCACCCTTCAGTAACCAAAAACTTGATAACTGACCGCTGTTCAATCCTGGAGCATGCTTCTTGGTCGGCCATCTTTGTTAATCGCCAAAACTCTCAAGGTTTTTTTTTAATTTGCAAAAGAAATTAAATCCATGTGAAAAAGAAGTAAAACAAAAAAATTAAAAAAAAGGTAAGCTTCTCTCTTTATTAGAAGTCCTTATACCGAAAAATTAACATTTTTAGATAAAATATATTTTTTTACCAATCAAAATTAAATTTTTGTAAATCAAAATTGTTTTTAATTCAAAATACACTTTTGTTTTTGTTATTTTTTTATTGATAGATTTGATTTTCTTACGGCTTTGCAATTTTTTAAAAAATCGTTAATAACCCAAACAAGTCACCAAGACACAAGGGTTACGGGGGGATGGACGAATTAGGAACGGAAATATTACTAATGAGCGGGAACATAAAAGAGTAATCAGAGGAGAGTATATATATAAATTGGCTGAAAAGCATCGTGCCGGAAGCGAAAAGTGCGAGAAAGGAAACTGTTAGTATTGCGCTTACAGCTACACATAACCAGCTAATCTGTAAATTGATGAGATCTCGTCGTTAGATTTTAATGCGAGAAAATGCTTTTAGATTTTAAGATATTTAGGGAGGATAATAATGGTTTAGTGATACAAGTTCAGGACTGGATTAACCATTAAAAGAGGAGACAACTGACCAGCAGCGAATCTTTATTGGCATTCTGATTGGTTAATAAGAGAATGAGCTAAGGGAGATAATGTGTACTGTATTTGCTCAATACTTCTCGTCTCTTGAATAATTTAGTATTAGTAACTTAATAGGATTTAATTTTGTGAACAGTTTTCGTTTGACATTAATCTGGCCATATTTTTAGGCAATTCTTTAACCCGTTGGTTTTTTGATATCAGCACGTCTCGTCATAGTTCTGTTAGAATCTGGTCGTGGCTCATTTGACAATGGCTGCGCAGCTGTGATTGTTTCTTTCTTGGTTGGTGTTGGTCAGCCTTTCTCAATGGTCGTATCTTGACTTCGGTTCATTCTATATTTATTTCCAGCTAGCGTTTCCACGATGCATGTTCTCCGTTGATAGCCTTTATTTATTTGCACTACATATCGAGACTCCATGCTAGCATACTTAAGTCACAGGTGTATGGGTCTCCAAAATCTTTTAAGCGCTTAGGGCTCCTATGGGTCTTAATCCGGCTTTGTACAACTCTTACTAATTAAGACATAGCTGAGGGGAAGATGTGGATTCATACCTTTCCCAAGCGTATTTGCGCATCTTTTGCGGAAACACACACTGACACGCCGGCACACATATCAAGATGCGTCTACCAAATCCGATTCACAAGGTCTATATTATTTAATGAAACATGTTTAAATGATGAGATGCTATATATATATATATATATATATATATATTTGTGCGTGTGTGTATTGATATAATAGGGAAAGAACTGTTAGTATTTTTATTTAAAAAAAACAGTGCTCGATTCAGAAGTAGAGCATAAATTATAATTATTTTTTTAAAATATGATTCTATCGCGTGATGAGGAAAACATTTCGTTGCTTATTTATTCCAAATATCGCTTGAGGATGAAACTGTCATCCAACAATTAAGGTTTTAATTAATTACTTACAACATTCTAAAAATGCAAACCAACTAAATACAATGCCATTTTTATCATTTATCAATTTATAAAGAAATTAATATGAAAATAATT
>CAHIKZ030001092.1:760000-827500 GCA_903632075.3 Acanthosepion pharaonis | reverse complement strand
ATATATTATAATAATATATATTATATATTATATATATACTATATATTATATATATTATATATATATTATATATATATTATATATTATATATATATATATATTATATATATTATATATAAACGGAAGGAAAACGATTTTTAGTTTAGTTGTTTGCTTTGTTTAACGGTACATCAACTACTTATGTGTCATTTAATGCGTAAATATTATTTTCATGTAAGATTTGGCAGTTTTTTTTTTTCAAAAATCCTATTGCTGATAATTTTTTCCAATAATGTATTACTCTTACTTTTTTTAAAATATTTTGTAACATGAAAATGTATTGCAGAAAATTTTATCTAATGTATTTTTATATTTTAATGTTTCGACCCTAGTCTGGAGGTTCACTATTTGCCAATAGCTGAAACCCAAACAGGTGCTACAACCCTGAATCCGGGTGGACCTTGGAACAACAGCAATTAAGAGGTGGTTTCATGCTCCACAAAAACTTCCGGGACCTTACTGCAGGATGTAGTTTATCGTCATACCTCGGATAATAGATTAGTTGCACAACAGTATATAAACACTAACACAGAAAAACCAGGTAAAGTTTGAACGAATTAATTATAAACAATATATATATATATATATATATATAATCACCAAATAAATATAAAAAAGCATAATCATACTTATTATAAAACCCAGGTTGTGTGTGAGTGTGTGTGTGTGTGTGTCTGTCTGTAAAATTACCTTGCGGTGGTTCTGACAGCGCCAAAAATGGGAAAAGCACAATTGTTTTTCGCACAAAATCAATTTGAAAACACGATTAAGAGGCATCGCGAGAATGAAAGGGGGACAACTCACATCGAGTTATACTTATTATAAAGTCCAGGTTGTTTGTGTGTTTGTGTGTGTGTTCGTTTATATATGGAATCGGATTTCCTACATTTTTCAACCGATTTCAACAAAACTTCACTTTTTTTTGACAGGTAGGGTTTCTTATTGTCTTGCACACTTTTTTCTTTATTTTTACATTCAGAATGCTTTAAAAATTCCATTTACAAGACAATTGTTTATAATAAAATTCTATTCAATCGGTAGACTCATAACGATTGAAAACAATGTTTTTGTTAGAGTTTGGGTTTGACCAATTCGTAAAAAAAGAAATTAATTAATTAAGACATGCGTGTCCGTCAACCTTAAACAATAATCTTTGTCAATTTTATTTTTCAGTCTATATGATGATCTATCTCTTACTGTTACATCCCTGGGCAACGTCGGGCTCTACTACTAGTATATATATATATATATATATATATATAATAAATGAAATAATATTTCCGATTTACATTGTATTTATGAAAGGATTAACGAAATAAATATATTCTTTTTTATAAATATACGTAAAGCTAAATTTTGTTTGCCTTTCCCTCCCTAACAAGTTAGAGATAAAAAGCCTGCATTGACGTCGTTATTAACTTTTTTACCATCACAATTTTGAAAAGCATGTTTTAATAAATATTTCTTCGAAGTTAATTACTTTTAATTCAAATTGTAAAAAATGCTATATAAAACAATGTTTCTATCGATAATTTCTTTTAAATTCATCATTTATGAATAGAAATGATTTATATCTGCCTTAGCAAAATTCAGTCATAAGTTAGAAAATCTACAGCGTTCCTCATAAGCATTGCTGTCGTCTGCTATTTCTGAATACTACAAATTAGTTGAGCGAGCTCCAAAAAGAACTATTTGAATAAATCAAAATAATCTATTTAATTACAACTCCTTAAACCTGCGCCAAATTATTTATGAGGCGATAATAACTTAATTATTATTTGTAGTAGTATTTCAGAATCGGTTTTAGCAGTAGTATTGTAGTAATTGGAATATTATTATTATTAGTAGTATAAACATTAGAATATTATTCAAATGTTACTCTAGTTGTCAACTGTATTTGTTACATTATGGTACCGGAGAATATTGCAGATATGAGTAGACGATAAAACTTCGTTGATACTTTGAAAGTTTCAAGAGGAAAATATTAATACCCACGGCTAGAAAAGTGTTTTCACTCACAGCTCTGAGTTTAGAGCCATGACCGCTATTTGAAATAATACGGGGTTTGACTAGCCGGCTGACAAGGTCAAAAGTTAAGAATTATCAAAACCATAATATTGCTTGCAATAAAATCACTGCAGATACATTTCTGCTAGAAATCGAGGAATGACCAAGCAGCATATGTGCCGGAATTAGAAGTTCCAAGGTGTGAAGTTTAAACAGTGTCTGGGAAGCACATGACGGGTATGGATCAGTCCGAAACTGCCTCTGAAGAATCATGTGGATGGAATTGACCTGTTGCACAGAATAATGTATGGGGGATGGATTTAGCATATATAGCGATTCTCAACGTGACAGACAGAATTATAGCTAACTTAACTGAACCAGTGATCCCATATTGTTGTAGTTAATATTTACTCTCGCCGCGTCGACAGTAGTGAATGTTGACCATGTTCACCCTAGTCTATGAATATAGAATACAGCGCAGTACGTAATCTGTTCAATGAAACAACGTTAAAGATTAACACTCACGAGTTAGACCCTCTACTGAATCTGATTATATCGCCAATACCACCAGCAGCTGTTCCGTAATTCTTCAGTCTTCGATATCAAAGGCTGGCAGTGATATTTAGCCATCCGCCCACGAGGGTTACATGTGGCACAAGGCCGGGATTAAAGTGGGATCTCCGAGCACTTAAGCTCGGTCAAAAATATTCCCAATTCGAACGCGTATAAACGGGTTCAGGGGCAGTCAACCTCCCCAAACGAGACTCTGCCCTTCGGCGGAGCCTCGTTCGGGTTATCAAAGGCTGGCAGTGCATATTCGGGAAAAACATGGCCGCCTTTATACACGTCGCATTAAATATTTTGAGTCTTCTGATTGGTTAACCCTTCTATTGGTGAACTATAAAATGAGTCAGCTCATTTTGGCTGGCTCACTAGTACACCAGGGTACCCCAAAATTCCAACAGTGAATATTGCTGAAATCAAATTGAACCAACTTGTCCCTTTGTATAAGAAGAGGGTTCATTATTACTTAGCAAGTTATTTATTATGGTTATTTATTATACTGCAGTAATACTAGTCGTATTACTGCAGTATAATAAATAAGTCGGTTTCAGTTTGTTCCAGAGATCTAGCAGATTTGGCGGATACACCCTTTCCAGGATGTAAAAAGCACAACGTGGGTTGAGTAAGATAGACAAGATTGTCAAGTCGTTTATCAGATGCAACGGATTAGTGACAACTCGGCCACCATAAACCGCCAGAAGAGATTACGATATTAGCAACCGTGAGACAGAAAAAAAAGGTTTATAAATTGTTTCCGTTATAGTCTAATATACCCAAGCAGCCATAATATATATTACAACCAATATTTTTTGTTGATATAACTCGGTTCGTATGTTTTTACTTGGTGCTTAATTTACTTTCAAATCACGAGGTTATTTCAAGACGTTACTCGATAAAATATATGAAAGTTTGAGCAATTAATTATACGAAAGGGGAGAGTAATCATTTGTGGACAGTCACAACGAACACTGCATAAATGTTTACGGAAAAACTGAAAACTGATTTTGTGAATTTAAGCGACGAATGTTTATAGAAAATAGATAGGCTCGAGGAAGCTAAAATTTAGATTTACTAAACTCAGAAATTTTTGGTTAAAAAATATGAATGTGGAAATTCAAATTGGAGCCTACATTTTTCACAAAAATAAGTAAATTAATTTGTTAGCACAGCATTGAGATTTTTAGTAATATTATTTAAATCTATTCAATTTCAAACGGAGTTCCACACGTACACACGTACACACACACACATAAACATACACACACACAAAAACATATATATACACACACACACACACATATATATATATATATATATATATATATATATATATATATATATATATATATATATATATATATGGCTACGTTTAGAGTAGTAAATTTATGAGAATTAGTATAATGACAAAAAGCAGTTTAAACATAGAAGCCTTTTTGAAAGTTTTTATACATAAGCTTATGGCCACATAATGGTGAAACACCGGTTCTCGTCTGATCACCGAAGTTAAGCAAAGTTGAGACTGGTCAGTAATCGCTCGGAAAATGTTCATATATAAGGTCAGGATCCACATCACGCTGAAAAAACAGTTTTTGTCTGACCACCGAAGTTAATCAATGTTGAGACTGGTCAGTACATAGATGACTAACTGCTGGTGCTGTAAGCTTGAGCGTGCGGATGGTGCAATAGATAACTGCTCAAAGTGAGAAATCGGAGAACCGATTTCGAATTCTATTCATGTTCGTTTTATTCACTTACGCGCAAAAACGCTGGGAAAAAGTATGGATTCACTACTTCCCCTTGCTATGGTTTAAATAATAGCACTTTTAACAGAAGATTATTAATATCTAAACAAATGACGAATTCAAACAATCCAAAAATAAGCTTCAAATTCAAAGTCGTAAAAACCAATGAAATGACAAAAGTACACAGGTTTAACCTACAGGTTTAAGAAAGTTTTATTCAAATGAGAATACAAGGTTCGCATATAGTGTCCTTTTATAGCCCCAGTAAACACAAACAGCTCTCTCAAAGAGGAGATCAACAAAACAAGGGGAGACCACTCTTGATTATTCATAACATCCAAATCAATCAATCAATCTATGCATAAATTTTAGTGGGATAAGTGTGTGTATTTGGAGGTTAATAAAATTAAAAAAAAAAGAAAAATAATAAAAGGTGAATAAGATTTAAAACCTAAAACAGTCGTCAAAATTAAGATTTAAAACTGAGCGTCACAAAATCATGGTGTAAACTGCATTTTGTTTTCGTATTTTTTAAGGCGCACCCCATTCACCCCTTTTATAAATAAAACTGATTCCATTAATAAAAAACCGTTATTATTTTAAACTAGCCGGCTTCGCTCGCTCGCTGTTGATTTGCAAAGTAAGACATATTCACTAGTTGAAATCTTTGAACCAAAAATTTTAAATGAAACTTTCATTCATAAATTAGTTGTAAACATGAAAGAAAACATTTGTATTTATTCAGATAGCTAAACATTGAAATTTTAACCATTTCTAAATAAATGAAGTATAGTTGTTGTGTAGGAACCTACCACCCCTCTTGAAGATGAACTCGTCTACAAACAAGGACGTTAAATAGTGGCATGTCAAAAGACAGTGTCGGAGAAGTTCTGAGCTGAGTTAGTTATAGACTACTCAGGCGATATCTGTACCAACTTACCAACCGAATAAACCCCATTTTATTGTTACATGTTATTTGGCGTTTGTCTTTATTAACCCCAAATTAACATCATAACAATAGTGGAACTGAATAATGTTTAACAGGTATTCACAGAAATAAAATACATTTAATTGCCTGAATGAAAAACATAACCTGTTCATTTTTGTAGGAAAAATTAGTTGTTTTTATATGGGATAAACATTCACTGTTAATGAAATATTAAAGTGAATATATATTAAAGTTCAATATATTTGTTCAAAGAATATGACTGTAAAGAAATTAATTAGTCGGGTGTTGGGCCAGGCTTGTTATAGTTAAAGAAAGTTTACAAATAGATGCCAACTTGTTGAAGGCCAAGTAAAATGCAAATTTCCAACACACTTCTGAACTATATAAGACAATATTCCAAAACAGAACTATTTTTGATATGAAAATCAAAATAATCCTTGAATAAAAGAACAATAATGAAGGACAGTTAATTATTGAAATATGCTTTTTAAAAATTCAATATGCAAATTAGTTAAACCTTAAATGATATTGCCTAGTAGCCAATAATATATATTACAGATATTTAGGCTTTTGCGTTTAAATTGCTATTGATACTTCCCTGGTGTAGGGATTCGTCCCTGCACTGGTGGTATCACGGCTTGGGCCAGCTCGGACAAGCTATGACCAGCTTAGACCAGTGGCCCCACGTTAAAAACTTACCTTCTGTCACAACCTGACGCAGTGGAAGGTCAAGTAAATAAGTGCGTAAATTGCTCTGTGAAGGGATTTTGCATGGCTTATCATCACTTAGTTGCGTCTCTGTCTTTGTGCAAAGTGCGCTCAGGGGCTTATTTGTTAAAAGACAGAGGGGCAACTGAGAAAATTATACTGAGAGGTACCCAGCCCTGGGGAACAGCTGCCGGAAGCTGCGGCCTGCCATATCACCAGAGGGTGGGATCGGTGCTCGCACCGAGGCCAGCGCAACCGACGGTTGCGGGGGCTGAGGGCAATTTTTGTCCTTACACTCCTGGGTCCCCACCTAAAAAAAGAACTTGTGTCACAACACGTCCAAGTGGGGGTAAGGAGTTAATACTGCGTTTAAATTGTTATAAGGTAGAATTGGACACTTTTAACCCCATAAGTCTGTGGAGAACTGAGATCCACTTTCGCATTTATTCATGTAGATAGATACAAACGCGTTAAAGAGACGAAAAAATGGCGCAGCCAATCGTATCTGAGGATGCCAGTCTACTAGGGCGGTTAACTAATCCCCATTGCAGACGCCTTCCCAGGCACATATGTGTTTGTTCAACACCCACAAAGTCAACCTGCGGTTTATACTCCAACTATGCTGAGCAGACCTTAGTTACAGTTTCTGCGAATGGGCGCGTTGTCTCGTGTGAATCTGAACAAGGCTAGCGCGCTCAAACCCTGGGTCAAAATCACGTGATAGCACAGCCACTGACGGACCCAGGGGTTCCGTTTACTCAGTTTCACTCATAAGGTTTGGGTCAACCCGTGGTATGTTTTTCAGGCACTTTCAAAAAGTGCCGAATCCGGGGAATGCCTTGTCCAGAACGATAACATCCAGATGTCAGCTTTCTGACAAATCGACCATGGTGAGATTCGAACCCGTGTTCACATATATGTATTTTCCATATAACTATATACATAGTTGAATAGCACCTTATAAGCGCTAATCTTTCCCAGACTCGTGAAATACACATATCTCCTCACTTTCGTCCCCTAACGTAAACCAAACATTTTCTAAAGAAGTATTATTTACTTATCGATCTGACAACTTTTTACCCTATTTACACCTTTCGAACTATGACTTTTTATTGTCACATTCACGACGTTTCAGTCTTTGTACGCTCCGGCCTTCTTCAGTTGATATTTGATGGAGTTTTGAACCAAAGTCCACGGGAGTAGATTGTTATAATTCCACATGCCATGGATATCTTAGTTTTAGTTAATTCCCCTTGGTAACTCAACTCTCCAAGTTATTTTCCTTCGTCTCTATCCAGGTATTGAACTCGTCATTTTTGGATCAATCAACGAACGCTTTTATCCAATGAGCCACGTGTATATGGAATATGTCAATTCATTTTATTAATCAAACGTTATTTTTAATGGGCACCCCATATTTGTTTGTCTGTATATATACATAAGTGAACCTCGCATAGTATTTTACCAACAAGACAACTTTAGCTCACGATTTGTTTCGATTCTTATTTGCGTCAAGAAAAGCTCGATGTACGTTCAAAAACCAACACACGACGCTTAAGTTTAATATAAAAATAATTTCCGAATAAATTTTACTATCTGGGTGTCATGATCATTCCATCAGTAAGTTCTTTCTTTCTTTCCTTCTTTCTTTCTTTCACCCTTATTTTTCATTCTTTCTTTCACCATTATTTTTTTTCTTTCTTTCTTTCTTTCTTTCTTTCTTCCTTTCACCCTTATTTTTCTTTCATTCTTTCTTTCTTTCTTTCTTTCTTTCTTTCTTTCTTTCTTTCACCCTTATCTTTCTTTCTTTCTTTCTTTCTTTCTTTTTCTTTCTTTCAACCTTTTTTTCTTTCTTTCTTTCTTTCTTTCTTTCTTTCTTTCTTTCTTTCTTTCTTTCTTTCACCCTTATTTTTCTTTCTTTCTTTCTTTCTTTCTTTCTTTCTTTTTCTTTCTTTCTTTCTTTCACCCTTATTTTTCTTTCTTTCTTTCTTTCTTTCTTTCTTTCTTTCTTTCTTTCTTTCTTTCAACCTTATTTTTCTTTCTTTCTTTCTTTCTTTCACCTTTATTTTTTCATTCTTTTTCTTTTTATTTTTTCTTTCTTTCTTTCTTTTCTTTCTTTCTTTCTTTCTTTTTCTTTCCTTTATTTTTTTCTTTCTTTCCTTCACCCTTTTTTTCTTTCTTTTCTTTGTTTCCTTCACCCTTATTTTTTCTTTCTTTCTTTCTTTCTTTCTTTTTTTCTTTCCTTTCTTTCTTTCTTTCACCTTTATTTTTCATTCTTTCGTTCACCATTATTTTTTTCTTTCTTTTTTTCTTTCTTTCTTTCTTTCTTTCTTTCTTTCTTTCTTTCTTTCTTTTTCACCTTTATTTTTCTTTTCATTTTTCTTTCTTTCACCCTTATTTTTCTTTCTTTCTTTCTTTCCTTCACCCTTATTTTTCTTTCTTTCTTTCTTTCTTTCTTTCTTTCTTTCTTTCTTTCTTTCTTTCTTTCTTTCTTTCACCCTTATTTTTCTTTCTTTCTTTCTTTCACCCTTATTTTTCTTTCTTTCTTTCTTTCCTTCACCCTTATTTTTCTTTCTTTCTTTCTTTCTTTCTTTCTTTCTTTCTTTTTATTTTTTCTTTCTTTCTTTCTTTCTTTCTTTTTCTTTCTTTTCTTTCTTTCTTTCTTTCTTTCTTTCTTTCTTTCTTTCACCCTTATTTTTCTTTTTTTCTTTCTTTCTTTCACCCTTATTTTTCTTTCTTTCTTTCACCCTTATTTTTCATTCTTTCTTTCTTTTTTTTCTTTCTTTCTTTCTTTCTTTCTTTCTTTCTTTCTCTGTGCTTTCTTGCTTTTTATTTCATAATCTTTCTCTATTTCATTCCGTTTAACAATCTTTCTTTCGATTTCATTTACAATTTTTATAACAATTTATCTTCTTTCATTATTTTTTCTTTCTTTTACTTTCATTAAATTTTTGTTATTCCTTTCCTTTTTACTTTTTCTTCTCTTTTCTATTTTCTATATTTTTTATCCTTTTAAAGCGTTCTTTCTTTCTTCCTCTCTCTCTCTCTCTCTCTCTCTCTCTCTCTCTATCTATCTATCTATCTATTCGTACCTATCTGTTTTGTTTGTTTGTAAGGCAGTTTTTTCATGCATATCTATCTTACTATCTGGGTGTCATGATCATTCCATCAGTAAGTTCTTTCTTTCTTTCCTTCTTTCTTTCTTTCACCCTTATTTTTAATTCTTTCTTTCACCATTATTTTTTTTTCTTTTCTTTTTTCTTTCTTTTCTTTCTTTCTTTTCTTTCTTCCTTTATTTTTTCTTTTTTTTTTTTCTTTCTTTCTTTCTTTCTTTCTTTCTTTCTTTCACCCTTATTTTTTCTTTCTTTTCTTTCTTTTCTTTCTTTCTTTTTTCTTTCACCCTTATTTTTCTTTCTTTCTTTCTTTTCTTTCTTTTTTCTTTTCTTTCTTTTCAATTTTTTTTTTTTCTTTCTTTCTTTCTTTCTTTCTTTCTTTCTTTCTTTCTTTCCTTTTTTTTTTTCTTTCTTTCTTTCCTTCACCTTTTTTTCTTTCTTTCTTTCTTTCCTTCACCTTATTTTTCTTTTTTTCTTTTTCTTTTTTTCTTTTTCTTTCTTTTCTTTCTTTCTTTTCTTTCTTTCTTTTTTTTCAATTTCTTTTTTTCTTTCCTTCTTTCTTTCTTCAATTCTTTCTTTCACCATTATTTTTTTATTTTTCTTTCTTTCTTTCTTTCTTTTTCTTTCTTTCACCCTTTATTTTTTCATTTTTCTTTTCCCTTATCTTTCTTTCTTTCTTTCTTTTTCTTTCTTTCTTTCTTTCACCTTATTTTTCTTTTATTGCTTTCTTTTTTCTTTCTTTCTTCACCTTATTTTTCTTTCTTTCTTTCTTTCTTTCACCATTATTTTTCTTTCTTTCTTTCTTTTCTTTCTTTTATTTTCTTTCTTTTTTTCTTTCTTTCTTTTTTCTTTATTTTTCTTTCTTTTTTCTTTCTTTCTTTCTTTTCTCACCTTATTCTTTCTTTTTCTTTCTTTTTTCTTTCTTTTTTCTTTTCTTTTCTTTTTTTCTTTCTTTCTTTTTTCTTTCTTTCCACCCTTTTTTTTTCTTTCTTTCTTTCTTTCTTTCTTTCTTTCTTTCTTTTTTTTTTTTCTTTCTTTCCTTCACCTTTCTTTCTTTCTTTTCTTTTTTTTCTTTCTTTCTTTGTTTTTCCACCATTCTTTTTCTTTCTTTCTTTCTTTTCTTTTTTCTTTTTTTTTCTTTTTATTTTTTCTTTCTTTCTTTCTTTCTTTCACCTTTTTTTTTTTTCTTTTCTTTCTTTCTTTTTTCTTTCTTTCTTTCTTTTCTTTCTTTCTTTTCTTTCTTTCCTTTCTTTTTTCTTTCACCCTTATTTTTCTTTCTTTCTTTCTTTTCTTTCTTTTCTTTCTTTCACCTTATTTTTCTTTCTTGCTTTCTTTCTTTTCTTTCCTTCAATTCTTATTTTTTCTTTCTTTCTTTCTTTCTTTTCTTTCTTTCTTCTTTCTTTCTTTCTTTATTTTTTTTTTATTTTGTCTTTCTTTCTTTTTCTGTATTTTGTCTTTCTTTCTTTCTTTATTTTGTCTTTCTTTCTGTCTTTCTTTCTTTCTTTATTTTTTTTTTCTTTCTTTCTTTCTTTCTTTCTTTCTTTCCTTCTCCTTTATTTTTCTTTCTTTCTTTCACCCTTATTTTTTTTTCTTCTTTCTTTATTTTTCATTTTTTTTTTTTTTTTTCTTTCTTTCTTTCTTTCTTTTTTCTTTCTCTGTGCTTTCTTGCTTTTTATTTCATAATCTTTCTCTATTTCATTCCGTTTAACAATCTTTCTTTCTATTTCATTTACAATTTTTATAACAATTTATCTTCTTTCATTATTTTTTCTTTCTTTTACTTTCATTAAATTTTTGTTATTCCTTTCCTTTTTACTTTTTCTTCTCTTTTCTATTTTCTATATTTTTTATCCTTTTTAAGCGTTCTTTCTTTCTTCCTCTCTCTCTCTCTCTCTCTCTCTCTCTCTCTCTCTATCTATCTATCTATTCTGTTTTGTTTGTACCTATCTGTTTTGTTTGTTTGTCGCAGTCATTTTTTCATGTTCTTTCTTTCTTTCTTCTTTCATCTTTTACCTATCTATCTTTCTTTCAATTTTATTATTTTTTTCTTTATTTCTTTCTTTCTTCCTTTATCTGTTTTTTTCATTCTTTCTTTCTTCTATTCAACTTTCTTTCTTTTCATTTGTTTCTCTGTTTCTTTCTTTCAGTTTTTCTTCATTTTTCTTTCTGTTTATTTTTCTTTCTTTCTTTTTTCTTTCTTTCATTCTTTCTTTCTTTCTTTCTCTTTTCCAAAATTTTTCTTTCTTTCTTTTTTCTTTCTTTCTTTCAAACACCCTTATTTTTCTTTCTTTATTTCTTTGATCAATTTTTTTTCTTTCTTTCTTTTCTTTCTTTTTTTAGAATACTTTCTGTTTTTTATTCATTAGTCTGTCTTTTTTCTTTCTTTCACCCTTATTTTTTCTTTCCTTTTTCTTTCTTTTCCTTAATTTTTTATTCTTTCTTTCATCTATCTTTCTATTCTATCTATTTCATTTTATTTCATTTCTTTCAATTTTCACCTTATCTTTCTTTAATTCTTTCTTTCTTTCTTTCGATCTTTCAAATTTTTTCTTTCACCCTTATTTTTCATTCTTTCGAACTTTTTTTCTTTTTCTTTTTTCTCTCTTTTTTCACGACGTTTCTTTCTTTCTTTCTCTGTAACTTTCTTTTTATTTCTTCAGTTGATATTTGAAGGTTTAACAATTTTGTTTCAAAGTCATTTTAATTTTTATAACAATTTATCTTCTTTCATTATTTTTTTGGATTTTACTTTCATTAAATTTTTTGTTATTTCTTTCCTTTTTAACTCAACTCCCCAAGTTTTCTTTTTTCTTCCTTCTCTCTGTCTATATATCTATTTTTCATTCATCTATTCATATCTATCTGAGTTTTAGCCAAAGTCATCATATCTTAAACAAACACATGTAGATCTTCCATCAGTAATTCTTTCTTTCTTTCCTTCTTTCTTTCTTTCACAGTGTTTTTCATTATTTTTTTTTTCTTTCTTTTCTTTTTTCTTTCTTTTTCTTTCATCATTATTTTTTTTCTTTCTTTCTTTCTTTCTTTCTTTCTTTCTTTCTTTCTTTCATTCTTTCTTTTTTCACCCTTATTTTTCTTTCTTTCTTTCTATCTTTCTATCTTTCTTTCTTTCTTTCTATCTTTCGATGATTTTTCTTTCTTTCAATTTTTTCTTTTCTTTCAAAATTCTTTCTAGTAACTAAAGTTTCTTTCTTTCTTTCCTTCAACTGTTTTTATTTCTTTCTTTAATTCTTTCCTTCAAAAAATTTTCCATTCTTTCTTTTTTCTTTGTTTACGTTTCCCGTATTTCAAAAAGGAAGCTTTCTTTCTTTCTTTCTAGAAGATTATTTTCATGTGCTTTCTTTCAGCAAATCAAACCAAACTGTCTTTCTTTCTTTCTTTCTTTCTTGGTCAAAATGGTAGCTTTCATTCTTTCTTTCAAGGTTTTTCTTTCTTTCTTTCTTATTTCTTTTTTCTTTCCTTTAGTAGGGCTTTTTTGCTTTCTTTAGACCGGTTTTTTTTCTTTCTTTCTTAAAGAAAAAAAAATCTTTCTTTCTTTCTTTCAAACACGTCTTTTTCATTTATTTTTTCTTTCTTTCTTTAATCAATAAAAAACGATTTTTTTCTTTCTTTCTTTCTTTCCTTCAAAAAGATTTTTTCTTTCTTTCTTTAATGTTTCTTTCTTTTCGGGGTTTATCCCTTTCGTTCCGTTTTTTTCAAGATTTTTTTTCTTTCTTTATCCTTCTAGACTTTTTTTCTTTCCTTTTTTTTTCTTTGGTTTCTTTATTTTACCACTGCTTTTCTTTCAGTCCTTCATTTTATTTTTCTTTCTTTCTTTCTTTTTCTTTCACATTCTTTCTTTTCTTTCTTTCACCTTTCTTTCTTTTCACTTTCAATTCTTTCTTTCGGCAGTGTTTATTTTTCTTTTCTTTCTTTCTTTCTTTACTTCAACGTTTATTTTTCTTTCTTTTTTCTTTTTTTCTTTCTTTCGTTCTTTCTTTTGTTTTTTCACCTTGATTTTTCTTTCTTTCTTTCTTTCTTTATTTTTCTTTCTTTCTTTTTTCCTTCACCTTACCTTTCTTTCTTTCTTTCTTTCACCACGACGCTTTTCTTTCTGCCTTAAAATTTCATTCTTTTTTCTTTCCTTTTCTTTCTTTCTCTTTTCTTTCTTTTCTTTCTTTCTTTCTTTCTTTCTCTGAACATTCTTGCTTTTTATTTCAAATCTTTCTCTATTTCATTTCAGAGGTTTCGGAAAGATTTCATTTACAATTTTTATAACAATTTATCTTCATTCATTATTTTTCTTTCTTTTTACTTTCATTAAATTTTTTGTTATTCCTTTTCCATTTTACCCTTCTTTTTCTTTTTTCTTTATTTTTTATCCTTTTAAGCGATCTTTCAAGTTCTTTGAGGAGGAAGTGCTCTCTCTCTCAAGATCTATCTATCTATTCGAAAGATCTGTTTTGTTTGTTTGTAAGGGCAGGACTTTCATGCATATCATCTATCTATCATCAAGAATCTATTTCTGGCGTTTTATTATTTGTTTCTCTATATCTATCTGTCTTTTTTATTCATATCTATCTATTCAACTAATTATCTATTTGTTTCTCTGTCTCTCTCACTTTACCCAGAATGTCTGTTTGGCACTATCTATTATTACCTGTCTTAGGGGCCTCAGCAGTTGAATGAGAAACCAACAAAGCTCTTTTTTTCTTTATTAGATGACTGAAAGTTCTTATCAAAAGTCTGTCTTTTTTTCTTTCTTTCTTCTGTTCAAATCTGCTATCTTCTATCTTCTCTGAGGCTATCTATCTATGAATCTATATATCCCTTCTATAGATTTCTGTTCAAACGTCTTTGAATGCTACCCAGATCTGTAGAAAATTAAGAAAGTTGGAGAGAAAGCTCAACGTTGTGATATACAGGGTGCGATGATTAATTTGTGGCCATTTCATATTTTTAATTTCGGGTTGTTTGTTTTTTTTATTTTGTCGACTGCACAGTAAAGTGAGTATAAGAACCCCATGGTGCAATTCACAACTCCAGAAATTTGGGAACGGCATGCTGTATTGCTTGGCATTCGCGTCGGAAGCACAAATAGGAACATTTCAGAGTGTTTGTGTGTCAATCAGAGGATTGTAGTGGATTTGGAAAGACTTGGATGAGTCTAATGTTATTTACAAAGGTGTTTGGAGTGATCATTATTGAAAGCGAAGTAATGCCTCCCTTCATCTTCCTAAAGGGCCTCCTACTCAACTCGGAATTCTAGATCAAATGCCTTGAGGAGGTAGCGGCTGTTAGACAATTTCTGCGACCACATCACCCCTTAAATCTAGCAAACTAACTCCTCAGATTGCAACCCCCACTTGATTATTATGTTTGAGACACAGATGAGCGAGAGACCAAGAAAACTCTTTGTAAGACCAAAGATGAACTGAAGGTAAGGGTTATCGCAGCATCTACCAATTTAAACAATGAAACCGTCCAGAAGAGTTGCAGGAGATTCCGAAGTCATCTGGAGGCCGTAGTTGAAGCCGATGGCGATTTTATTGAATAAATTTACTCATTATTATTCCAAGATATTTTTGTGTAATTTTGGTAAATATATCTGTTAAAATGAGAATGTCAGTGTCATTATTATTTTGGCGTCATTTAGATGACAATTTATCCATCGCACCATGTATATCTGTTAAAATGAGATGTCAGCGTTATTTTCATTTTGGCGTCTTTAAAGATGACAATTTATCCATCGCACCTTGTATATCTGTTAAAATATGAAGCCATTGTTATTTTCATTTTCGCGTCATTTACATTGACAATTTCTCCATCGCAGCAATATATCTCTTAAAATAAGACGTTATTTTTATGTTGACGTCATTTAGATGACAATTTATCCATCGCATCTTGTATATCTGTTAAAATTAGATTTAAGCGTTATATTCAATTTGGCGTCATTTAGAAGACAATTTATCCATCGCACCTTGTATATCTGTTAAAATGAGATGCCAACATTATTTTCATTTTGGCGTCATTTATATTGACAATTTATCCATCACAGCAATATATCTCTTAAAATGAGATGACACCGTTATTTTCATGTTGGCGTCATTTAGATGACAATTTATCCATCGCACCTTCTATATCTGTTAAAATGAGATGTCATCGTTATTTTCATTTTGGCGTCATTTAGATGACAATTTATCCATCGCACCTTGTATATCTGTTAAAATGAGATGCCAGCGTTATTTTCATTTTGGCGTCATTTAGACGACAATTTATCCATCGCATCTTGTTTATCTGTTTAAATCCTGATACCATTGTTGAACTTATCTTTTGTCGTCATTTAGAATTCGGAAAAAGGACAATAAATGTACTTACTTTAAAATTCCTGATGTCCGCGTTAATTTCCAGCATTTAACAACAGTACCCAACAAATTATCCATGAAACTTGTATATTTGCTCAAATTAGAGGGAAACACAGTTAGTTTCAGTGGTCCCCATAAATGACAATATACCAGCCCGCGCTGTTAATGATAGATGCAATTGTTATTTTAGTTTTGTACATTAGTCAACAGCTTATCCATGGAAAGCATTCTATCTTTTTTAATCATTTCACGTCAAGGCGATAATATCACTTTGGATACCAGCGGTAACAATTTATCCATCGCACCTTTGTATATCATTTAAAATGAGATGGCAGGTTAATTTCAAAGAACAGGTTTTAAAGATGACAATTTATCCATCTGAGACCTTGTATTTCCTGGGAAAAAGAGAATGAGAAGATTTTATTTCGTGAAAGGACAATGACAAAAGAACATCGTTTCAGGATATCTCAGAAAATAAGATAATGCCACTTGACACATTTAGCTTACTGGGAATTTATCCATCGAATCTTTAGTGAGGTATCTGGACAATAAAAAACAGATTTAAAGACAGATATTCAATTTGGCGTCATTTAGAAGACAATTTAAGAGATCGAAAACTTTAGTATCTGGAAAAATGAAGAACAAGCCAAAGACATTATTTTCATTTTACCAAGTCATTTACAAGGGGTTTACTTTATCCAAAGAGAATGATATATCTTTTAAAATGAGGTGAACAAATTAAAGAACAGGTTTCAGGAAGACAGAAGATGGCAATTTATGCCACTAAGACTTCAAGGGGTTACTGGGAAAAAGAGAATGAGAAGATTTTATTTGATTCTGGACAATTTGGATGACAATTTATCCACAGAAGATGGCGATATGCCACTTAAGACGTGATGGGTAACTGTTATTTTCGTTTTGAGAAGTCTTTAGTGAGGAGAAAATTCATTAAAAGTACAGGTTGAGGACAGAAGATGGCGATAATGCCACTAAGACGCAATGGGTTACTTTTTGTGAAAGAGAAATGCAATTTAATTTAGTGAGGAAAAAGACAATAAAAGAACAGGTTTCAAGACAGAAGATGGCGATAATGCCACTAAATACGCAATGGGTTACTGGGGTGAAAGAGAATCAAGAATTAGTGGATGAAAGACATTAAAAGTACAGGTTTCAAGACAGAAGATGGCGATAATGCCACTAAGACGCAATGGGTTACTGGGAGTGAAAGAGGAAAAGATTTTAGTGAGGAAAAAGACATTAAAAGTACAGGTTTCAAGACAGAAGATGGCGATAATCCACTAAGGGGGTTACTGGGACACTAGTCAACAGACATTAGTGAGGAAAAAGACATTAAAAGAACAGGTTTCAAGACAGAAGGGCGATAATGCCACTAAGACGCAATGGGTTACTGGGAGACTGAAAGAGAATGAGAAAGATTTTAGTGAGGAGAAAAGACATTAAAAGAACAGGTTTCAGGACAGAAGATGGCGATAATGCCACTAAGACGCAAGGTGTTACTGGGAGTGAAAGAGAATGAGAAGACTTTAGTGAGGTGAAAGGACCATGAAAGAACAGGTTTTAGGAAGACAGAAGATGGCGATAATGCCACTAAGACACAAGGGCTTACTGGGAGTGAAAGAGAATGAGAAGACTTTAGTGAGGTGAAAGGACAATAAAAGAACAGGTTTCAGGGAGACAGAAGATGGCAATAATGCCACTAAGACACAAGGGGTTACTGGGAGTGAAAGAGAATGAGAAGACTTTGGTGATGAGAAAAGACAATGAAAGAACAGGTTTTAGGAGACAGAAGATGGCGATAATGCCACTAAGACGCAATGGGTTACTGGGAGTGAAAGGGAATGAGAAGACTTTGGTGAGGTGAAAGGACCATGAAAGAACAGGTTTTAGGAAGACAGAAGATGGCGATAATGCCACTAAGACGCAAGGGGTTACTGGGAGTGAAAGAGAATGAGAAGACTTTAGTGATATGAAAAGACAATAAAAGAACAGGTTTTAAGAAGACAGAAGATGGCGATAATGCCACTAAGAGGCAAGGGATTACTGGGAGTGAAAGAGAATGAGAAGACTTTAGTGAGGTCAAAGGACAATGAAAGAACAGGTTTTAGGAAGACAGAAGATGGCGATAATGCCACTAAGACGCAATGGGTTACTGGGAGTGAAAGAGAATGAGAAGACTTTAGTGAGGAGAAAGGACAATAAAAAGAACAGGTTTTAGGAAGACAGAAGATGACGATAATGCCACTAAGACGCAATGGGTTACTGGGGTGGAAAGAGAATGAGAAGACTTTGGTGAGGTGAAAGGACAATAAAAGAACAGGTTTTCGGAAGACAGAAGATGGCGATAATGCCACTAAGACGCAATGGGTTACTGGGGAGTGAAAGAGAATGAGAAGACTTTGGTGAGGTGAAAGGACAATGAAAGAACAGGTTTTAGGGAAGACAGAAGATGGCGATAATGCCACTAAGACGCAATGGGTTACTGGGAGTGAAAGAGAATGAGAAGACTTTAATGAGGTGAAAGGACAATGAAAGAACAGGTTTTAGGTAGACAGAATATGGCGATAATGCCACTAAGACGCAAGGTGTTGCTGGGAGTGAAAGAGAATGAGAAGACTTTAGTGAGGTGAAAGGGCAATGAAAGAACAGGTTTTAGGAAAACAGAAGATGGCGATAATGCCACTAAGACTAAATGGGTTACTGGGTTATTAAAGAGAATGAGAAGACTTTAATGAGAAGAAAGGACAATGAAAGAACAGGTTTTAGGAAGACAGAAGATGGCGATAATGCCACTAAGATGCAAGTGGTTACTGGGAGTGAAAGACAATGAGAAGACTTTAGTGAGGTGAAAGGACAATGAAAGAACAGGTTTTAGGAAGACAGAAGATGGCGATAATGCCACTAAGACGCAATGGGTTACTGGGAGTGAAAGAGAATGAGAAGACTTTAGTGAGGAGAAAAAAAAGACAATGAAAGAACAGGTTTCAAAGACAGAAGATGGCGATAATGCCACTAAGACGCAAGGGGTTACTGGGATTGAAAGAGAATGAGAAGACTTTAATGAGAAGAAAGGACAATAAAAGAACAGGTTTTAGGAAGACAGAAGATGGCGATAATGCCACTAAGACGCAAGGGGTTACTGGGAGTGAAAGAGAATGAGAAGACTTTAGTGAGGAGAAAAGACATTAAAAGAACAGGTTTCAAGACAGAAGATGGCGATAATGCCACTAAGACGCAATGGGTTACTGGGAGTGAAAGAGAATGAGAAGATTTTAGTGAGGAGAAAAGACATTAAAAGAACAGGTTTCAGGACAGAAGATGGCGATAATGCCACTAAGACGCAAAGGATTACTGGGAGTGAAAGAGAATGAGAAGACTTTAGTGAGGAGAAAATACATTAAAAGAACAGGTTTTAGGAAGACAGAAGATGGCGATAATGCCACTAAGACTAAAGAGATACTGGGAGTGAAAGAGAATGAGAAGAGTTTAGTGAGGTGAAAGGACAATGAAAGAACAGGTTTTAGGTAGACAGAAGATGGCGATAATGACACTAAGACGCAAGCGGTTACTGGGAATGAAAGAGAATGAGAAGATTTTAGTGATATGAAAAGACAATAAAAGAACAGGTTTAGGAAGACAGAAGATGGCAATAATGCCACTAAGACGCAAGGGGTTACTAGGAGTGAAAGAGAATGAGAAGACTTTAGTGATTAGAAAAGACAATAAAAGAACAGGCTTCAGGAAGACAGAAGATGGCGATAATGCCACTAAGACGCAACGGGTTACTAGGAGTGAAAGAGAATGAGAAGACTTTATTGAGGTGAAAGGACAATGAAATAACAGGTTTTAGGAAGACAGAAGATGGCGATAATTCCACTAAGACGCAATGGGTTACTGGGAGTGAAAGAGAATGAGAAGTCTTTTGTGAGGTGAAAGGACAATGAAATAACAGGTTTTAGGAAGACAGAAGATGGCGATAATGCCACTAAGACTCAAGGGTTTACTGGGTTATTAAAGAGAATGAGAAGACTTTAATGAGAAGAAAGGACAATAAAAGAACAGGTTTTAAGAAGACAGAAGATGGCGATAATGCCACTAAGACGCAATGGGTTACTGGGAGTGAAAGAGAATGAGAAGACATTAGTGAGGTGAAAGGACAATGAAAGAACAGGTTTTAGGAAGACAGAAGATGGCGATAATGCCACTAAGACGCAATGGGTTACTGGGAGTGAAAGAGAATGAGAAGACTTTGGTGAGGTGAAAGGACAATAAAAGAACAGGTTTTCGGAAGACAGAAGATGGCGATAATGCCACTAAGATGCAATGGGTTACTGGGAGTGAAAGAGAATGAGAAGACTTTGGTGAGGTGAAAGGACAATGAAAGAACAGGTTTTAGGAAGACAGAAGATGGCGATAATGCCACTAAGACGCAATGGGTTACTGGGAGTGAAAGAGAATGAGAAGACTTTGGTGAGGTGAAAGGACAATAAAAGAACAGGTTTTTCGGAAGACAGAAGATGGTGATAATTCCACTAAGATGCAAGGGGTTACTAGGAGGAAAGAGAATGAGAAGACATTAGTGAGGTGAAAAAGACAATAAAAGAACAGGTTTTCGGAAGACAGAAGATGGCGATAATGCCACTAAAACGCAATGGGTTACTGGGAGTGAAAGAAAATGAGAAGACTTTAGTGAGGTTAAAGGACAATGAAAGAACAGGTTTTAGGAAGACAGAAGATGGCGATAATGCCCCTAAGACGCAAGAGGTTGCTGGGAGTGAAAGAGAATGAGAAGACTTTAGTGAGGTGAAAGGACAATGAAAGAACAGTTTTCAGGAAGACAGAAGATGGCGATAATGCCACTAAGACGCAATGGGTTACTGGGAGTGAAAGAGAATGAGAAGACTTTGGTGAGGTGAAAGGACAATGAAAGAACAGGTTTTCGAAAGACAGAAGATGGCGATAATGCCACTAAGACGCAATGGGTTACTGGGAGTGAAAGAAAATGAGAAGACTTTAGTGAGGTTAAAGGACAATGAAAGAACAGGTTTTAGGAAGACAGAAGATGGCGATAATGCCACTAAGACGCAAGGGGTTACTGGGAGTGAAAGAGAATGAGAAGATTTTAGTGAGGTAAAAGGACAATGAAAGAACAGGTTTTAGGAAGACAGAAGATGGCGATAATTCCACTAAGACGCAGGGGGTTACTAGGAGTGAAAGAGAATGAGAAGACATTAGTGATATGAAAAGACAATAAAAGAACATGTTTTAGGAAGACAGAAGATGGCGATAATGCCACTAAGACTAAAGGAGTTACTGGGAGGAAAGAGAATGAGAAGACTTTAATGAGAAGAAAGGACAATAAAAGAAGAGGTTTCAGGATGTCAGAAGATGGCGATAATTCCACCTATACGCAAGGTGTTACTAGGAGTGAAAGAGAATGAGAAGACATTAGTGATATGAAAAGACAATAAAAGAACATGTTTTAGGAAGACAGAAGATGGCGATAATCCCACTAAGACGCAAAGAGTTACTGGGAGTGAAAGAGAATGAGAAGACATTAGTGAGGTGAAAGGACAATGAAATAACAGGTTTTAGGAAGACAAAAGATGGCGATAATGCCACTAAGACGCAAGGAGTTACTGGGAGTGAAAGAGAATGAGAAGACTTTAGTGAGGTGAAAGGACAATGAAATAACAGGTTTTAGGAAGACAGAAGATGGCGATAATGCCACTAAGACGCAATGGGTTACTGGGCGTGAAAGAGAATGAGAAGACTTTAGTGAGGTGAAAGGACAATGAAAGAACAGGTTTTAGGAAAACAGAAGATGGCGATAATGCCACTAAGACTAAAGGGGTTACTGGGTTATTAAAGAGAATGAGAAGATTTTAGTGAGGTAAAAGGACAATGAAAGAACAGGTTTTAGGAAGACAGAAGATGGCGATAATGCCACTAAGACGCAAGGGGTTACTGGGAGTGAAAAAGAATGAGAAGATTTTAGTGAGGTGAAAAGGACAATAAAAGAACAGGTTTTAGGAAGACAGAAGATGGCGATAATGCCACTAAGACGCAAGGGGTTACTGGGAGTGAAAAAGAATGAGAAAACTATAGTGATATGAAAAGACAATAAAAGAACAGGTTTTAGGAATACAGAAGATGGCGATAATGACACTAAGACGCAAGGGGTTACTGGGAATGAAAGAGAATGAGAAGATTTTAGTGATATGAAAAGACAATAAAAGAACAGGTTTTAGGAAGACAGAAGATGGCGATAATGCCACTAAGACGCAAGGGGTTACTGGGAGTGAAAGAGAATGAGAAGAGTTTAGTGAGGTGGAAGGACAATGAAAGAACAGGTTTTAGGAAGACAGAAGATGGCGATAATGCCACTAAGACACAAGGGGTTACTGGGAGTGAAAGAGAATGAGAAGAGTTTAGTGAGGTGGAAGGACAATGAAAGAACAGGTTTTAGGAATACAGAAGATGGCGATAATGCCACTAAGACACAAGGGGTTACTGGGAGTGAAAGAGAATGAGAAGAGTTTAGTGAGAAGAAAGGACAATAAAAGAACAGGTTTTAAGAAGACAGAAGATGGCGATAATGCCACTAAGACGCAATGGGTTACTGGGAGTATTAAAGAGAATGAGAAGACTTTAGTGAGAAGAAAGGACAATAAAAGAACAGGTTTTAAGAAGACAGAAGATGGCGATAATGCCACTAAGACGCAAGGTGTTACTGGGAGTGAAAGAGAATGAGAACCCTTTAGTGAGGTGAAAGGACAATGAAAGAACAGGTTTTAGGAAGACAGAAGATGGCGATAATGCCACTAAGACGCAAGGGGTTACTGGCAGTGAAAGAGAATGAGAAGAGTTTTGTGAGGTGAAAGGACAATGAAAGAACAGGTTTTAGGAAGACAGAAGATGGCGATAATGTGTCTAAGACTCATGGGGTTACTGGGTTATTAAAGAGAATGAGAAACTTTAGTGAGAAGAAAGGACAATAAAAGAACAGGTTTCAGGAAGACAGAAGATGGCGATAATGCCACTAAGAGGCAAGGGATTACTGGGAGTGAAAGAGAAGCAGAAGACTTTAGTGAGGAGAAAGGACAATAAAAGAAGAGGTTTCAGGAAGACAGAAGATGGCGGTAATGCCACTAAGAGGCAAGGGGTTACTGGGAGTGAAAGAGAATGAGAAGACTTTAGTGAGGAGAAAGGACAATAAAAGAACAGGTTTCAGGAAGTCAGAAGATGGCGATAATGCCACCTATACGCAACGGGTTACTAGGAGTGAAAGAGAATGAGAAGACTTTAGTGATTAGAAAAGACAATAAAAGAACAGGCTTCAGGAAGACAGAAGATGGCGATAATGCCACTAAGTCGCAAGGGGTTACTGGGAGTGAAAGAGAATGAGAAGACTTTAGTGATGAGAAAGGACAATGAAAGAATAGTTTTAAGGAAGACAGGAGACCCTGATTAACGTTTGCAAAGGCTCCCGGTCCCAATTCCGCCATCCATTTAGACAAGCTCATATGGGAAGTAAGCTCGGTGATTTCTCCTGACACTCTTGCCCTGAATATGCCTTTTGAGTGTTAAGTTTACTGAGCCTTTCTCTCTTATGCCTGCAAGTAATTTCAGCTGTGTTTTCCAGATCCTGAATCGAAGTTTTCTTCCTGTTACCGTTTTCTTTAATAATATCCTTATTGCTTTTTCGCTCCGTCCATGGAAATTTCATTATCCTTCTTCAGTTCTACATATCTGCCTTAGAGAAACTGTCCAGCATTGCCTGCCATATAAGAGGATGCATAGCACATAGCAATGAAGTACTCTTTTTTTTTTTTTTAAATTTCTAATGAATCTTTTCAATTTCTCAAGACCTTGCTTAGCTTTTGGAATGATTCCTTAGCTAATCCAATGAGTGTTCGGATCTCGGTGTGACATTTTCCGTTCTTTGATAAAAAAAAAAACACGCTTTCCAGATATTTTGATTCTGTAACAGGCTGATGTTTATATATCCAGTTTGTAACTTCTTGCGCTTTTTCTCTTGCTGAGTCATTATACATATATATATATATATATATATATATATATGTGTGTGTGTGTGTGTGTGTGTATGTGTGTGTGTGTGTATAAATAAAAAGAAAGAACAGTAAGATATATAATCCTGTGTTCTTATAGATATTTTTATTTTTACAAAATAGTGCTCAATATCAATTTACAGAGCATTAATATTATAAATTAATTGATTTAAAATATGTTTTTTTCGCTACACAGTTCTAACCATGTTTCAAAAATGGAAGCTAAAAGCTCCAAAATAAAACGTATTCTAACCTAAAGACCTCCCTCTTAGTACTACAAGCACTTAAAAGGATAAAAAAAAAACAACTACAGTAAAATGAAATTAATATGAAATACTAGAAGATGTAAGCTTTTGAATGACCCATGTCCTTTGTACTTACATGAGAAACAATATATAACTAGGTTTATATAAAAAATAAAAGTTTACTAAATCAGTGAAATTAATTAGCTATTTTTGCCGTCGTTGTAATAAATTTTACTTAAATAATATTTGAATATAATTTTTAAAAATTGTGACCTAGTAATATACATACTTATACTTGATGTGAAAATAATTCTACATACTGTAAGTGATTCTTGTTCTTAAAAGAAATATAGTATATTAAAAATTAAAAGTGAAAATATTTTTCAAATCGTAGTTAAATAAAACGTATTCTAACCTAAACAACACCCACAACTCTTTAAATATACAAATAGAAAAAATGCCTTAAGAATTTTTGCCGTTAACAATAAAATTTTAAAAAATCCAGACGACATGCATTTAACGGATGTCAGATTTCATTGAAAAATACATCCCTACCCCTACCAAAACGTAACTAATAACGGATACATCAAAATACAGCGATAATGAACACGCAAACACCCCTTGTCTGGTTGAATGGATTTCTCTGTAACCTTGGAAACGTGAATTAGGATTTTAGCTGTGTCTTTAAAACCCAGTAATTTTAAAAGTTACTCCAAAATTAGCTTGAGGGTGAAATGGAACTAATGTCTTTAATTTAATTACAAAATTAAATTAGGAGCTTTTAGTCTCCATTTTTTGAAACATGGTTAGAACTGTGTAGCGAAAAAAAGCATATTTTAAATCAATTAATATATATATATTTATATATATATATGTATATATTCCAAATTATGTGCATTTCAAGATGCCTACATATGATAAATCACTCCTCCTTCTTTCCCTCTCCACCCTGTTTAACCCTTTCTTTCCTCTTCTTGTTTCTCCTCCCTTTACTGTCTGTTTTCCTTTTCTCTTCTTTTTTCTTCCTGTCTAAAAATTATTTAAGATATCATATTGTCTGGCATCTTAACTGAATACACTTGAAGCTTGTTAAGGATGATTTAAAAAAAAACAACCTTATCCCTATTTACATTTCCAAGATCGACCTTCCCATAATCCTCCAACCCCCTCTGTCACCTTATGTCAATTTAAACTATTCCTCAGAAATTGCATTAAAAATAAAAGAAACCTAATTCTTTTGTAACTAGCGATGTGACCTGATGAACTAGGGAAAATATATTTTCTGGGGAAATAAATTATAGCCATGGAAACTTAAGGTTGTCTTGTCTATTTCTTAATTATTTAATATATATATATATATATATATATATATATATATATATATATATATATATATATAATGTTATTCATAATGACGGTCGTCTTCGAGTATAGAATCCAGTGGTTAGCAGTGAATATTTCGAAGACAGTAGGAAAGTGTTGTTCAGGTTAGCAGTGGATATTTTGGTAAAAGTAGCAGAGCATAGTTCGTCCTTCTGTTCCTCTTCGCCTGACTAGCTGGCATTGGACATTCGGATAGGGTAAACAAAATGGCCGCCTTTATACACGACGGATTGAATGTTCTACGTCTTCTGATTGGTTAACCCTCTATTGGTGGACTATAAAGTGAGTTAAGTCATTTGAGCTAACTCACTAGTTACATTATATATCCACAAAAAACTGTAACATATATATATATATATATATATATATATATATATATAATATGTGGTGCAATTCAATTTATATTACATGAATCATTCATAAAAAAAGTAGATTAGTAAAGTTAATGATATAAATGGCGAAAAACATTTTCGCAAACAAATTTATTAAAGTTACATTAATCCACGAGCCTCTCAATGAATCCTTGTTTTTAATAACTTCAAGTTGTATAAGTTTTTTTTTTTTTTTATTCTGCTAGTACTTTCAGCTGTACATACAGCCATCCTCAGGCATGGAAATTAATTTGTTTTTTTTAATAAATTTAGGTAGTAGCGGGACACGAACGATTAAATGCGAATCGAAATTTGTTTTTTTAGAAATGTGTTATTATAAACGGATAAGAAATTTTGGAGCGTGCAGTCGCAATGCTATGTTTGTGCGTGCGTGTATGCGTTTACTGTTGGGTTCAAACAGTACAAGGCCCGAGGACCACTCGAGGTAGAGTGTGACAGAGTAAGAAGCGGTTTATGAAGATGGATCAAGAAGATAGCGGTCAAATCTGGACTCGAACAGTTTAAGATGTAGTGATCGGGGAAACAACCGTGTGGGAGTCAGTTCTAAAGAGCATTGGTTTGCGGGAAGTAGCTGTTAGAAGGGAACGTATTTCTGAGCAGTGGAATACGGAGGGCATGGGGTGGGGTGCTACAAGGTGTGAAATATAGCGGATCCCAGCCGTGAAGGATTAAACTGACGAAATCAAGGAATGCAGTTTGTCCGAGCACTTTCCATAGAAAGTGCGTGAGGGAGAGCTTCTCTGGTGGAAAACACAAGGACGCGTAGACGCCTTTGGACTGTATCGAGACTTTAATCTGAAGACTGTGTAGCTCCTGCCTATATATGACAGCAGTACTCCATTTTCGGCTTGATCTGGCTCTTGTCAAGTTAAATGATAGCACGTTGAATCAGGTTCTTTTTAGAGTGGTATATGAACTTTAGCGATGGATCGCATGGGCGAGTTCCACTTAAAAACAGGGTTGGGGATTGTTACCTCGTGTGGCAAAGCGATCACATATATGCCTGGCGTACAAAACGACTGAATGGAAGGAAAAAGAAATATGGCCACCTTGAAACTTTAATTTAAGAAAGACACAGTCTCGGAGCTAGGAGAATTCGCGAGAGTCATTGAGCGTATGCAAAATTTTTTGCGAGATTAGCTTGACATAAAAAATCACGACTCGAGAGGGTATAGACAATTCGTTCTTGAACGCAGTGCTGCTTGTACGGAGAGACTCTGTTTCACACATGTTTAAAGCCCAATAATCTCTCATTGTGACTGGTGGTAGTTCGAGACGCGAGCAGCGATAATGGATTTTATCTTCAAACTTTGAACAGTCATTTAGGAGAGAAAATAACTTTCTAGGCTTACATTAGTGCCTATGCCATTTTGGAGTTTAAAAATAGATGAACAGCCACTGTTTACTTTATTACGCATGCATTTCTAATACAGTTCCATTTGCCTTTAAGCTGTCAGATCTTCTTGGCATCGATTCGGAATTTTGGTCAATGCTCTCTTTATGGCATCCTGCAATTATTATGCATTAAGAATTCGAATTTCTCTTTCCACACCCTCCCCTTTATACCTGTTCTCGTACGTTAACCAAAGTTAATGCAACGTCGAGCCCAGTCAGTGCCTAGATGGCTGACCGCTTGAGAATACCAGGGTACTCTAAGGTTGAATGTGCGGTTGGTGAGACGAATAATGGGTCGACGTTGGAAATCGGAAAACGGAGTTCAAATTCAAGTCAGTTTCGTTAATCACTTACGCTCAAATACCCTTGAGAAAAGTATGAATAAAAATCTTCTCCCACTCACCTCAGCTAAAGGTTACTTGAGCGTAAATGAATATCACGAACTCGACTCACCAATTTCCAATTCCGTGCAGTTATCCGTTACACCTCTCGCACATCCAAGATTACATCACCTGGTATTTCAAGCGGTTACCTCTTTCGGGGATATGTGCCTTAAATTCGGTGACATCAGTGCTAGAAAGATCGATAACAGTGGACTTAAGAGGCCTATTTTCCTGAAAAAATCAGTTAAAAAGAAAGCCCTGTTAATGCCGTTCTGGGTATGACGATAAACTACATCTGTGTCCTGGGTAAGACGAAAAACAACGTCCGCGTCCTGAGTAAGACGATAAACTACATCAGCGTCCTGGGTAAGAGGAAAAACAACGTCCGCGCTCCGGGTAAGACGAAAAACATCATCCGCGTCCTGGGTAAGACGATAAACTTCATCCGCGTCCTGGATAAGATGATAAACTACATATGACAGCAAGGACTTTGATAAGAAGGTTTTGAGGAGCGTGGAATTGCTAGTGTTCTCAAGTCCACTCTGATCCGCGTTGGTAGCACCTGGTAGGCCAAATAATTACCCCCTACCCAAAACGGGGTAAAAAAAATATGAAAGCATTAAAATAAGTTTTAATACCAGCAATACTTTGTTGGAAAATTATTACCAGCAGTATATTTTTGAAAAAGAAAATATTTCCAGCATTACATTCTTGGAAAAAATATTACCAGCAATAACAAAACAAAAAAAAAAAAAAATTGTCGGCGTTAAATAACCCCATTGAGGTGTTGATATGCCGTAAAACCAACCAAACCTAAATTAATGAATGTTTTGTATTGAAATGGTTATTCTCAGATTAATTAACTATTAATTAACAGAAAACATGAAAGCGATAGATGAGATTTAAAACAGATTTTTTATTAAAGAATACAGGCAGATATACATGAAAGCTAAGTTTGACATTATTTGTAAATGTTTATAAAGAAATAATAGAAAATAAACTGAAAAATTTGATTTTTTTTTTCAAAATATATTTCTTAATCTCATTGTCTAATTAGTTTTGAATTTTCACGTTAAAATTTGTTCAACTTTACTGGGAAAAAGTGTCTACCACAAAGAATTAGAGCGACTCTTGAGGTACCCGCAGATCTTGGGATGAGATGCCACACGGTTGTACAGAGCCATCAATTTCGGGTAGTTGCTGAACATTGACTGCATTTCCATAAACATGTTCTCCATGCAACAATAGAACATCATGTCGCACCACATCATCTGTTGAAAAAAAAATAGCAATACAGTATAGAAAACGAAACTCTTATCACCCATACAGTGTAACAAGATCGAGCAAAAGTCATAAGTGGCGACCCAGAGACATATGAACAAGAAATGGTCAGTATAAGCAGTACCCTACAACGTAATTACTACCCTGGGTACATGGCAGAAACTCCGACAAACTGGATTAGAAGATAACAACACTCAGAACAGCTTCGGTGTGACTACTCTAAGTGAATGGATTATGGGAGAAAATAAAAAAGATTTGTGGTCCATATAACATCAGGACGACAGTCAAAAGTGGTTCAACAATTCGCAGATACTTCTTCCGAGTAAGAGCCCCCATAAAGGAGAATATGATTAAGGACTGTATGTACGGCATCCCGTGCAGCTGTGGTAAGAAATATAAAGGTGAAACAGGCTGTTACGGTAAGAAAACATAATAAAGCCGTAAAACGAGGGGAAATCATGCATAGCTGACCACATATGGAGGGAAAAGAGGGGATTACCCATCCTTTGAAAAGTTGAAATAATAGACAGAGAACATCACTGGAAAATACGAAAACTTAAAGAATCAGTATATATGCTGAGCATAGAAATGAATAAAATATTCGAACCAATAACACAGATTGCCAGAGAAAAGCATTAATAACAACATAATTGCAATATGAGCTCTGGTAAAAAAATAATTACTGCGATATAAATTTTATAAGTCTCAAAATATCGTACTCTGAAGGCCAGTGTATAAACGCGTTGGTTGGTTCAAGTGACTTGACACAAAGAGTTGTGAGTTCAATACCTGGCTAATGCAGTGGTGAACTAAAACTGTGAGGGTTGAGTTAAAGGGAGATAACTGAAACATCCGGAAGAGGGATGGCACGTGGAACTAGAACACTCTACTCCGGTTGACGAAATAAAGGGTTCATTTCGAAATTCCAATCACCCGAAGAAGGCCGGAGCGTACAACGGCCGAAACGAAGCCGTGAATAGAGTAATAAAGATGAGGACAACAGTCTTAACAATGTAAATAATTACAATACCTCATCTGAAAAATATAGACAAATATAGAACAAGAAAAATATCGAACAATACTGCGCAAAATAATAGTACTAGAAATGAAAACGGATATGGAAAGATTTATTTAAACCTTTCCAGTTCAGAGGGCGTCAAACCCGAACACTTTTAATGTGACCAGGAGAGCGAAAAGCAGCGCTATAACTATAGAACAACAAAGACGTTTTTAAATAGTGCAAATACGTTTTTTTTCATAGCGCAAGATGGATATAATAAAAGTCGGAAGTACCCTATAACGTAACAATTACCCCGGGTACATGGTAGCAGCTCCGACAAACTGAGATAGAAGATAACAACACTGAGAACAGCTTCGGTCTGCCTACTCGATGTGAATGGATTATCGGAGAAAATACAAATGGTCTGTGGTTTATATAACATCAGCGTAAGAATGTATATAATAAAAGTCGGAATCCACCAGCTATATGGTAATTATTAAAACTTGTATCACTAAACCATTAATATATATATATATATATATATATATATATGAAATTCTTATAATCTAAAATATTTTCTGGCTTTAAATAACGGTTGATAAGCCTTAAAAATGAATCAACCACATTGAATCTTGCTTCGGATGTTAGCTAGAGCAAAAGGAAAACAACTTAAAATTAAGGAATCATGTGAAAACATATTACACTACAGTTCAAAAATTGAGGGTACCCTGGTCATTTTTAAAATTGGTCCGAAAAGCAGTTTTTTTGTATTTTAAATAAGAGATTATTTCTAAACTTGTTTTAAAAAAGGTGAGACATGACTTTTCATTAGAAATTTTAATATGACAATAAAAAAAAGCATTTTAGGATTAAATTTTGCTCTCGTCAAAATATCCTCCTTTAGCCTTGATTACTGGAATACGGAGGGCATGGGGTGGGGTGCTACAAGGTGTGAAATATAGCGGATCCCAGCCGTGAAGGATTAAACTGACGAAATCAAGGAATGCAGTTTGTCCGAGCTCTTTCCATAGAAAGTGCGTGAGGGAGAGCTTCTCTGGTGGAAAACACAAGGACGCGTAGACGCCTTTGGACTGTATCGAGACTTTAATCTGAAGACTGTGTAGCTCCTGCCTATATATGACAGCAGTACTCCATTTTCGGCTTGATCTGGCTCTTGTCAAGTTAAATGATAGCACGTTGAATCAGGTTCTTTTTAGAGTGGTATATGAACTTTAGCGATGGATCGCATGGGCGAGTTCCACTTAAAAACAGGGTTGGGGTTTGTTACCTCGTGTGGCAAAGCGATCACATATATGCCTGGCGTACAAAACGACTGAAGGGAAGGAAAAAGAAATATGGCCACCTTGAAACTTTAATTTAAGAAAGACACAGTCTCGGAGCTAGGAGAATTCGCGAGAGTCATTGAGCGTATGCAAAATTTTTTATGATTAGCTTGACATAAAAAATCACGACTCGAGAGGGTATAGACAATTCGTTCTTGAACGCAGTGCTGCTTGTACGGAGAGACTCTGTTTCACATGTTTAAAGCCCAATAATCTCTCATTGTGACTGGTGGTAGTTCGAGACGCGAGCAGCGATAATGGATTTTATCTTCAAACTTTGAACAGTCATTTAGGAGAGAAAATAACTTTCTAGGGCTTACATTAGTGCCTATGCCATTTGGAGTTTAAAATAGATGAACAGCCACTGTTTACTTTATTACGCATGCATTTCTAATACAGTTCCATTTGCCTTTAAGCTGTCAGATCTTCTTGGCATCGATTCGGAATTTTGGTCAATGCTCTCTTTATGGCATCCTGCAATTATTATGCATTAAGAATTCAATTTCTCTTTCCACACCTCCCTTTATACCTGTTCTCGTACGTTAACCAAAGTTAATGCAACGTCGAGCCCAGTCAGTGCCTGAGATGGCTGACCGCTTGAGAATACCAGGATACTCTAAGGTTGAATGTGCGGTTGGTGAGACGAATAATGGGTCGACGTTGGAAATCGGAAAACGGAGTTCAAATTCAAGTCAGTTTCGTTAATCACTTACGCTCAAATACCCTTGAGAAAAGTATGAATAAAAATCTTCTCCCTCACCTCAGCTAAAGGTTACTTGAGCGTAAATGAATATCACGAACTCGACTCACCAATTTCAATTCCGTGCAGTTATCCGTTACACCTCTCGCACATCCAAGATTACATCACCTGGTATTTCAAGCGGTTACCTCTCTCGGGGATATGTGCCTTAAATTCGGTGACATCAGTGCTAGAAAGATCGATAACAGTGGACTTAAGAGGCCTATTTTCCTGAAAAATCAGTTAAAAAAGCCCTGTTAATGCCGTTCTGGGTATGACGATAAACTACATCTGTGTCCTGGGTAAGACGAAAAACAACGTCCGCGTCCTGAGTAAGACGATAAACTACATCAGCGTCCTGGGTAAGAGGAAAAAACAACGTCCGCGCTCCGGGTAAGACGAAAAACATCATCCGCGTCCTGGGTAAGACGATAAACTTCATCCGCGTCCTGGATAAGATGATAAACTACATATGACAGCAAGGACTTTGATAAGAAGGTTTTTGAGGAGCGTGGAATTGCTCTGATCCGTGTTCTCAAGTCCACTCTGATCCGCGTTGGTAGCACCTGGTAGGCCAAATAATTACCCCCATGAAAGCGATACCCAAAACAAGGGTAAAAAAAAAATATGAATAACGGTTGATAAGCCTTAAAATGAATCAACCACAAAAATTAGATTGAATCTTTGGGATGAGATGCTTCGGATGTTAGCTAGAGCAAAGGAAAACAACTTAAAATTAAGGAATCATGTGAAAGACATATTACACTACAGTTCAAAAATTGAGGTACCTTCGGTCATTTTTTATGGGAAAATTGGTCCATAAAAGGACAGTTTTTTGTATTTTAAATAAAGAATTATTTCTAAACTTGTTTTAAAAAAAACATAATAAAGGTGAGACATGACTTTTCATTAGAAATTTTCGTATGACAATAAAAAAAAATATTGGAACATTTTAGGATTAAATTTTGCTCTCGTCAAAATATCCTCCTTTAGCCTGATTACTGCAGCAAATTTTTTTTATGTTCGTTGCAAAAGTTTCTCAAAGTTTAATTCTATTCTTTTTCAGTGACACTAAAAAATAGTTCTTTTTCACTTTTTTTCACTCATCTACCCAAGTTCATCCCATGCTAATTCTGTGGATAGTTTCAAACTTTTGAAATGTCCTGTATATATATATATATATATATATATATATATATATATATATATATATATATATATATATATATATATATATATATAAATATAATCTAAAATGGCTTTAAATATACACATAGATATGCAAAATATATAGATATATATACATAGGCGCATACACATACATGTATATTTTTTGAATAAAAAATTCCGAGAGGATAGAATCCAGGTAACACTAACATTCGTCCCACACTCTCATACCTACACTCTCTCCAAAATCTATTTTTTTTTTCCGGAGTTGTTCTTTTCTGTGTTCTTTTTTAGATATTTATAGGTCTGATGAATTGGATCGTATTTACGATTCCAATGGAATAAATTATGACCATGGAATATTAGTGTTTAAGCCTTTTATTATATATATATATATATATATATATATATATATATATATATATATATATATATATATATATATATATATATATATATATATCTTTGATTCAGTAAAGCTTAGTCTGATGGAGCTCTAAAGGACGAAATGCATCACAGAAAAGATTTGTTCAGTTTGTCATGCATCTTCCTCTCTAAAATTGTTTTTGAGATAGAAAAAATTATATATGTTTTTCTTTTATGTAATACAGTGTAACCCGGATATAAGAGACCCGGATATAAGACACCCGGATATAAGAGAGATTTTCTCTGGTCCCAAATTAGAGCCTGAGTTAATGTATATATAATAGACCAAACCCGGATATAAGAGAAACCCGAATATAAGAGACTTCTTCTCCGGTCCCGACAACTCTCTTATATCCGGGTTATACTGTATATGTATTCATCTACACTAGAGTTCAAACGTTTGAGGCCGCCCCTGGGAATCTTTTAAATTAGCCCCAAAAGTAGTTGTTTTGTATTTTAAATAAGAGAAAATTATTATACATGGTTAAAAAGTGTGACAGGATTTTTTTATTAGAAATTTTATTATAACAAAAAAAAAAAAAAAAATCGTATTTTATGATTAATTTTTGCTCCCGTCAAAATATCCTCCTTTAGCGTTGATTACTGCTGCACAAGTTTTTGGCATTCGTTGCAAAAGATTCTCAAAGTATAAGTTTGATAATTGATTCCATTCCTTTTTTTTTTTCAAAGGCTCTCTTTTATCGTTCATTTTTTTTTCAATCTTCTGCGAAGTTCATCCTTGGAGTGGCTTAAAAATTTTGAACTGTAGTGTAAATAGTTTGCATTTTCGTGTCAGATATTAAAGAAAGTTATATTCTAGATAACCATGATTGCTTCCGTTTTGGAATCTGATCCTTTAAATGTGAGACGTCCAGTAAGTATACAATAAAAGAAAAATGTAATTAAATAAAGATTTAGATTATATTACCTGGTCTCCCATAAAGTAGCTGTTTCCACTACTGCGCATGCCCAGGGTTCGTTCCATGAAGGGCATGATTCTGTTGAAGGTGTTCATATATCTCCAGTACATATAGTTCTGGAAAAGAAAATACATCCAAGTATTAGGAAAATCTATGATAAAATGGGGAAAAATCGTATGACGCGTTTCAGCGGACTAAAAGGATTTTTACGTTGATGTGACGTTTCACTCATATTAACACAATTGTTTTCTGTCGTGTTGTAAAAAAAAAAATAAAATAAAATAAAAAATATTTTTCGTGAACTTTTCGAGGAATTTGTAACTCATTTCTTTCAGCTTGAAAGAAAAGAAAAATTGCTTTTATATTCAATAACAATTATTTAAATTTGTACGGCTGTATTTGAAGTTTATTTTCTTCGTCTTTCGCGCGCTTTTCCCTCTACAAATATATGCAGATGACACTACAGTGGGAGACGGACTGTTGCATACTGGACATTTGCGTCCTGGACAATTATGACGCTGGATATCTTTGTCCCAAACAAATACATCCCTGGATAATTGCGTACCTCTGATAAGTTTTTGAAGTTACCATTGTACTGATAAAATCATCAGTTACCTCCCCCTTAAGATCTAAGAGGTATAAAAAGTACACTGTAAATTCGTCAGTAGATGAGTAGTCATAGTAAAGTGCAATAAAGCTTAGGTATTTATTCACTGGTTTTGTTTTATTGCAACCATTTTTTAAAAGTCGTTTAATTCGCACACCAGTACATTTTAATTACTCTAAACAAGCAGAAAAAGTATTTACCATGAATAAAAAAAGAGAGAGAAAAAATTATTTTTTAAAGTAAGAGAAAATTGAGCTAGCAGTTTCAGTTAACTCCAAAAATCTAATAGATTCGGTATTTTATAAACTATATTTATATTTGGAACCCTTGGCTAAGTTCCGAACATCAAACACTGCTGGGAAGTATTTGTGGACGTGGAAAATTACAGCCACCGTTATCATAAAAAAAGAAAAAAACGCCCATGAAACAAAAACATACCAGCGATGTGTAGAACGATCTTGCAACAATGTTATTCTGTGATTGCATTTTAAACAAAAAAAAGCCTTTTAATTATTTTTTTTAAAACTTTTTATTCCTTTCTTAAAAATTTATGATTACTAACTATGCTTTTTGACAAAATCTTTGGTAATTGCCTTTAAAAACTTCAAAAAATTATCAGGTAAGCAATTAACTAGGGACGCAATTGTTTGGTTCGGAATTGTCCGGGACGCAAATGTTCAGTACGCAACTGTCCTAGAACCCTTTTACAGTGTATACGTGCACCTCCAGATACCTTGATGACTAGTGCCTGGCAGCTGATCTCACCTCTGAGGTAAACTCTCACTGCTCAACGGGGAGAAGACTGGCTGATATCATTACATCGCCCGCAACAATTGGCAGACATTTCGTTTTGGATACAAAAAAGGAGGTCAATCTTTGTCCGTCAATCTCCGTTGGCCACATTGTGTTCATTTATATATTGTATAAGTGCCGCTTAATGGTTTACGCAAGCACATGCATAAAAAAAAAACACAATTTGAATGAGACATTCAAATAATACATTCCTCACCGTGGGCCGAGTACGTTCAGTGAATGCACAAACACTACTCTCCACAACTTCCTGTACTTTGTAGCCCTTTTTTTAATTTTTATTTTTTAATCGATATCCCTCCATGCAACGTATTAAAACTACTAAGACACAAGGTGTTACAGGATGTGGAAGAATTAAGAACAGAAACGTTAATAGTGAGCGTGAAGAGGAAAGATTAATCAGGAGGATAGTAGATAGCGATTGACATTGCATTTAAATATTTGAAGATTAAAGTTAGATAGGAAGCATGGAGTTGGAAGGGAGTTCTATAAGTAAGGCAGTAAAGCCACTAAGACACCAGGGGTTACTGGGTGTGGAAGAATTAGGAACAGAAACATTAATAATGAGCGGGAAGAGGAAAGAGTAATCAGGAGGACAGTAGATAGTGATTGACATTGCATTTAAATATTTGAACATTAAAGTTGACTGGAAAGTATGGAGACGGAAGGGAGTTCCATAAGCAAGGCAGTAAAGCCACTAAGACACAAGGGGTTACTGGGTGTGGAAGAATTAGGAACAGAAACATTAATAATGAGCAGTAAGAGGAAAGAGTAATCAGGAGGACAGTAGATAGTGATTGACATTGCATTTAAATATTTGAACATTAAAGTTGACTGGAAAGTATGGAGACGGGAGGGAGTTCCATAAGCAAGGCAGTAAAGCCACTAAGACACAAAGGGTTACTGGGTGTGGGGGAATAAGAGAGATGGGGGAGGGGGAGGGCGAGAGAGAGAAGTGGTACGCCATATCCTGAACTGGGAACATGAGATGAAACTCTACTCCTCTTCAACAGACTTGAAAGAATTGCGATTCATCTAAACACAATTTTGCCAACCATTTAGACAAGCTCGTTATTATTTACATTATTCTGAGTATTGTCCTCATCCTTGTTGCCATATTTATCACATCGTTTCGGCTGTTGTACTCTCCGGCCTTCTTCAGCTGGTTGGAATGTCCAACTGAACCCTTTATTTCGCTCGCTGGTGTAGACTGCTCGAGTTCCACGTGACATGTCCAATAGATGTCAGTTATCCTGTTAATTCACCTCTCCAAATTGTCCACTGCCTTAACTCACAACACTTTGGGTCCTGTCACTGGATCTAACCAACGCCTTTATCTACTATTCCACGTGTCCTTAAGGACAGATGGCACAGTGGATTAAGTCGAAACGTTGTGATAAATATGGCGACAAAGATGAGGACAATAGTCCGAATAATGTAAATAGTGTACATTATATCTCATCTCAGAAATAAAGACCCACTGATCTTACCGAACTTTTGAAGATGATATGAAATTATTATCAGATTTATGCTATATTATTATAAAATTCAACAAAAAATGACTGGCAAGCGTTCGGTCAAGAGTGGGGGTCATAAATTTATTAGGAAAATGTCGAAAATAAAGAAAGAGACTTACGTCGTAGTTGCTGCACATACTGTCACCTCCGAAGCCATAGTCGTTCATGTTGTACTGGGAATAGAAGAAAGATAAGGGAGAATGAAAACAAACAGGAATTATTTTATTAAGATTGAATTATTTATGAAAGATTAAATCTGCTTTTATTATTTCCATCGGGAATTGGAGATCTATGGGCTGCATATTTTGAAACCTCTTCATATATTGAAAAGAGATGAGATTTGTGATAGATAGATAGGTAGATAGATAGATAGATAGATAGATAGATAGATAGATAGATATGATAGATTGAGATAGAATAGATAGATAGATAAATAGATAATGAATAGATAGATAGATAGATAGATATGATAGAATGAATGAAGATAGATAAATAGATATGAAGAATGCATACAGATAGATAGATAGATAGATAGATAGATAGATAGATAATGAATAGATGAATGAATAAGGAAGAATCAGAAAGATAAATAGATAAGTTTGAGATATATAGATAAATAGATAGATGAATGGATAGATAGATGAATATAGATAGATAGATAGATAGATAGATAGATAGATAGATAGATATGAGAAGCTGGATAGATAGATAGATAGATAGATAGATAGATAGATAGACATAATGATGAAGAATGAAAAAGAAAATAGGACAAGTTTGAGATAGATAGATAGATAGATAGATAGATGGCGATATGAATATAGATATAATCAAATGATATAGAATGAAAACATAAAATGAGAAAGATTGGATAGATTATTCCAATAGATATGATTTGGAAACAGTCATTGGTAGAAAATGACACACTCGTAGATAGATAATGTCCTTTAGTCTTAATAGATATTTTACTATAACCTATTGACATCCATTTCTATAGATATTATAGATGAAATATGAAAATATAGATGCTGATAGAATGAATAACTGATTCACTCTGAAGATCCATTCTTCCATTGGAAGCTGGGATGTAATCGTCCATGATTTCATAGAAGATGATTATTTAGATAAATGTATCAAATGATGAAGAATTAAAAAGAAAAATCATTTTAGTTTAGCGATAGATAGATACTTTTCTGGCGATATTGAATATAAGATGTAATCAAACTGAACAGATTCATGAACACATTCAATGAAGAAAGATTCTTCCAATGGATAGATTATTCCAACTCGTGCATGATTTCATAGAAACAGTCATTATTTACAAAACAGTCGACACTCGTCTTAGCTAATGTCCTTTAGTCTTAATGATCATTTTACTATAACCTCTTGACATCCATTTCTATAGATATTATAGTGAAAGATGAAAATATGAAATGCTGAGTAGAAATGAAATAACTGATTCACCCTGAAGCGTCCATTCTTCCATTGGAAGTACCTCATGTAATCGTCCATGATTTCATCTGAACATATCCATTATTTACAAAAACCTGTTAAATTCGACAAAATTAAATCTTAATGATCATTTTTGATAATATTAATGACGACTTTGCCTATGTTCTTTTTGCTTTCGATATTGAATTGAAAGATGTAGATATGAAATGTTTGAACAGATTCGAAATAACTATATTCACCCTATATATCCATTCTTCCAATATATATATACCTCATGAATAATGAATGCATATTTTTCTCGAAATAACAGTCAATACATTTAATCTAAAGCACCCAAATTCGTTTAAAACTTAATCTTTGTCTGTCTTTAGTCTTAATAATCATTTTATTATATTGAGCCTATTTGATTATCCATTTTTATATTTAGTGTGTTTAAAGATGTAAATATATATAATATATGATATAAATATATATAAATAATTGACTTTGAAATTGTTCATAAGCGCCCATTATTGTTCTTCCAGTGGTAGATATATTAAAATGTAATCGTGCATAAGGCTCATGTAAGCAATCGCAGATGTAGTCACATCTGAACATATCCATATCTGTTGATTCCATATAAACCTGTTAAATATATATATAAAAATATTAAATGTCTGGCCTGATTATGGCATTTGATAATTATTAATATACATATAATATTATATATATATTTGTTCTATTATTTATATATTTTATGAGCTTTATTTGGAAGTCAAGTGAAGAGACAAGATTAATATTTTGAATTTGTTTGAATATTTCAAACAATACTAGTAATTCAATTTTAAAGGATATATATATATATATATATATATATATATATATATATATAAAAATTTATTTTGGTTGGATAGATGTGAAATTTGTGACCCTAAAATTTACGCTTTAGGTCGATCGTTTAGACAAACTGATTAATGTTTCTAAAAATTTGGGTTTATTCTGTTTCGTGTATTTAGTGTTAATTTTCCTTTTTGGTGGGGGAAATTTCGTTCCTGTTTTGTCATTCATCGTTTAACGTCAAATTTTCGATGTTTGAAATCCCGACGGACCTGTTTGCAAAATTTCCTGTTTCTGTTTTATTGTGCATACATTTTGATGTTTTCTCTTTTTCCCAATGCGTTAGTTCGGTGTTATTTTTCTTCCTGTTCAGTGATCAACGTACAGTGTCATCTGATCCCATCTAAAGAACTGAATGAGATTTGTGGCTGAACCCAATAAAAATGAATCCTTATAGGTCTTTCTAATGTTTATTTTTCTTTAGATAAATTGAAAAACTCCGTACGAGTAGAAAAGATAAATAAAAATCTCCCCTAATGAAAAAATTAGTCTATCGTTGATTCAGTGTAGTTGATGCAATCATTGGGATCCCGACTCTGAGGAATCTTCAGATAAAACGATGTTTCCCAGCTATTCTTCACTATGAAGTCCCTTCAGGACGTTTCTTCATTGCTCAACAGTTCATAAGAACGGTTCCCCTATGGAACGATGTTTGCATTTTCTAATTTCCTAATCCCTGTTCTATCAAAAAATCTTACAGGGACAACGTTTCGACGTTTGTGTCAATATATCCTGTCGGTCCTTCTTCCTCATTATCTCTTAGAAATCTATTTGTGATGTTACGTATCGGCGGCATTTTTGAGTAAAAATTATTAAAACTTTTATTTAAAATCCTGATATAACCACGTATTTAGTTTTGATATCATTGAAACATCTGTCCAGAATTCACATATAAATGGATCTGAACATATGGATTCGCTCTATGGTCTCTAACGCATCCTCATAACACTTTTGCTTAACCTTTGGACGTCTCCAGACAGGGCAGGCACATACCGGGATAATCTACAAGCAAGAAATTTATCATTTATTGTTTTTGTGACCTTCAATTTAAATTTGCATGTATAGACAAGATCTTTCACTGACAATTTTATAGGACTTTACTTCTTCATACCGATTTAACAATCCTGTAACTTCGATTATTTTCTTCCTGATAATCAACGAACAAGACCTGCAAAAAGTGGTAGGTAATGTATCTTTGAGGATCTTAAAAAAACTATCAAAATGCAAAAAATCTTGAAGAAAAAATGCCAAAAAAAAATGTGGAACATTGATTCGATGCACCAATAATTCAAATGGTAAAAAACAGATTTCTCGGACTGATTGGAAAAGATTCCGATAAACAGTTATTGAAGGGTTCCTGGTAACGATGTACATAAACTTTAAAAAATACAAAAATTGTTTCGACGTTTGTACCTCTCACATTACGAAGAACTTTATCTATGTGAGATGTCTGCGTGATGTTAAAAATTATTTTTATTTTTTTTTTTTATTTTTTTATTTTTTTAAAATGATCAGGAAAATATCATGAATCCATTTCTGACCTCAGCTGATGTAGTGGGTACGTAGTATAAGGTTAAAAGCTGAAACTGAATGTTTTGCTGAAACTAGTATGAACATTACCCAAACCCGGTTAGAGAGATAGAACCTGTAACAATTATACGTGACTTTACACAGAGACAGAATAATCAATGATTATCGCCCAGTAATCGCGAACAAAGACCACAAGAACAGAATGTAATGTATCTTTGAAGGTCTTAAAAGAACTATCAAAATGCTTATATCTTGAAGTGGAAATGCCAAAAAAAAATGTGGAACATGACGACACCAATAATTTCAATGGTAGTTAGAGTTCTCGGACTGATTGGAAAAGGTTCCGATAGACTTATTGATGGGATTAGCTCTTGCCTTAAATAAATACAAAAAAATATACTCAAAATTACCGCGCACACATAACCAACATCTTTATCTATATGAAATGTGTGGTCTTATATTTATCTTTTTGTTGTTTACAAGAATGATCTGGAAAATGTCAGGAAGCAATTTCTAAACTTAGCTGATGTAGTGGGTACGTAGTGTAGGATTAAAAGCTTAAAACGAAAAGATTTATTCTGGCTGCACAGGACCAAAGCTTGCTAACTAGAAATTACCAAGCACACATCCTGAAAAATTGTGTTGACTTCAAATGCAAATTCTGTGATAAATATCCAGTAACAATTGGACATCTTCTATCATGTTACACAGTGTTAGAACCCTAGCGAATATGAAACCCAACAGATCATAGTGGGCTAATATCTGCAGTGGAAAATCTGCAACTTTTACGCGAATGGAACTGCAAGAAACTGGTATGAACATCACCCATAGCCGGTCACGGATATAGGGCTTTATAATACACACAGACAGAACAATTAAAGTTAATCACCCCATAATCGTGATTAAAGACCCCCAAAATAGAACGTGCTTTTTTTTATAAAGATGGAAATGTTTATTTGAAGAATTAAAAAAAAAACTATTTAAATAAAAGGCTTTTGAAATGGAAATCTCAAAAATGTGGCACAGTTATACATCAATAATTCCAATTGTATTTGGAGCACTCGGATTGATTGTAAAAATATATTTATTTAAAATCTGTCTCATCTTAGGGTTTCTTTATCTTTAATTGTTTTTGCAAAAATGATCAGTAGAAAAGGTCATGAAACCATTTCTGACCTTAGGTCTCTAGTTGTGACCCGGATGGAAATTTGCATACAACAGAAACAAACCGGGATAAACCAGAAGCGAAAAATTTCTTATTTAAATTATATGATGTTCGGTGTTTATTTAAAGTTTTGATCTATATGTATACTGTTTTGTAAGGAACTATTTATACCAACTATAACAAATTTTAAAAAAAACTAAAAAAGCGATATCACTTTTAAAAATTATTATCGACCAACAACATCAAATTTGTGAACGTTTTAGAAAAAAATATTTCCCTAAACTGTTAGCGATAAATTTTGTAATATAAACAAACGCCATTTTGTTTTATTTTTAAAGCTTGTTTTGTTCTTTGTCACTAAGTTACTGATTTTTATCATCATTATTGTCAAGCAGCCATTGTAAGTATTCAAAAATCTATTACTTAGAAATGGCACAGCTTTGGGAACCACACAAAAAATGTGTTAACCAGAAATGCAGATTCTGTGATTAATATCCAGAAACAAATAACCATCTTTTATCAAGTTGCACAGTGTTAGCACCCGACGAATATGAAAGTCGGCATGATAGAATGGGCCAACATCTTGACTGGAAATTATTCAACATATTACGGAAAAGAAACAGCAAGAAACTTGTATGAACATCAACCAGACCCGATTGCCGAGATAGGACCTGGAACAATTTTAGGGGACATTACAACGCACACGGACAGAACAATGAAAGTTAATCCCCAGACATCTTGATCAAAGTTCACAAAAACAGAATATGCTTTCTTATTGACATGACAGTCCCTGTAGATTGTAATGTATCTTTGAAGATATTCAAGAAAACTATCAAAATGCAAGGATCTTGAATTGGAAATCTTAAAAATGTGTCACATGTGGACATCAATAATTCCATTTGTAGTTGGAGCCTTCGGATTCATGGGGAAAAGTTCCGATAGACTCATTGAAGGGATTCATGGTAGCCTAAACCTTAAAGAAGTACAAAACATTGTACTCCCAATTACAGCTCACACATTACGAAGAGCTTTATCTATAGAAATGTGTGTGATCTTAAGTTTATTTTTTTGTTCTTTACAACAATGATCTGGAAAATGTCATGAATCCATTTCTAACCTTAGCTGATGTAATGGGTATGTAGTGTAAGTTTAAAAGCTAAAGCTGATAGAAGATGTCCAATTGCTACTGAATATTTATCACAGAATTTGCATTTGCGGACGACACAATTTTTCAGTATGTGTGCTTGGTAATTTCTAGTTAGCAAGCATTGGTCTGGCGTAGCCAGAATAAACCCTTCGTGTCGGAAAAAGAAATTTAACTGTGAATGCTAAAAGAAAATGGCGAAAAAATAATACAGACTTTCTCCGTTTCAATGTTTCAATCAGAAGAAAGTCCTGAGACAATTTTCAGGGGAGGCATTTGTCTTAAAGTGAAGATGTTTTATAAAATTAAGCTCGGATATTAAACTTATGATATTATATTTTATGGATCACCTTCAGTATTTTATATTACTAGTATATACGGATTTATTATCTTTACTATATATATATATATATATATATATATATATATATATATATATATATATATATATATATATATAAAGATGTTAGATTAAGATCTGTTTCCTACTTGTTCTTTATCCTATATATATATCCATATATATATATATATATATATATATATATATATATATATATATATATATATATATATATATATACATTATGAAATGTACAAAGTCCGACAATTATTTAAAGACATTTTTATGTTTAACATTCTTTTTATAGATACAAGAATTTAAGTAAATAAATCCTGTCGAAGGACGAATATTTTCTATGAAAATTTCTCGGACATTCAGACCGGTAAATGTTATTTAATACTGTTTATTATAAACAGAGCATTTACTTAAATACTTGTATCTATAAAAAGAATGTTAAACAGAAAAATGTCTTTTATATATATATATATATATATATATATATATATATATATATATATAATAGGATAAGCAACTAGTAGGAAACATCTTGATCTAACATGTTTCAGTTTATTAAAGCTTCCTCAGAGATCAAGATAGAAATGATGAAACATGATAAAAGAGAAAAAGATGCCGATTAATGTGATGTTGTGTAAGGGATCTCATTGCTTAGGTAAGTGTCACGTGTATTGAAGTAACAGATTATATTTAAATATGGGTGGCAAACATTGTCGACGCTGAAGTGTGTATAAATTAGTAGTATGCAGTTTGAAGAGAAAATATAAAAATATATTTATAGCAACATTACCAAGTATTAACACATGTGTAATAACTACATTACATCTCCTTTTTTCTACAGATTCATTATTCATGAATATAACTTATCTCTTCCGAATACATAAAAGTTAATATATATACAAAATATGCAAGAGATATATTTAATTTTTTCTTATACTTAGTTGAATATTATCTCTTGGTTACTTAGACGTGACACGTATCCAATCAAAACATTCTAATGCATCTTACTAACTTTTACAGATATATATATATATATATATATATATACTACCCAATCACTCACTAACGCTTCATGACGATATAATGACCATATTCTGGTATCTGGTCGTCGAATTTGATAAGGTACTTAAATTTATTGCCAATTTTATCGCAACACCTTTTCTTTATACACAGTTATGTCATTCATTACCAACTGAAGAAGCCGAGACTAACACACGTTATATCGGGGAAACGCGTCGTTTAAAAACGGTTCCACTTTGTTTCATTATGCACACTTTTTGTTTCCGACAATATTATACACGATCCTACAAAAAACATATATATATATATATATATATATATATATATATATATATATATATATATATATATATATATATATATCATGATATCAAATCCGTAAGTGGTAAGGATAATGCAAATATGTCTTTTAATATAAAATATTAAAAAGATAGATACATGAAGCATTATTATTACCGAAATCTTTAATGATGTATTGACCTATTCCCTTATATATATATATATATATATATATATATATATATATATATATTGATATATATATATATACATTCCAATAATTAAAACAATACATTCCAATAATTAAAACATACTATTCTTAAAAGAGTGCTCAGTACAGAGTAGAGCAAATATAATATTTCAAATACATATTTCATCCTCCTCTGCCCATAACACCACTTCAAATGTATCTAAGTTGTAATATTTTACATCCCCATTAGATTAACGTTTATTCCAATTGAGATTTTACCTTTTCAATTAAAACGAAACAAATAGTAAGATATATGTATTTTTTCCTCAGTTTCTTCTTTAAATAATGTTATAATGTTTTAAAATTAATACAGATTAAATTTAAAATTTAAAAATGGTAATATTTATTTTTCATTTTCATAGTAAAGTTTGATATTAATCAGAATGATTTCTATTTTAATCTAACATTAAGGTATTAATTATTATAACCATGGTTTGTTGTCAAGTTTATTGAATTTTCACATACTTGTATTTTGTGTTTATGTGTGTTTTTGTTCTTGTTATTTGAAATAAAATGGTTAATCTTATCAAACGATAATTGAGAATAAACCAGATAATAAATCAAAGAGTTCCTTACCATTCCTGCAACGGTCCCACTCAGAGAATTCATACCTCTTGTCATTATACGGGACTCCGGCCACATTGAACATCATACGGATGATCTCGGCACGTCCACGGCCATTGAAGTAATGGAGGGTGTAGTTAGGCATAGTGAATTTTTGACGGTGAACACAGAGAAAAGAGCGAAGTGCTGGCTTTCAACCTGAAGTTTCTTGTGAGGACGAACAAGCCACATTGTCTATATTTATACTCTCAGCTTAAAAATGTCAGACGGAATAAATTGCTATGCTCGAAAAACGTTTCACCAGTGCCTATTCCAAGGCCGGCTGTTTAATATTCCTCACCCGGTGACAATCGTATAATTCTCGCTTGTGCTTTAACTGACAACAAGAGTCCCCATCTGGATGACAAATGTTAATTATTAGGTCCTTTTCTTTTCATGGATAGGCTGAGATTTAACGACGGTAAATTAAACTTACTTAATTCCACCCTTTCTATGTCCTTGGATCGGTCACTGTCTAAATTATTGATTTCTTGTTGAAGAGATCAAGATAAAACAATCCCAAAAGTGCATTGAATGATCACGTTTCAATCCTAATTTTGAATTGCTCTCTTTATTATTCAAGTTAATATTTTCTTTGGCAAAATGTTTTTTTTTATCAGGAAGCGTCAACACATTTGGTTTGATACGATATTTTCAAAATGGCTGAATCAAGAAAGATTTTCAAAATGGCCGAATCAAGAAAATTGTAGCATTGATTAAACATTTGTATTAATTTCTGTTTTTGATATTACGAATAGAAATTATAGTTTGCTTAATGTATTAGTCTTAATTGAAATATTAGATTTTATTTTTGATATGAATATTATGGTGCAAGATATTTAAATTTTTCTGCTATTTTATTAACTATATCACTCGAAGCAAGGCAATAAAGCCACTGAGACATAAAAGGTTACTTGGTTTGAAAGAATAAGAGAACAGAGAAAATAGGATCGATAGCAATAAAAGAGCAGGACTCAAGAAGACAATAGATAAAAATTACATTTAAATTTTTGAAGATCAAAGTTGACTGGAAAGCATAGATCCGAAAGAGAATTCCCAAAGGGGGAAGTGCAAGAAAAGAAACTCTTAGCATAGAACTTACGGTTGCCTCTAACCAATTCAAATCTGAACTGATGAGACATTTGCTTATATTCATAAAGTCTGGGTATCATAAGGAAGAGATGACTCGAAAAATTGCTATGAAAACATTATGGCGTTCGGAAAGTGACTGAAGTCAAGTTACTAGGTCAGGACCAATAATATTGTTGATTCTTTTTTAGTTTTTATCAAGAATCTCTAATATACAACAGGAACACGGGGAAATATGATTTCCGATTATAACTATTTATTCTGTCTGATATTTTCAATATGATAGGAGTCACATATAATGAAAAGAGATAAGAATTTTTCTAGTGGGACCGTTGCAGAAATGCGAAGGAACTCTTTGATCGTTTGATAAAATTAACCATTTTATCCAGAAATGTATTTCTTATTTATTTCAAATAATAAATACACAAACACACACATATATATATATATATATATATATATATATATATATATATATATATATATATATATATATATATATATATATATATATATATATATATATATATATATAAATAATAAAAAGGTTTTAGGTATTTACGATTCCAATGGAATAAATTATGACCATAGAATATTAGTGTTTAAGCCTTTTTATTATATCCTTACTCTGTCCTGGACATTGAGTTCTACCTGGATTCTATCCTCTCGGAATTTTTTATTCAAAAAATATACATATATGTGTATGCACCTATGTATATATTTTTATATATTTTGCATATGTATGTGTATATTTACCACTAATATTATATATATATATATATATATATATATATATATATATATATATATATATATATATATATATGTTTCATTAAAAACGACAGACAAGGTACTACAGTTGAGCTTTTGATTTAATTTTTTGTTGTGTTCTGACAAGAGCTTTCTTTTTTCTGGACAAGGGGCGTGTAAGAACTGTCCGAATGTTCTGTATTTCCGAGCGCTTTCGGCTATACCTTTAGCCATTATCAAGGATGATTCGATTATCAGCTTAGTAGAGTGTTTGTGTTCTGTGTATGTTCAGTGTTTGGTAGTGATGTTTTTAGTTTCCGAATACGGTTAGCACATTGTGGCTTTGTTCATAGTTAATATTGTTAAGAGTTGGCTTTTTTTTTTTATTATTAGAGCTTCCATTATTTTTTTCTTTTTTTTTGCAAGTGGATGCAGTTAATATATTTGTGTTTTCTACTAGTATGTTCCTAAGCTGATAATCGAATCATTCTTGATAATGGCTAAAGGTATAGCCGAAAGCGCTCGGAAATACAGAACATTCGGACAGTTCTTACACACCCTTTGTCCAGAAAAAAGAAAGTTCTTGTCAGAACACAAGAAAAATTAAATAAAAAAGCTCAACCTTGTCTGTCGTTTTAATGAAACATGCATAAAGGAAGGATTGCTGCCTAAATATACAAATATATATATATATATATATATATATATATATATATATATATATAATATAAATTATGAAATATATAGATTAAGTCCGACACTTATTTTAATATATTTTATTGTTATACGTTATTTATATAGACACAAATATTTAAGTAAATGCTCTGTTTATAATAGGCAGTATTAACATTTACCGGCCTGAGCAACGGAGAAATTTCCTAGAAAATATGCATTCTCTGACAGGAATCGAACTTGTATCCTACACGGAACCGTCATATAGCCTGGTAAACTGTTATAGAACGTCAGGCTGTATGACGGTTCTGTTCGACATTCCAACCACTTGAATAAGGCCGGAGCGTACAAGGACCGTAACGTTGTGATAAATATGGCAACAAAGATGTGGACAATAGTCCGAATAATGTGTGTATTAAAAGTAGGCTTAATATAACGTGAAAAACTCTAAAAACAATAAGAATCGGATTGGAAGCATACCTCATAAATACCAATGACCCTCTCCTACAAATACTAAAACACCAAATACACTACATCAACAAAGAACCTGCGCGCTTCAAGAAACAGTTTAATGTACCTGAAACCCTACCAACAAAGAAGGAAGCGAATAGCATTTACACTAAACGAGTAAAGCAGAAAACAAACTTGACCAAATGAATTTACAAAAAAAACCGAGAGAACAAGGCGTTGCATGGCAAATACATAAAAAGGACAAAAGGAGCAGATGTGTAGCCACAGAAAACACATCAGTGGTTGAGAAGCACCGGGGTTGAAAGTTGAGATAGAAGGCCTAATTATTCCAGCTCAGGACAAAAGCTTTACAACCAGATCCCCACCAAATAAACACATGAAACTGTCGACCATATTAACTTAGGATTTCCGGAACTAGCAAAAATGAATATACCTATAGACATAATATAGACATAATAATATGTGCACTGGAAGATATGCAAGAAGCACTAAATCGAAACCACTGAGAGACGGTATGATCACTAGTCAGATATAGTTACCCAAAATAACTATCTACTGGGATATGCCAATTCAAACTGACAGGGAATAAAAGCTAACAGACCTGGTATTATAAAAGACAAGAAATTCAGGAAGTGTATGTTTATTGACATATATCTGAGAGAAACATCTCCATGAAGATTATCGAGAAATTGACCAAATACAAGGACTTGGAGATCGAGATTAACAGAATGTGGGGAATGAAGACTGAGACGGTACCAATAGTAATCGGGGCCTCGTGAGAAAAGGAATGGACAATTTTACTGTGTCCCTGGTAACAGCAACATACAAGTTCTCCAGATGATCGCCCTACTAGGAACATCACATATACAAAGAATAGTGCGATCAATGAAATGACAATTCTCCTATATGCATTTCTTTTCGGGCCACAAACAAAGACCTAAAGAGGCATGTCATTTTTCACTGACCATTTTTGTAAAAAAAATTAACTAAGATCGCACATATTTTACACAGATTAAGCACTTCGTAATGTGTGAGCTGTACTTGTGGGTAATTTTTTCCGTATTTCTTTAAGGCCTGGGCTACCAGGGTTCCGTCAATGAATCTATCGGAACCTTTTCCAATCAATTGGAATTATTAATGTCCTCATGTGCCATATTTTTAAGATTTCCACTCCAAAGATACATTACTTTCTGCAGAAACTGCCATGTCAATAAGTAAGCACTTTCTGTTCTTGTGGTCTTTGATCACGATGTCTGGGCGATTAGCTTTGATTGTTCTCTCTGTGTATATTTTAAAGTCCCATAAAATTGTTATAGTTTCTATCTCTGTAACCAGGTCTGGGTGATGTTAATACCAATTTCTTGTAGTTTAATTGCTGTAAAAGTTGCATATTTTCCAATGCAGAAATTGACCCACTCTATCATACGGCATTTTATATTCGGAGGGTGCTAACACTGTGAAAACCTGATTGTCAATTGTTTCTGGATATTTATCACGAAATCTGCATGTCAGTCTAACACAATTTTCCAGTATGTGTGATTGGTAATTTTTAGTTAACAAACAATAGTCATGTAAAAAGGAAAACCTTCGGTTTCAGCTTTCAAATCTCCACTAAGTAACCACTAATGAGTAGGCGTTTGTCTACATCGGCTTGTTTGTTACGGGTTGAGTATTGACCATGATTTGGTCCATTGCATTTGATGTTTTCTTCTTCTTCTTCTTCTTCTTCTTATTATTATTATTATTATTATTATTATTATTATTATTGTTGTTGTTGTTATTATTATTGTTGTTGTTGTCCCACAGTCTTTTAGATAGAACGAATGGTATGACCTGTCATTACCTCATAAATAATAAACTATTCCGCGTTTTGGTCGCGTGGAAAGAAGGGGAAAGACATTACTTGGTTTCAGTGAAAGAAAGAAAGAAAGAAAGAAAGAAAGAAAGAAAGAAAGAAAGAAAGAAAGAAAGAAAGAAAGAAAGAAAGAAAGAAAGAAAGAAAGAAAGAAAGAAAGAAAGAAAGAAAGAAAGACAGATATAAAGAAAGAAAGAAACAAAGAAACAAATAAAGAAAGAAAGAATAGATAGATAGAAAGAGAGAAAGAATGAAAGAAAGAAAGACAGAAAGAAAGACAGAAAGACAGAAAGACAGATAGAAAGAAAGAGAGAAAGAATGAAAGAAAGAAAGACAGAAAGACAGAAAGAAAGAAAGAAAGAAAGAAAGAAAGAAAGAAAGACAGAAAGACAGAAAGAATGAAGGAAGGAAAGACGAAAGAAAGAAAGGCAGAAGAAAGAAAGAATGAAAGAAAGAAAGACAGAAAGAAAGAAAAAATGAAAGAAAGAAAGACAAAAAGAAAGAAAAAGACAGATAGAAAGAAAAAGAGAAAGAAAGAAAGAAAGAATAGATAGATAGATAGATAGATAGATAGATAGATAGAAAGAATGAAAGAAAGAAAGACATGAAGAAAGAAAAACAGAAAGACAGATAGACAGAAAGACAGATAGAAAGAAAGTGTTGTGTCGGAAACCTACCACCCCTCTTGAAGATGAACTTGTCTGCGTCTGTGAACAAAGACTTTAAATAGTGGCATGACAGTTGACATGGGAGAAGACAGAGTCGGAGAAGTTCTTGGCTGAGTTAGTTATTGACTTCTCAGGCGATTTCCGTACCTTTTTACCAACCTATTAAAACCCTTTTTATTGTTACGTGTTATTTGGCGTTTGTCTCTACTAACCCCAAATCAACATCATAACAGAAAGAAAAACAGGAAGAAAGAAAGAAAGAAAGAAAGAAAGAAAGGAAAACAGGCAGAAAGAAAGAAGGAAAGACATAGAAAAGAAAGAAAGAAAGAAAGACATAGAAAAGAAAGAAAGAAAGAAAGACAGAAAGACGAAAGAAAGAAAGAAAGAAATGAAGAGAAAGAATCTGGTTAAACTGATAAGAACAGATACGACACTTTGATCTCAACCAAAAAAGACTAGAAGGTTCTGAAGACTGCAATAAAAGCGAGACATTATTCCAGACACCCAGTAACAAATGACCGAAACTGAGTAAGGCAATCGGTAAGAATTCACTTAGCCAAAATGAAATAACAATGATTGCTGAATCATTTTAACATTATTATTAAGAGAATTGTTCGTAAGACGGGTATTTGACTAAAAGGATATAAGTTTTTTACGTATCCTGCCAACACCTCATAAATAATGGACTATTCCAATTTGATCGCGTGGAAAGAGGGGCAAAGACACTAATTGGTTTCAGTGAAAAAGAAAGAAAGAAAGAAAGAAAGAAAGAAGGAAAGAAGGGAAAGGAGTTGCTGTAAAGAAAACGGTCAACCTGCTCAACACTAAATTGTAGAACATAGACTTGTCCATTCACTATGATTAGGACTTCTGCTGAGAGAAACGGAATCGCAAATGATTCCCAAAGTGTGTCGCACGCGTTCTCGCACTAAATATAGTAGGTACGGTATACGTAAGTTTTAAAATGAATTTGTAAAAAAGAAAAGGCTTTCTTGTAGCTTTTATTTTAACTTTAATTGAAAGTTAAAGGATTAAAAATTTTGTATTTCCAGTAAGAAAAATACTCAGTAAAGTATTTCAAACAGAATCGATTTTTTCTGTAAGATCGATAAAAACGGTCCTTTTTGACACATTTGTAAACAAATGTTAATTCCCGTTTTTAAAAATCTTGCAAAAATGAAATATATATTTCTTAAACCGTATTAGCAAAATTTAAGTTAAATTTAATATTCTATACAGACATTTCTTAAATACGGGATCGTGTTTTTTTTTTTTCTGAGGTGCTAATCGATTTATTGACAGCCGATTGACCATCGAACGTACCACACATTGTTTTGGTAAGAAAATGATGATTTATTTTGAATCACTGTTATAATTTGTGGAGAAAAATAATGCATTTCAATATTATTCAATGATCTTGCCGATGTGACATCCATCTTCTGGCTTTATCCTTCCATGTTTTGGGTAGGAGTTATTCACTTGTTCAAATTTAAATTTAAATAAAATCAAAGGGAAGAATGCCAGTGTGGGGTTTGTGTAAAAAACTGCTTGATCTGACCCCTTTGATATGTATTTGATGCAATACTTGATTTACTGAATTGATGAGCAGATTTCAACATTGATATGACAGTTGAATTTTCGCAACAAATATGTACTGTAAGGTATTACTCACTGATTGGTGATATCTTGCTAATTTGGCGTCCATATTGTCTCATTTTGATCTTGCCAATGAGACCTCCATCTTCTGGCTTTCTCCCTCTATATTTTGGATGAGAGTCATTCCCTTGTTCAAATTTAGATTTAATTTAAATCAAAGAGGAAAAAAACGTTGTGAGGGATTACCTTCTGGCGACACCTTTTGATCAAAATGAAATATACTTATCCAAGTACTCTAGGAGTCATTCACCTGCTCAAATTTAAAAAAAAAATCAGTGTGTGTGTGTGTGTGTGCGTGTATGTGTGTGCACGCGCGCGTGTGTGGGTATGTGCGTGTGTATGTGTATGTGCATGTGTGTGGGTGAGGTCATGGATAATGAATATCAGATGATATATGGTTATGGTGGTCTATCATCAAAACCCTAGGAGGTTTTCGCTAACAGAGAGGCAGAGGCTACAACTTTATATATATATATATATATATATATATATATATATATATATATATATATATATATATATAAAAAGCTCTGGAATACCAAAAATTTCGGTTGAAGATGGAACAGAGCTTGGTACTTTAATTCAATTTAATTCAAATAATTATAATGACGTTGTCGGCTCTTGTTTTGAAACTTGAGAAATCTTATGTAGCGAAGGAATCATATTTTTAAATAAATAATTAATTTAGGCTCTACTTTTGTATCGAGCACTGTTTTTTTAAAAGTAATAACAAAAATACTAAAGAACTCAAGGACACATGGCACAGTGGATAAAGGCGTTGGTTAGATCCAGTGACAAGACCCAAAGAGTGTGAGTTCAATACCCGGTTAAGGCAGTGGAGAACTTTCAGAGTGAAATTAGCAGGAGATAAATGATAACTGACATCCATCAAAAATGGCACGTGGAACGTTTTAGTTCCACGTGCCATTTTTGAGCGAAAATAAGTGAGCGAAATAAAGGGTTCAGTTCGAAATCCCAACCACCTGAAGAACGCCGGGGCGTACAACGACCGAAACGTTGTGATAAATATGGCGACAAAGATGAGGACAATAGTCCGAATAATGTAAATAATGAATTTTGGATTATTTACCTAACGAGTTCTTTCCTATTTTCTATATATTTTCACACACACACACACACACACACACACACACACACACACACATATATATATATATATATATATATATATATATATATATATATATACAAAATTTGTTAACGATACAAAATATTCTGTAAAGTTTTAAAAGGCTACCGTTCGGGGTCAAAGCATTTTCCAGCAAGTAATGGATACGATGCCAGGTGACTTAGATATTGACGTTACAATTCTTGATCAATATAAAATACTTGGAACAAATAATTAGTACAAATGGGAGTAGACCAGATGCATCAAAAACTGCCTGCCCCCACAAAGGTTACTAGTTTAAAATATTTTCCAATGTTCGCTCTTCATCTGACAAACACGCCTTTAAGAACATTATTGAAATAACATGCGGTATTGAATCCGTCCGATGAATATTAAAAATCTTTTGAAGCCATTCCAGCATCTGAATTATCGTTAACGCATTTCAATCCTGATTTAGATATAACTTTAGCATCAGATCCTAACGATTATGGCATTGAAGCATTTTTTGTTATAAATTCACAGCTGGAAAAATAAAAGCAGTTACCCATGTATCTAGAACGTTGATAGCAATCAAATCGAAAAAGACGTGCTAGCTATTATTTTTGCAGTGAAAAACATTTCACAAAATAATAAAAATTACGGGATTTATTCTGCAAACAGATCACCGGTCATTATTGACTCTTTCTGTTTCTAAAAAACGATATTCCAATATATACTGCCAACTGGTTGCAATTTTGGAACGAATTCATTAAACGATGATATTAAGATGAAGTATTTACCATAAAATTTTGAACATGGAGATGCTATATCCAGATTGATCCCTTTTTAGGGACGGTGTTTGCTACTTTAATTTCTGAAAAGGAGACAAAATTATATTTGTGTAACACAATAAGGGAACCAAACCTTGACGAAATTAAAATACAATCCAAGAAGGATGACTACATTTTGAAAATAATGAATGATGTAAAAGTGAGATGGAAAGAAAAAATAAAGTAGGTGTTACTGAAAAAAAAAGTCTTTTTTCATGTCGGATGAAATACTGATGACCGATGAAAGAGTCGAAGTTCCTGCTTCCTTGTAAAAAATATTTTTAAAGTAGTTTCATGTTGGACATTCTGGGAGGTCAAGAATAAAATGGCTTCTGAAAAATATTGTTATGGGGTCCACCCCTCTTTCATACAAGTGGACGCGACCAGTGAATACCCGGGAGATAGAGTGAGTCAAAGAGATACAGTGATACAGTGAGACAGTGAGAGAGTGAGAGTGTGAGGTAACCGCTTTGTAGGAGTCACAGTTACGAGCCTGTAGACTCAGAAGGACGTCATACTTCGATACTGAATTTCCCAGACTGTATATATATTATAATTGCTACTAACCGCATTTCTGGATCTACTAACCGTATTACCAATTCTATTATTACGTCAATAGATTTATTTGTTATATTTCATTCCTGCGTTTGTCATTCATTTGAGATTAGATTTCATCCCAGAATCCACAACAAATATATTGGCATAAAATGGAGCAGCTATTGAAAACTTGGTGAAGCTATGCAGAGGTTGGGTTCTAGCCGCAAAATTACCACCTGTAAATTATCATCCCTGGCTAAATACTGAAAACATTGGTCTAGCTTTACTGTTGAGAACGAAGATGTTTTAAATAGTGCATGTTCCTTGATTGTCGTCGACAGTTTTTCAAAATGGCATGAATTATTTGAGTGTAAAAGACCTACATCCATTGTAACAATAAATTTTCTTTATGAACTATTTTCGAGTATTAGATTTCCATGCGCTATAGTGTCTGATAATGGCACATAATTTATTTTGAGTAATTTTGAAAATTTCTGAAAATACTATATAGTTGAATATATAACAACGCTATCCTATCACCCAAGATCAAACGGTCAGGCTGAAAGCCTTGTTGATACGTTCAAAAGGGCGTTGACGACATCAACGTGGGAGGAAATGGAAGAAGTAATGTACCAACAGTTTTTAAGAATTTGTAGACTGACCCCTAATTCTAATACTGAAGTATTAGAATTAGGGGTTCGCTGGTGACATCCAAATTAATTTGGATGTCATCAGCGAAACTTAAGTCTTCTAGAAAAATTAAATTACTATCTGAAAGAAAAAGAAAAAAGTTGGCGTAATACAAAATAAGCTATACAATCTTTTAAATCTGCTGGTTTTCTTCAGGATTTATGTGGCAGGAAAAGAAAGTTGAGAACATTTTGAAATACCAGATTCCATTGGCAGGATGATGTATATGACACAAGTTTGAAACTGGTGACATAAAAGGCATTAAATCATTTAAAAAGCAAGATATAGCAAGGAAATAAAACCCAACAAAGAGATTTACCTATGGAAGTGATGTAAGATACTTGACTCGTTAACTCCAATTATAAATACTCGAACACATCGTGTTAGCAAAAGAAAAAGAAATCCAAGGAAGTGATTCCCAAAAAAAGAAAATACGTATTCAAAAGAGAAAACGTATCTTAAAACGGGAGGTGTTGGTTAAAAAGTGGGCCGACCTGCTATACATTAAATTTAATTATCTATCTATCTATCTATCTATCTATCTTTTATATTTCACATCTATCTATCTATCTATCTATCTATCTATCTATCTATCTATCATCTATCATATTTCACATCTATCTATCTATCTGTTATATTTCACATCTATCTATCTATCTGTCTTTTATATTTCACATCTCATCCATCTATCTATCTATCTATCATATTTCACATCTATCTATCTATCTGTTATATTTCACATCTATCTATCTATCTATCTATCTATCTATCTTTTATATTTCACATCTCATCTATCTATCTATATATCTATCTATCTATCTATCTATCATATTTCACATCTATCTATCTATCTGTTATATTTCACATCTCATCTATCTATCTATCTATCTATCATATTTCACATCTATCTATCTATCTGTCTTTTATATTTCACATCTCATCTATCTATCTATCTATCTATCATATTTCACATCTATCTATCTGTTATATTTCACATCTATCTATCTATCTATCTATCTATCTATCTATCTTTTATATTTCACATTTCATCTATCTATCTATCTATCTATCTATCTATCTATCTATCTATCTATCTATCTGTCTTTTATATTTCACATTTCAACTATCTATCTATCTATCTATCTATCTATCTATCTATCTATCTATCTATCATATTATTTTCACATCTATCTATCTATCTGTTATATTTCTATCTCATCTATCTATCTATCATCTATCTATCATCTATCTATCTATCTATCATTTTTTCATCTATCTATCTATCTATCTATCTATCTATCTGTCTGTCTTTTATATTTCACATCTCATCTATCTATCTATCTATCTATCTATCTATCTATCTATCATATTTCACATCTATCTATCTGTTATATTTCACATCTATCTATCATATTTCACATCTATCTATCTATCTGTTATATTTCACATCTATCTATCTATCTATCTATCTATCTATCTATCTATCTATCTATCATATTTCACATCTATCTATCTATCTGTTATATTTCACATCTCACCTATCTATCTATCTATCTATCTATCTATCTATCTATCTATCTATCTATCTATCTATCTTATTTCACATTTATCTATGTATCCCTCTCTCTCTCTCTATATATATATATATACATATATATGTTTGTGGGCTATTATTCTTCATAATTTATTATCCGTCCTATTTAATTAAGAAGCACACGTGAACCCTCTTTCGTTTAATTACAGACGATAGTAAAAGCAAAATCGAACCAAATCGTATAACAGCAAAATTGTCCAATTATCAGATTAAGCTCTGAGACATTATATCTTAGAAATGATTAAAGATATCTTACTGGAATTCTCTGAGGTTTTTATAACACTCATTGACTCTACTTTTAGCAAAAGAAAAGTATAATTAATCTCTATGCCTAACAGAAAAATCGTGAGGAAATCGATCATAAAGAAAAATGACATGTTCATCATTATTTAATCATAGCTAAGGATGAGAAGCTCATGAAGTACTGAAAAAAAATGTTCAAATATATATATATATATATATATATATATATATATATATATATATATATTATTCCAGGATCATTTTCCAACTTATTCAAGATGATCATCACCCTTTCTAACCATTTAACTTTCTGTCCTGGTGGTGTCTCACAGGTTTCACGTACGATTTCATTTCCAAGACTTTTTCCCCTGCCCTTTGACCTATAATAGCTAAGACTACTCTTGCACGTGCCAAATGTTTTATGAATTGAGTTGGATCTTTTCTAATTGACCTCTTTAAGTGAAACTTGAAATGGTGATCCCTTTTCCTGTTGTGACCTCTTGATACAGTTTTCCTTTCTACTGTTCCCTCTTTTTAAAACCAATTCACTGTTCCCTTGATGGTTCTTGAATGGACTTTGAAGATGGAAGACGGAGTATCAATGTTGGTACCATTAATGAATGCCTGAATGATCTTTTTTCCTCTCACCATTTCTCAACTAGGAAGACATAGTGGGGCTGACGCAAAACGAGTTAACCTGCTCTCTTTATAGCTAAATAGCCCAAGGGATTTTTCAGTAGTTCTAAAGAGAAACTCAATTAGTTTAGTGTTTTTAGCAATTAAACATTTTGTGGCTAGATACTTATGCTGTTACGCGATTTGAACAATTTTGCTGTTACACCTGGAATACACACACACACACACGCACACACACACACACACATATATATATATATATATATATATAAGGATATTACACAGAAAACATGTAAAAATCGCTACACAATTGTGGGTTTTACTCTGAGCAACCAATCAAATATAACTTACATTAAACTTAAACAAAACGAAGAAGCAAAAATCAAAAAATATTTTTTATAAATGGGTCATGACCAGTAGATTGGCACCTAAGGACAGCCAGGCATAAACTAAAGCGTAACCATAAGGTTACAAAAATTATACAAATCAAACTATGTATTTGCCAAAGAAATAAGCGTTGGGTGGGGAGAGGTAATTTAACAAAATGCTAAACAAGTTATACGCTTTGTGAATTTTCTACATATTTTTTTTTATATTTGTTAAATAAATAGCTTCTTTAAGAAACTAGTAAATAATTTAAACGTATAGAATTATTTTTTAACTTAATATGCAAATGTTGAATAAAGATTATTTATATAATATGTTAATAAAACTAACCAATCAATATATATATATATATATATATATATATATATATATAATAAAAAAAAAAGGCTTAAACACTATTTTCTCAATTACAAAGCGGCCCTTTAAGTAAACGCAATTTTACTTTTCTTCGTCCCATCTCTCTCCCCTACCTCGTCTTTCCCTTCCCCTCCCTATTATTCTTGATTAAATTGTCGATGGTGTGTGTATGTCACCACGAAATGCATTAGACATCCGTCGACATTCATTCTCTTCTCTTATCTAAAACCCTCCCCACCACCTCTCCTAAAATTCTCTCTGTTAATGTTCAATCTCCCCCCTCCTCATATTTACACTTTCTCTAAATTCTGTTTGCACTTCTGGAGTGGGTTTTTTTCTGTTTTCTTTTTGAATCTGTAGGTCTGATGAATTGGATCGTATTTACGATTCCAATGGAATAAATTATGACCATGGAATATTAGTGTTTAAGCCATTTTATTATATCCTTACTCTGTCCTAGACATTGAGTTCTACCTGGATTCTTCCTCTTGGAATTTTTTCTGAAAATATACATGTATGGGTATTTATATATTTTGCATACGTATGTATATTTTCCACTGATATTATATATATATATATATATATATATATATATATATATATATACATTGATTGATTTAGTTTTATTAACAATATATATATATATATATATATTATAAATTAATTTAAAAAATATGGTTATTTTCGCTACACAGTTCCAACCATGTTTCAAAAATAGAAGCTAAAAACCCTAATTTTATTTTTTTTGCAAATAAATTAAAAGCATTAGTTCCATTTCATCTTCAAGCGAATTTTGGAGTAACTTTTAAAAATTACCGGGTTTTAAATACACAGCTAAAATCACGTTTCCATGGTTACAGAATATTCTACTCAAATTGAACACGGGGTGTCTAGATTTTCCTTATGACAGTATCATTGTATCAGTTATTAGCTACATTTTGGTAAGGGGTGAGGATGTATTTTACACTGAAACCTGACGTCAGTTGAATGGATGTCGTCTGAATTTAAAAAAAAAAAAAAAAAAAAAAAATTGTTAACGGTAAAAAATTTTCAACGTCATCTTTTAAAATTAAAGATTTTTTTACAATACTTTTTATTTAACTACGATTTGAAATATTTTCCTTTTTATTTTTTATTTTACTATATTCTTTTTTAAGAACAGTTAAATGTATTAGAATCCATTATATTATGTAGGATTATTTTAACATTAATTTTAAGTATGTATATGCGGTTACATTTTTTTTTTTTTTTTTTTTTTTGTATATGACTATGACAGCAGAAATGGTTACTTAATTTCACTGATTCAGTAAACTTTTCTTTTATATATAAACCTATTATTATAATATTTCACATGTAAGTACTGAGGACATGGGTCATTCAAAAAGCTTACATGTTATATATATATATATATATATATATATATATATATATATATATATATATATATGTGTGTGTGTGTGTGTGAAAGTGTGTATATAAATATAAATAAATATATATGTGAAAAGTGAATATAAATATAAATAAATATATATATGTATAATTATTTATATATATATTATATAGTACTTATTAGAAAGCGCTCAATATCAGAGATAGAGCTAACATATTTGGTTGTAAAGCGTGAAACCCAGGGTCACAAACTCACATCTATCCAACCAAATAAATAAATATATATATATATATAATTATTTATACATTATATGCGCGGTACTTATTAGAAAGCAATATCAGAGATAGAGCTAACATTTCACGCTTTTGACGATCGCAAACTCACATCAATCCAACTATATATATAACTAAGCTCTACGAAATAATATGACGGGTTTTATAACCGAGAAATCGGATCCAAAATAAAATATCCATTTTAAGGAAGGAAAATATCGTTCATAATTTTGTGAAATGAACTTTCAAATTATCGTAGCATATATATATATATATATATATATGTGTGTGTGTTTCTTGTGATAGTACTTAAATCCATTACATTTTCTACATTTCTTTAACGTAGTACCATATACATATATATATATATATATATATATATATATATATATATATATATATATATAAACAATGAAAGTCTATCTGATCATGAGCCGCTCTATACTTCGTATGTTTGCTTTAATTTCGGGAGAAAATAAAGACAAAATGTGTCCATTTTTTTTTATTAAGCTGTTACTTGATCTAAGCTTTCGGCTCACATGAGCCATCTTCAGAGTGATTATACAGACATTTAAACCAAGTTATTCACCATCAAAGATGGTATTCTATTATGTTGACATAGAGGATTGCTATGCGATGATAACGGTCGTGGAATAGCAGACGCTAGCTTGAGAGAACGAGATATTAACAACAGAACCATATATCTAGAGGCAAAGTAATGTGTTGCGACTAGTTTGAAATGTAATTTTGTTGAGTGTGGGTTGCTTTGTTTTAATGTAGATATCCGCCAATATCTGAAGGTACTTTTTACTGTGTGTATGTGTCAGTATTGTGTTGTCTAATATTATGTACATCGCTATGTTTTTCTAAGAAATGTTGTTTAATAGAACTAAGATCAGAAAGGTGACAGGTAAGTCTACGGGAAAATGTGGTTGTAGTAAAACCAATATATATATATATATATTAATCATTTCATGCCAACCAAGGCAATAAACGCACTAGGATGGTAGAGGTTATTGGGAATGATAGAGAATATGAAAAAGACTATTATTAAAGAGAGAGAAATATAGAAAAATAAGAAGTAAAGCGACAGAAGATAATAATTGAAATAGGATTTAAATTTTAGAATATCAATCTTGACTGGGAAGCAAGAAACCCGAAGAGAGTTCCACAAGCGAGAAGTGCGAGAGAATAAACTGTTAAAATAGAACTCACGGTTACATTTAAATTGTAAAATCATGAGAAATTACCGCCAATTTGAGGCTGCGCTTCGTAAACTCTAGGTACGATGAAGTAAAGTAATATTTATTTGTAGTAATACAAAAATATGACACAAGACCAAAAAGGGTGGATATGAAAATCGGGTTTTCAATCTGTCTTATCTTAAACTTAGCTAGCCGCAATTACTGACCTAAACATACCACAGTATTCCTTACACCAAAACAACACATTCTTACTTCTCATTCTTACTGCAAACACCATAATACCTCATAGTCTCTATGAAGTCTTTACTAGTTCCCATATGTACAAAGGTGAAAGCAATTTTGTTTTTGCACAAAAATGTGGCACAAGGCCAAAAGGGGAAAAGTGTGGTCTTCAATCTGTTTTATCGTAAACTTAGCTAGCCACGATTAAAGACCTAAACATACCACATTATTCCTTACACCAAAACAACACATTCTTATCATTCTTACTGCAGCCACCATAATACCTTGTAGTCTCTATGAAGTATTAACTGTTTCTTATATGTAGATTTCGTCTAGAGGAGGATAAAAATAACAACATTTAAAAATAAACCTCGATGAATATTTAAATTTAGTACAAATTATATACAAGAATCTAAGCAAAATAGGGGAAAGTTCATCCGAAGAATTATCATGAAAGTATTTGTATAAGACGGCCAGGAAAGCTAAGTTTCGGAGGTGGGAGAAGGGACTGAAGCCGAGATGCCAGGTCAATTAGATCTCATTTAAATATTCATGGACACCTATTGTATCATAACGTAAACATTGACAACATGAAATGGATTAAGTCCGACAATTATTTAATATATTTTCTGTTTATTAGATACAAATTATTTAACGTTTTGCTAATTTGTTTAGTGATTTTGTAGATTCTTCTTTGGGTTTTATCAAGAATGTCTAAATCTACAGAAGAAGCACCAGAGCGGATCCTAAATATGTTTCTAACGGAATTCTCGTGTTTCTTAAAGTTTACCTTAACTGTGCTGTCTGCTCGCAGAATTAGTATATTCCGGGTTCCTTTGATTCTTCGCTGTGAAAACGAAAGTTTCAATCCAGTGCTAACACGATATTTTTGACGACGGTGACTTCTAAAATGGCGTGCGACGTTGAAGAATTTCCCATTTTTTGTCTTTTTTTTTAACAAAACATCAAAGAAAGTAGTTGATCTCTATTCATGTCTTTTTTCCAGTAGACAAAAGTTTTCGAATGTAACGCTCAGACTCAAACTAAAGAAAAAGACAAAGACTGAACAATGAAAATAATATATATATATATATATATATATATATATATATATATATATATGTGTGTGTGTGTGTGTGTGTGTGTGTGTGTGTAAAAGTAAGAAACTAAAATGTAATAAATGAAACAGTCGCCGACCTCTCTCAGTGTTCAAAGCAATATATAAAACTAATATTAGCTGTTTACACAATCACACACACAGACACACACACACACATATATATATATATATATATATAAATATATAAAAACCTGCATATATACATATATTTTTCTGTTTATCCGTTATTTTTGTAGAGCAATTTATTTAAGTAAATGCACTGTTTTTTTTTATTAAACAGTATTAATTCCATTTACCATCCTGAATGTTTCTAGAAATTTGAACCTGACGTGCTGTACCATTCAGCTGCAGAGAAACGTCTGTTTAGCAAAGTCCAAATTACAGTTTATAAAGACAGAATCTTCGATGACTTTACAGGAAACGTATTTTAACGTAAACAATGACAACATGAAATGTTTTAAGTCCGACGATTATTTAATATATTTTCAATTTATATGTTACTTTATTAGATACAAATTATTTAACGTTTTGTTAATTTGTTTAGTGATTTTGTACATATTAAACATTTTGTGGGATGAAAAATTATGCTGTTACAGTATTTGGACATTTTTTGTTACATCCGGTATACCTATATATATATAATATTAGTGGTCAATATATATATATATATATATATATAATTCAAAAGAAGATAGAATTCAGGTAGAACTCAATGTCCCGGACAGAGTAAGAATATAATATAAAAGGCTCAAACACTATATATATGATATTAGTGGTCAATATATATATATATATATATATATATATATATATATATAATATTAGTGGTCAATATATATATATATAAATTCCCAAGAGGATAGAATCCAGGTAGAACTCAATGTCCAGGACAGAGTAAAAATATAATATAAAAGGCTCAAACACTAATATTCCATGGTTATAATTTATTACATTGGAATCGTAATCACGATCCAATTCATCAGACCAAGTGAACTTGTAGGTCTTATGAATTGGATAGTGATTAAGATTCCAATGTAATAAATTATAACCACGGAGTATTAGTGTCTGAGCCTTTCATATTATATATATATATATATATATATATATATAAATTTGTTCTCATAGGATTCTTACAAAGTGTAGCTATCGTAGGCCGAGGAAAACAATTCGAGAATACAAAAAATTCCGTCTAACATATTTTCTAATCACTCTTCTATTTGGTCTAATATCTTATAAATATTATATTGGTGTCACACAGGTCAATGAAAAGTCTGTTCTTGAGGCATGGTTTGAAAAAAAAAAAAAAAGAATTACAACGCAATACCTTTTCATGGAATCCTCACAGCGCAAATGATGTAATGGCAGTTTTCTGGGTGTCTACAATCTTAGACTTAATACCAGTTTCTCCTCAAGCGCTTTTTTCTGTCTTCTAACCACTGTTCCAAATACACCCAAATGCACCTACACGGATTAATTCTAGAATAATGTTTCCGAACTATTTCAGCTATCAAGACAGATCCTGATATTTTTGTATCATTTCAATGTTTTGATGGGACTTCACTGCTGTATCTTAAGGAACAGAAAAGTCATCAATTTGACAATTTATTATTACTATTATTATTATTATTATTTTTTCTTTGATTTCTGGCGTTCACACATTTCTTTCCGGGTCCCGCCCAGGGACCTAAGGTTAGAAATGGCATCATGACACTTTCCACTGACAAAAAAAAAAATATTACATAGATAAAGCCCTTCGTAAAGTGTGGGCTGTACTTGTCAGAACAATTTTTTGTATCTCCTTGAGGCATGGACTTCCAGGAATCCCTTCATTTAGTCTACTGGAATCTTTTCCAACCAATCCTAGGGCTCCAACTACAACAGGGATTGTTGATGTTCCTATGATAATTCCTACCAAGCATTGGTTCTGTGCAGCAAGGATAAAACCTTCAGTTTCAGCTTTCAACCCTGCACTACGTAACCACTGATGGGTACGTGTTTTGTCTACGTCAGTTTGTTTGGTACGGGCAGATTATTGGCCATGAAGCGGTTTATCTTGCCATCACTTCTGTATCTGGTCGGTTGCATTTGTCTTTTTAAAGTATTTTGCAGTTTCAGCCGGTGTATTGTGCTGTACTTGCATTTCTGCGCCCAATTGAAACTCCATTTTGAATTTGTTATTATTATTATTATTATTATTTCCTTTGATGTCTGTTGAATACAAATTACCTTCCGACTTCCAATAAGCTAAGGTCAGAAATGGCTTTATATCATTTTCACAGATCACACATATTTTACATAGACAAAGGTCTTCGTAAGTTGTAAGCTGTACTTGTGAATATAATTTTTGTCTTTCTTTAAGACCAATAATTTCTTTAATGCGTCTATAGGAAATACTTTCCAATCAATCTGAGGGCTCCAACTACAACTAGAATTATTGATGTCCTCGTGTGCCACATTTTTGAGATTTTTACTTCAAGATACTTGTATTTTGATATTTTCGATTATTCTCAAAGATACATTACAGGAACTGCCATTTTTAATAAGAAAGCACGTTCTGTTTTTGTGATTTTTGATCGCGATTAGTTTTGGTTCTTCTGTCTGCGTGTTGTGCAAAGTCCCATAAAATTGTTACAGGCCCTATCTCTTTAACCGGGCCTGAATGATGTTCATACCAGTAACTTGCAGTTTCCTTCCTGTAAAAGTTGCATATTTTCTAATGCAGATATTGGGGCATTCTATCATGCCGAGTTTTATATTCGGTTGGTGCTGACACTGGAACCTGATACAAGATGGTCAATTGTTTTTGGATATTTAGTAAATAATCTTCATTTCTGGTCGACACAAACTTTCAGTAAGTGTGCTGGGTAATTTCTATTTAGACTATTATTATTATTACTAGTAGTAGTAGTAGTAGTAATGTTATTATTATTATTATCATTATTATTACTAGTAGTAGTATTGGTATTAGTATTATTATTAGTAGTAGTATTATTAGTAGTAATAGTAGTAGTAGTATTATTAGTAGTAATAGTATTATTATTATTATTATTATTAGTGGTAGTATATTAATATTAGTATTATTACTAGTAGTACTAGTACTACTACTATTATTATTAGTAGTAGTAGTATTGGTATTAGTATTATTATTAGTAATAGTATTATTATTAGTAGTAATAGTAGTAGTAGTAATAGTATTATTATTATTAGTAGTAGTAGTATTAATATTAGTATTATTATTAGTAGTAGTATTACTATTATTATTATTAGCAGTAGTAGTATTGGTATTAGTATTATTATTAGTATTAGTATTATTAGTAGTAGTAATAGTAGTAGTAGTCGTAATAGTATTATTATTATTATTAGTAGTAGTAGTATTAATATTAGTATTATTATTAGTAGTAGTATTACTATTATTATTATTAGCAGTAGTAGTAGTAAATATTTTTCTGACTGATTGATTGGTTTGTTTTTATGGCTTACAGGTTATTTAAAGCCAGTAAATATTTTTTGATTGCAATAGTGTTTGGGAGATAAAAAAAATGATTCGTTGATACAATTTCTCCGAATTAATCAATAGATGGGGAGAAGAGGTGCGTGTTATTTGGCGCCTATGTGAAGATAACGAACCCGACTGGAATTGGACCACGTCACTCTGATTTTCAATTCCGAGTCGTTATCATTTAATCAATCCGCAACATCCAAGCTTATAACAGCTAGTATTCCCAAGCAATCACCTATCTAGGTAATGGCGTTGCTTAACTTCACTTAATATATAGGAACCGGTGATACAAAGTGATATGGCAGTAATTCTTTAGGATGTATACTAAACTCTTTGAGTAATTCCTCTAAGTAACTCATCAAATAACAAAAATTTCATGATCACGATCAACATCAC